>JAZKJV010004796.1:0-333665 GCA_037367405.1 Ottelia alismoides | reverse complement strand
TGATTCGCGATATAAGCGATAGAGACTTTGCAACGCTTCACGATAAGCGCGAACTGTTTCTAAAACCGAAGCATCATCACGAGCCATTCGAAGGCGATCCTGGCAACATCATGGATGGAACACCACCGATGTCACGAGCTATCGCCATCTACTTTGGAATTGAATTCCTTTGCGTAGCGACGTGCAAGTGAGTCGGGTCTTCGGGGCGATCGTGCCGTTTCAGATGACGGCAAGCGACCAGAGTAACGAAGACACCGGATTGTACCAGTTCTCCGAGATGATTCTTAAGCCGTCTTGACCAAGTCACTTCGCCACAGCGTCGGCCGCGGGGTTCGACTGCAAGCACCTCGGCTTCTGCAGTGATCGTATCCCGAAATAAAATCGGGCGACGGAAAGACCATTCGCGGATTTCGCAGAACGCAAAATTATGGAGTCGAGACATTCGCTCGAGAGGCCTGCTAAGAAAGACAAACCCAATAAACCGTGGGCAATGGGTTGTCGGTATGGCGTTGAGGCAGCATACGCCGGATCAACATGCAACGGATTCTTTGTCCCCCGTGAGTTCGGCAAATTGCTGAACATCTTCGGGGGTAATTGTACGAGGAGCACTCTGCCAAACTTGGCCCACTCGCAGGTCTTCGAAAAACAGTGGCTCCTCCACTGGTATCTCCACTACTCGTGCGTCGAGTGCTGAGATCGCATTCACGCTGTCACCTGATTCTTTTCTCGGGGCAATCCGCTTATCCGAGTCCCTTCGAAACTTAGGGTACTTGCCAATCCCCCTCGACGCCACATCAACTATCGAGATAGTTTGAGAATTGTGCACTATTAAATGATAGCGCCAGTTCTTCGACTGGCGTATTAATCGAGCGAGACCCTCCAATCCATCAATTACGCCGAATCCTAAATCATCAACCAATTCTGACGCCAGTTCAGTCTGCAATAAAACTCGCCCTTCCCCTCGACATTTTCAATAAAACCGCTGCTGTGAGGGCGTCGGCATGCTGGTCCTGACGAAGTTTGTGCAACATCCGTTCAGGGTTTAGATCACTTTTGAGTCGCCGAAGCGCAGGGCCGGGCCCATCGTGCAACGCACTACATACGGCGACAACACCACCTGGACGCACCACTTTCTGAGCGGCCGTGGCCGCGCGTGCCACATTGTCCCAGGTTTGTTGTTGCTCGTCCCCATCGACGCAAGCGACCACGAGATCGGGAGCTTGGCTTAGTGGCTGGCAGATGAAGTATCAGAAAGCTCGACAAGTCGTTGGGTGAGCCATTCACGCAAAGTTGCGGTGTGCCTGCCACGATTTCAGCAACCGAGTTGCCATCCGCAGGAACGACAACCACCATCAACTGAAGTCCCAACAGCCAAGCAGCTTCAAGAGTTTCTTGCGGTTTCGAGTCCGGATGCATCAGGTGAGCGCGATCGCGCAATTGTGATTGGTCGGTCGGCAAACTGAGGAAAGACATGGCCGCCCAAAGGGTCGGGATCAAGCGGTCCTTTACCACGGGCCAAGATCACCGGTAGCACTAAGTCCCGCATCGAGCAGGCGGCGGTTGAGGTAAATCGGATCCGCAGCTTCGTTTGCTGCTAAATATAGCCAGGTGTTCACGCGTGTCCGGATCGTGTTTAAAGTCTTCGACGTCGTCACCCACCGCATCGCGAATCGCAGCGACCCCACTTTCGTGTGCCATTTCGCCTAGGAGGATCGCAATCTCGACGGGCTGACGACGAAGCGATTTGACGAGGCCGGATAAAATGATGGGAGTTGTGGTATGTCTGCATCAGCAGAAAAATAACGACCCTATCGCCTGGAACGACTGCGGAAGCTAGGGGAGGGAAATCCGATGGGAGCCGAGATGGCGGCCTCGATTGCCGATGCGATATCAGGTAGTCGATCGGTACGCGTGCTGGGTAAATGCCAAACGCGACTTGATCTCCAAAGTCAACCGAAAGTCTTGCTGACCGATTTGAAACTGCATTGCTTTCGCCATTGATCCTACGATACTCGCTCTGAGACTCGATTATACATGCATCACCGCAAAAAACGTCGCGCACGTCACGGCGGGATAAAACCGCGAATGATTCTATGGGGCTTGATGGCCGCAGGGTATGTCTCCTTGACGGGCTGTAACGATTCCACATCGACGCAGCCAAGCGAAGAGTTTCGAGGTGAATTTGCGGCGGCTCCCGCACCGACGAGAAAGGTTGTTGCGACTCCGGTTTCAATGCAGTTGGCAAACCCAACACCCGAGAAACCGTCCGAAGACGATGCCGCTTTTTGGAAACTGCTTTCCGCTTATTACCAGTGCAGCGCTTACTCAGACCGCGCTTACGCACTACTGCGTTATCGAATCGGCAATCAAGCTGCGGAAGACAAAGCGCCTCTGAGCGTGCGGTGGCAAGCTCCAAATCGCATCGAAGTCAAAGCGTATGATGCGAGGCTCGTCGGAGATAGTCGTTTCCATGTGGACTTGGGTCAACGATCCAAGCACCAATGCATTCGATGGACAAGTCGGCACGACGCCCGTCACCTCAAAGGCAATCGTTAGAAGAGTTGTTGAGGGAAACGATTTTTACGGATAGCGCCGCAGCCGGATTAGAGGGTCCACCACCACAATTTAACTTGTTGTTCGTGCCGCCTCCTGAAAAAGGAACGCCCGCCGATCAAACGACTCGAAGATGGATTGATCGATAACGTTTCGTGTGCTCGTTTTCAAATGGGGGCAAACGATCGATGCCCGCGTGTTCTGGTGTGATAAATCCAGTGGCTTAGTTCGCCGTATTGAGCTTCCTCCTCCCGCCCACGCCCGGCGCGACCGAAGTACGCTTGTCAGTGGAGTTTGAAGGAGCCGCTTTTCGTCCATGCGGAACAACCTATCATCGAAGGATTGCCAAAAGACCATCGATTGGTCACTGCCCTTGTACCGCCGCCGACACCGATTCCAGTCCTGTTGGGAAACCGACCGGGTAACTTCAATTTTCAATCAAACGATAAACGGCTTCAAATCACCGAGGCAGGCACAGGTAAGCCGGTGGTGTTGGTCTGGTTCGCTGACCATCCGGCTTCGCAAGCCGTCTTGAAGACTTGCAACGTTTTGCAGATGAACAATCCAGCCACGTGGATGTGCTCGCGATTATGCGGAGCCGCAGCCTTCTCGCGATACCGGTGATCTACTTCGTTCTTGGCATGTCGGTTTATCTTGGACAAACGACACGGCAGCCCTAGGTCGCGATGTTTTTCGAATTGCCGAAGCGCCAACGCTGATGATCTTGGATGCGGAAGGAAGGGTGCAGTACATCGTGGCACGTTGGTCGGATCAGTTGATTCCGATTGTTGGCAACGTGGTTAAAGACTTGCAGAAAGGGAACAAGCCGGGGAATGAAATGCGTTCGGCTTATGAACGAGCGATCGAGCAGTATCGAAGGCAGTTGGACGCGCAAACAATCCGCGAATAAGCGTCATGGCGCAAGCCATACGGTGAGTGTGTATTTTATACACCGTAGTGCTTGCGCACTGACGCTAAAGGGAAAACTCATCTTCTGCAGCGGCGTCAGCGTACAACGGCATGTGCCGGTAATAGACTTCCAAAATCATTGTCGCAAACGCGGTGCTTGCCAATCGTCCACCTTCAATCGGACCACGGTGGCTCTTGGATTCCGGAAAATGCCAGCTGCCTTTTGCATGTCCCTTACGTTCTTGGGTTGACACTAACCAATCACGCAATTCCGAGTTGAACTTTTCCCATTCGGCACCGCCATAGTGACGCAAAACTTGCGCGGCATAGTAGTCATAGTAAATGTCTTTCTTGTCGACGCCCGTTTTCGCTAAAAACTGAGCACCTTCGATAATACCGGGTTGTTTTTTTATCCCAGCCCATATACATACGACATAACAAACCAATGGCAGTGGTCGCCGGGAAGGTTTACCTGTCGAAGGTTTATCGTATCCGTAGTAAGCCCCTTTACTTGTTGCTACGAAATCCAAAAATTTATTCGCACCGCGAAGCGTATCTTGTGGGACTTGCAAGTGTCCCATGTAAGCGCTCTTGAGGCGCCATCAACTGCCAGCCGACCACTGAAGTGTCACCCTCTTGTTTTGGCGAATATCTCCATCCGCCGCCCCGAGGATCTTGTGCATAAACGATGTAGTTAACGACCGCTTGAGCAGGCCGCTGTAACTCGGGATCTTCCGTCATCGCATAGGCTTCGCATAACGCGATCGCAGCCAAGCCATGTGAATACATGTTGCCTTGTGCTTCGGAGAGTTTGCCGCGAGGCAATCCGTCGGTTTCAAGTTTTATGCTACTGACTAAGTAACGCAGGCCACCGGCGACAACGTCTTTATACTTACCTTGCTTGTGCGTTTGCCCAGCACCCAGGAACGGCAAAATCCGCCATCGCAGTCGCTGCATTGAATGCTTCGGCGCGCCTCTCCAGGATCACCGCATTGGCCGCCGCGACAGAAACGAGTGTGTTCATAACTCCAACCGCCGTTGGGCATTTGATGCTGACGAATCCAATCCAGCGCATCTTGAACGGCGGCTTCGCTTGCATCGGTGCCACCATATCGCTTGAGCATTTGCTTCTTGACATCACTTGATGATCGACCGCTTAGCGACGCGGTTGATATCTTAGTCGCTTTAATGAGCGATTCGCTCGATAGATTTGAAACCGAAAAGTCCATCGGTTGCGAAATGCCTAAGGTCGATTGCATCGGTGTTTCAAGCGTAACGGGCTGAACCGAAGTCATTTGGGATGGCAACTCGACTGTAGGCTCATCGTCTTGAGTGGCGTCCTCCATGCTCGGTGGAGGCTCTGAATCTTCGATATCGAATTGCTCGATCTCGCTTTTGCCATCGGGTTCGCCATTGGCGGCCACCGCCATAATCCCAGTCGCTTTCATCTCGACTGAAAACGTCATCAACGCCAACGCAAGGACCACGAGCATGTGAACGAGCATGCTGACGAGCCAAGCGGGCACTTGGGTAAACAGCAAAAATCGTCGCCCGGGCATGGGAGCTTCAACGACTTCTTCGGTTGCAGCCGCTCCGGCCGGAGCTTTGGCATTGGCGGGTTCCGGGTTCTTTTTGTCCGCTGCCGCAGGCTTCACTTTAACTTTGCCATCGACTGGCGTTTCTGAGGTTTTTTACCAGCAGCCTTCGCACTGGCTTTCGCGGCAACCACCAAGGTTTCTTTTTCGCTCGGTGTTAGAACGATGGTTTCTTGTTCTGCGGGCGCCTTAGATGCACCTCCGGCTTCGGCAGGACTCCCTTTGACCGCAGGTTTTTGCAGGTTTGGCCGAAGCCGATTTTGTTGGCGACGAACTCGCCTTGATGCCTGGAACTCGGTGGCGGCAGGCAATTCGCCATCGGCAAACGGATCCATGAGTTGATCCGAAGTAGGAAAGTCCAAGCCCATTAAATCTGGCTTCACCGACTCCGATTCACGTCGGCTGCCGGTTCGTTTTCCGGATTATCCATCGCGAAGCCCAAAAAACTGCTCGAAGTAGAGGTTGCGCACCCAGCAACACAATTGTAATGTGGCCGGTTAATAAACGCGAACAGAAGGCCGATGTACTCGCCCTTCTTATACCTATGGCGAGGTTTATCCGCCAACGCGCAAAAAAGCATCCCAAAAAATCTTGAACTTTTATGAGCCGCGGCGGAGCGGACCCTGGCCAATTTTTTTTGACAAATCGCGGTACAGTGTTCTGACGTAATGGGAAACACCTTTGTTCGCCCGAGTCGTTAGCGAAACTTCCGGTGGCTTTCCCGCCGGTCCAATCGCCCCGCTGATCGGATCGTAAATCAGTTCTGTTGGTTTACCTCCCGCAGGATGCTCAAACCTCAAAAAAACCACCCCTCCTCCGGTGAGCTTGAGGCTTGGGCCGTTTCATCGGGATGGTCAGCGAGCCCAGGTCCGGTCGGCCACACATAATGTCGCTCTTCTAAAATGGCATGACGCAAGTGGCTCAAACCAGGGAGGTCCGTCAGCTCAATCGTGGCGTCCGAGCCCGGGGACAGAATCTGTCACGGACTCCATTTTTGCCAATTCGACTCTTCGACCAAATTGAAAGGATTCGATGGCAGAGGGTCCCCAATAGGCGGTTGTTTTTTCGAGCTGTGTTCGACGCATGTAAACGCTGAACACGCCCATTACGACGGCGAACACAGCAAGGCCCATAAAGATTGCGAAGCCACGCCATGTAAACGCTTTTGGAGGTTGGGGCCATTCTCGGTTCGGTTTAGAAGACTCGTGGTCGTTTTGTCTCATGTTCTTGTTTCGATTCGAATCCGTCTCATTTTCCCCTGCCCCGCCAAACAACAACCTTACCAATAATCTAAATTCTCCGCAGTGCGTCCGCGAAGACAACAGACCTTTCCCCATGTTCGCTTACAAAACGAATGATTACGATGGGACGCTTACGTCGTAAGGCAAAGGGACTTAAGGCAAACGGACTTAAAAAACGTACCAGCGAACCCACTAATGATTAAGACATTCCAGCAAGCTACGGCGCAAGGAATTTGCCATGTGCATAAAGCTCATTCGCCGAGGCTTGATGGGATGTCTTAATCATTAGGCCGAACCTGAAAAGCCATAACCGCATGCCGCATCACCACTTGGATCGCTTCGCAAACAGGAAAAATCGGGCGGGAGTAAAGTTTGTGTTTTAACCAGTCCGTTCCCCCGCCCGTTTTTTCACTGTTCGCAGCGCGTTCCAAGTGAGTGGGTTCGCTGGTACGTTTTTTAAGTCCGTTTGCCAAAAAAAACGTACCAACGAATCCACTCATGTTTCGCGGAGTCCATTGAATGCCTCAAACCGAGCAACGATTGATTCAGGTTCCCGTCCCTTTGGGAGAGCGTCGTTACGACATTGCAATCGGTCATGATTGGCTTGAGCACCTCGCTGACTATTTACCTCAACAACTATTCCCGATTGAACATGTGGTTTGCATTTGCGATTCAAAAGTCGCAGACACGTGGGGGCGAATGGTCGCGAATGCCTTGAACGTCGGTTCGCGGCGGGTAAATCTTTTTACCGTGCCTTCGGGTGAGACGAGCAAGTCGGCCGAGCAACTCGTGTCTTTGTGGAATTCTCTGCTTGAAGTGCGTTCCGATCGGAAGACGGTTGTTGTTGCTGTCGGGGGAGGCGTTGTCGGGGACTTGGCAGGCATGGTGGCTGCGACCTTCGTGCGCGGTTTGCGACTCATTCAAATTCCAACCACATTGCTTTCGCAAGTTGATAGTAGCGTCGGAGGCAAAACCGGAATCAATCTTCCGCTAGCGAAGAACATGGTTGGCTCGTTTTGGCAACCGAGCTTTGTAGCCATCGATACGGCCACCTTAAGAACTCTGCCTGAACGGGAGTCACGCAGTGGCTGGGCCGAGATTGTAAAGTACGGCGTGATCTTGGATCCATTGTTTTTTGAGTATCTCGAAACGCGTACCGATAAAATCGACGCACATGATCCCGAGGTCTTAGCGCATGCCATTCGTCGGAGCTGCGAACTGAAAGCTCAGGTGGTTGCCGCCGATGAATTCGAAACGACCGGATTGCGCGCGATCTTAAACTATGGCCATACCTTTGCGCACGCGATAGAAGCCACTTGCGGATATGGAGAGTGGTTGCATGGTGAAGCGGTATCGATGGGCATGCATATGGCCATGCACCTTGCCGCTTTACTGGGACGCGTTCCACAAAGTCTCGTCGAGCGCCAACGCAAGCTTCTCGAGCGGCTTAAACTGCCGACACAATTGCCAAATCCGGATGTCGATGCGCTCATCGGCGCCATGCAGCATGATAAGAAAGTCGCGCATGGCAAACTACGCTTTGTCTTGCCCACGCGGATTGGGCATGTCGAACTCGTCAGCGATTCCATTGATCGCGCTCGCGTCGTCGAAGCAATCGAGAGAAGTGTGAAGTGTGAAGTTTGAAGTTTGAAGTTTGAAGTTTGAAGTTTGAAGTGTGAAGTTTGAAGTGTGAAGTTTGGGTGAATTACCCGTAGCTGAAGTGGCCACACTTCAGAGAAGCTGTGAGGAGTAAGCAAGAAGGAATGCTTCAAGCTCTCTTGCTTATACCTTACTCCTTATCGCTCAACGCTTATTCACAGGCGAGACGCCTATGCCACTGATGGTCATTCGGCCGCGGAGGCCCGGTTCGAGGCGACGGCCGTTGGTGGGAATCTCGGCCCATACTCGAGTCTGTCGATTTGCCATATCGACTTCGGGACTCAAATACACTATCTGTCCCTGATAGCTACTGGAGGCTCTGCCCGGTGCTTCGATGACAACGGTAACCGCTCGGCCAATCAGATCCGGCGACGCGTCTTTCAAGTCAATGAAGCCTTCGGCACGCAGTCGATCGACGCGAATGACGCGAGCCAGCTTATCTCCCGGCTTCATCCAGTCTCCCGTTTGTCGAAAGACGTCGACAACCATGCCTTCAAGCGGTGATTTCAATTGATGACGCTGAAGCTTAAGTTCAGCAAATGCGACCGTTTTCTGCGCCAGTTTTGATTTCAGATCCGCTACGGTCAATTCTTGTTTCGCTTGTGCAAGCTCGTGCCGCGCCGACGCAACTTTGAGTTCCATCTGCTCGAGTTCCGATTGCGAAACGCTGTTATCGAAGCGAGCTTTGGATGCGCGGTTTCGATTTAAGTCTTCTAATGCAACTCGCAATTGTTCTTCCGCAAGCTTTACCGAGGCATCGTCTTTTGCTTTGATGGTTGCCATCTCAAAATCAAGTTGAGCTTGTTCTTGCTGTAAGCGAACTTCATCATCATCGAGTTGAGCAAGCAGTTGGCCGGCGGTCACAAGCTCACCGGCTTTCACCGGAATTGACTTGATCTGGCCTTCTTCTCGCGCGGGAACTTCGACCTCTTCGATCACTTTGATCAAAACCGTTTTCACTTCAATCGTTGTCGCTTGGCTTTGAGCTGCTGCAACATCACCTAATAGTACGAAGCTGAAACAGACAGCGATTGACAAATGCAATCGAAACAAATCGTGGAACGAAAAATATGGTTTGGTCATTGGCTTAGGCTATCCTTGCCGTAAGGCAAACGGACTTAAAAAACGTACCAGCGAACCCACTCACTTGGAACGCGCTGCGAACAGTGAAAAAGCGGGCGGGGGAACAGACTGGTAAAAACACATAGTTTACTCCCGCCCGATTTTTCCTGTTTGCGAAGCGATCCAAGTGGTGATGCGGCATGCGGTTATGGCTTTTCAGGTTCGGCCTAATGATTAAGACATCCCATCAAGCCTCGGCGAATGAGCTTTATGCACATGGCAAATTCCTTGCGCCGTAGCTCGCTGGGATGTCTTAATCATTAGTGGGTTCGCTGGTACGTTTTTTAAGTCCGTTTGCCCTAAAGGACATATCGGTAAATTGCTTCATAGAGCTCGCGAAACCATACGAAGAAGATAGAGCGACGTCCACAATGAATCTTGGCGGATACAATCGCACCGGCTTGGGGTTGCAAGCTTTGGCCTCGTTGGACGCTAGCGACCGCGCGAACGACGGCCGCTTGGGCGCGATTATAGTCCGCAGTCGTCGAGATCTGTAGCAAGTCGGCCTGAAACGTTTGCGAAGGCGAAGCGTCTGGAGCAAAAGACACCGACAAATGTTTTTGAAACTCTGCCGCCGCGTCGCGGACATATCCCGCTTCGGCTTCCGAAATATCCAATTGTATTTCCCAATCCCCATTGAGATCGGCGACGCTCAACATCCAGGCCCCTTGGGCAACAGGTTGTTCAAGCAATCTTCGACGCACATCCCAAGTTGTGATCGTGCCTTCGATCGGACTTACGATACTGAGATCAGCCAATGCCTTTTCAAGTATCCGGAGTTGTTCATCCTGACTCTGTAGCAACTCTCGGAGTTCACGCTCGCTCGATGCATCCATTTGTTCCCGAGTGACACCTGATTCAGAAGGCTTCGAACGTTCACCTAGTCTGACCGCCTCGAGAACCGTAAGTTTCTCTTGGGTCGCCTGGTGTTCACCAAATACTCTTTGATAAGCCAAGTTCAATTCATGGCTTTCTAAGGTGATTAATCGTTCGCCCGATTTAACGAGTTGTCCATGCTCTACCGAGACTTCTTTAACTTCACCACTTACTGGAGCAAATAAGTGCCGTAGGTTCACAGGTTGTAATGTCCCTGTTGCAGTAATCGAAAAGTCGACGGGTATCAAGAAACCGAGCGCAGCTGCCAACGCCATGCATGCTAACCCTAGGCTCCATGCGCGAGCACGTGAGAAGAATAAGCGCTGTAGGAACGCTCGCAGACCGCGCGAAGTCGTTAATAGCGGAAGGGAACTATATTCGTATGCATTTCGATAAGCAGAGGTAGCATGTTCAACTAGCCAAGTACGGCGTGACTCCTTTGCAGTCGGAATGATTTCACTAAATCGTTCCCAGCATAGCAAAGCGATGACGCGAGGTTCCTCAGCATCGTTGCTATTGGTTAGCGGTATGATGGTGATCCACCGAGTCGGTGCTGCGTCAAGGTAACTATCGAGTGCTTGTTGAATCTGTGGAGCGAGTTCGCGGTCTATCTGACTCGTTTCTAAACGCTGACCTGAACGTGCAACGGCGTCGAAGAGTTGTTCCAATCGATTAACTTGTAGCGCTCTCCGCTCGATCTGACCCGCGCCGCTCATCGCAATCATTCTTGATCGTGAACTTACATAGCTGGCGATGCTGACACGATCGCAATCAAGTAGCCGACGGCACTCATTGACGATTGTAAAGCATGTGTCTTGAAGGTTTAGGCTTTGATGAACGCTGCGTGCGTAGAGCAGTGATGTTTCCCAATCTTCCCGATTGGTCGTCAGGACTTTGAGTGCATGATTCCGCGCGTAATCGACAGCCAGTTCTTCAAACGCTGCCGCTAATGCATCGAAAGATTGAGCGGGGAGTTCTTGCGAATGGATGATTTCGAGAATTGCGAAGATCTGTTCTCGCTGACGAAATGGATAAAGCCGCGCGTGGAAGGTTCGCTCGCTTCGATCGGCTAGCTGAACGTTTTCGAACCGTGTTGGCGCAGGTCCCCTTGATGTTAACACCGTCGTTAACGCGGCTTCATGCATCGAGCGAACTTGTTGGTGTTGCTCGCGACCCCATGCGTGCGAATGCGCTTCTGCGAGCAAACGATATTGGTTTCCGTCAACGCTCCAAACACAGGCGCCGGCTGACTGCCAAAGCCGATTGGCAGCGGCCAACAGCGCTTCATAGAAAACTGCGGGCTCGGGATGGGTGGCAATGAAGTCTGACAGCGCATCGAGTTCCGCTTCGATCGCTTCCCGCCCCACGTTCATCTGATTTGCTAACGGCACTTGAGGATCGAGATTCATGCTAACGCCAATCCTCTTTCGCCTGCGATCGAAATCTCTATTTGATGCTTTTGTGCCGAACTCAGCTTCCCCAAACTTCCTGGGTTCGCTGCCAATCCGAATCGATTAGCTAATTTCAGCGGATTCTAACGATCATACCTTTTTTTACGAAGGTGACGTTCAGGCTGACAGCACCGTACGTCGATATCAGGGAGGGGTGGGAGTACCCGCATTGCGCCAACGCACTACAGCGTGATAGTTTGGCGAACCTGGGAGGGAAGCGAGGAATCGATTGTCGGTGAGGAATAGATCAGGCATGATCAAGCGAGTCTTGGTCTACAACTTGATTTTGCTGCAATTGACTGGTTGTGCTTGGCCAACTGGGAAGTTTTCCTTATTGCGCGAACCAAAACCGACTCCGGTGAATGAGGGTTCCGCTAACGCCGATGGATCTCCGAAAGCGGATGCACAGGCTGTTGCTAGCCCGACCTCGGGAAACATGCCGATTGATCCCGCCGTTGTCCCTGCGACCGCGGTGACATTGGCACCGGATATCCCTGCGATACCGCCGGCGAGCATTCCCGAAGAGATTCCTGTATCACCACAGAGTCCAACGACTCCTTCTGGCACGGCTGGTTCCAGCATTAAGATGGACGAACAAGTTGCGTTGAACGAAGCCAACTTGATGGCAAGTGGAATGACGAGTGACGCGATTTCCGGTTCTTTGATGCTTGAACCGATGACGCTTGCAGAACCACAGCGGCAAGCGTGGCTGGTGACACCTGAAGAATGCATCCGGATTGCGATTGAGCGATCAAAGGTCCTGAGAGATGTGGGTGGTTCTATATTGCAAGGCTCGGAGAGTTTGCCTTCGATCCATGATCCAGCTATCAGCACTTCCGACCCTCGACTTGGCGTGGAAGCCGCGCTGAGCGCATTCGATGCGCAGTTTGCGAGTCGAGCGATGGTTGAGAACAACGACTACGCAGTGAATAACCGACTACTAGGTGGCGGAGCAAACGTCATCACGCAAGATCTGTTTACGTTCCAAGGGGAGCTTAACAAGAAAACCGCAACGGGAACGGAGCTCTTTTTTCGTTCAAATACTTTTTACGATGCGAATACAGCACCTGGCAACTTGTTTGGAAGTGCTTGGACTCAAAATGTAGAAGCTGGTTTTCGCCAACCGCTTGGTCAGGGACGCGGGGTTAACTTTAACCGGATCGCTGGCCCCAATGCGACGCCAGGAAACTACAACGGTGTTTTGATCGCGCGTGTCTCGGGGGATATTAGCATTACCGATTTCGAGATCGGGTTGCAGGAACTCGTGAGCGACGTTGAGAACGCGTACTGGGATCTTTACTTCGCGTATCGGAATCTTGAAGCGCGTATTGCCGCGCGTGATGCAGCGCTCGATATTTGGCGCAGCATTAAGTCGCAGCAACAGTTGCCCGGAGGTGTCGGAGATAAAGAAGCCCAAGCACGCGAACAATACTTCAGATATCAAGCGGAAGTACAAGAAGCTTTGACGGGTCGCGTACTTGATGGTACGCGAACCGCGAACGGCAGTAGCGGTGGTACGTTCCGTGGCGTCACGGGCGTCCATGTCGCCGAGCGTCGACTGCGTTTGTTGATGAACCTTCCGGTGAATGACGGTATGATGTTGCGCCCTGCACAAGATCCGATTTTTGTGCGGGTGCTATTTGATTGGAATGGTATTGCGACAGAGTCGCTGGGCAAACGCGCTGATTTGAGAAAGCAGATGCTGCTCGTCCGTCGTCGCGAGATGGAAGTGATCGCGAGTAAGAACTTCCTGTTGCCACAACTCGATGCTCTGACGCGATATCGTATACGTGGATTCGGTAAAGATCTGTTAGATCCCGAAGGAAATGGTTTGGGGCCATTCGATAACGCTTGGGAAAACCTGAGCTCGGGCGATTTCCAGGAATGGCAGTTCGGTTTGGAAATGAAGACGCCGATCGGATTCCGCCAAGCCTATGCCGGGGTGCGCAATGCACAGCTTAAGCTCGCGCGAGAACGAGACGTCTTGGATCGTCGCCGTCAACGTGTGTTGCATGATTTAAGTAACGCTTATGCCGACGCACAGCGCGCGTATGAGTTGACACAAATGAACTTCAATCGTCGTGAAGCAGCGCATGCTCAATTGACCATCCTACGTCAACGTGAAGCGGTCGGGAGTCGCGTTGATCTCAATTTGTTGCTCGATGCGCAGAACCGGGCTGTCGATGCCGATAGTCAATACTATGCGGCCCTAACCCAGTACATGCTCGCGATCAAGAACATCCATTTTGAGAAAGGAACGGTTCTCGAATACAACAACGTGCATCTAGCCGATCGCGTTCATCCTACCGGACAACCATTCTGTCCGACGCCAGAGTTCCCGCGATTGAAACGCATCAGCTATGTGGTGCGCGATCGTTGGCAGCGACTCAATTCTCCGCCCCGCCCCATCCGCACTCAGGAAGCCAGTGTGCTTGAGAGGTGACAGTGTAGCGCCGTTGTCCCAACGGCAATCATCTTCAAGATTTTGCGAAGTACGTCACGCCACGCATGTGGATTGCGACAATTGCTTTTCACTACTTGATCGATTTGACGTCGGCGGGAACGGCCCCTTCGAGATAACGCCATTGTTTGATGTAAGCCAATAGGTCACGCATTGCAGCCGGCTGGATCGTGGTTTCGAAACCAGTCGGCATGAGGGATACACCCGCTGACTTGAGGCTTTCAACGTCTCGCTTGGGAACTTGCACGGCTGGCCCTTCCACAGGGCGAATGACCACTTGCTCGGCCGTTTCGTCGACGAGCAATCCATCGATAACACGTCCGTCCGATGTCAGCAATGTATACCGGACAAAGCCTGCATCGATGGCTGCATCAGGATCGAGAATCGATTGCAAAAGCTGCTCGATAGATTTGGTCCGAGAGTCAGATATATCAGGTCCTAGAACGATACCAATTTCCCCAATGCGATGGCAGTTTGCACAAGCGGTTCGAAAAACTTGCTCACCGCGCTTCGGGTTGCCCGGTTTCTCACATATCTCTTTGTATCGATCGATCACCGCTTGCCGATTTCTGGCTGAGCCTGCAAGCAGCTTTGTTGCCAATTCAGCGATTTCAGGACGATTGGAACGGGTCAAGCGTTGTGATTGCACGAGATCGACGGCGACACGCGGCAGCGTATTGAGTTCCATCGCTTTCAATAGCTGTTCGGCCCATTTGGGATTGGCTATCAACACGTCGACACTTTTGCGTCGAAGTTCGGGAGTGAATTCCATCAAATGCTCAAGTAGATACGACGCTAGTTCTGAATGTTGACGCTGCGATAAAGCATCCAGTCCAGCAACACGCAGCTTGGGCTCGGTTTCGTTTTGCCAAGCCGTCCAAAGCTGATCGAGTCGTTTTGCATCCGTATCGAATCGCACAAAGATTCAAAGCTTCAAGCCTCTGAGCAAGATCGGCCTTAGGATCCGCAACGACTTGATAAGCCACTTCGAGTGCTCTTTCCCATTGACGCGCTTCGTGTGTATCGGCATCGACATGAAGCTTCTGAATTGATCTCCGACTCGCTGCGATACCCTGAGCCCACTGATTGATCCATGCAAGTTCAGAGGCTTCGATGGAAACAGGAGATGCACTATCCGCTCGTGTTGACGAAGGTAGCGTTGACCAAAACGAAAGTGGATTCGCATCTAGTCCGATTCGATATGCAAGATGCCGTTTTAACTCGCTGCAAACAACAGGTTTACTGCTGTGAAGCAATCCAAGTAGAAAGTCATGGCAACGTTCCGATCGTACCGCACCGAGAATCGACTGCATTACCGAATCGTCTTCTGCGGCACGCATTGCAATTTTAGTCAACAATTGTTGAATCTTTGCTTCGCTGGCTGCGTCGCTGGGTGTCCACTCTCCCAAGACTTGGGCCATGAACCGATCGGTTGAAGGTGATGCTTGCTCGCAAAGAGAAATAAGCAAGGTAAGGTCAAGCTGCGACGTGGATGCATACCGTAGCGCTGTCTCAAGAACCGGCGCCGCTTGATCTTGTAAAGCCGCACTGACCACTTTGTCATCCAGCCCATTCAATGCATGCAGTAGCCCAATGGCACGGGCACGACTAGCCAATGAGCCCTGTTGATTCTGTACATGCGTCTGTAACGCTAAAACAATCTTTTGAGCACTCGTTGAATCATCCAGCGCTCGTTCATACAGCCAGCGCCCAGCGGTTTCACGTTGCCAAAGGTTGCTATGGGTTAATCTCTCGATAGCGCCCTCAACACTCATATTTGACCAGAGGTGCTGTGATGGTTTTTGAACAGTGCCTGCCGACGTGACGCGATAAATACGTCCACGATCATTACCCAGCCGTTCATCGGGTCGATGTTTCAGCTCAGTTGGTACGAAATCGGGATGTTCAATGACTGCGCGATACATATCAACCACATACAGCGCACCATCGGGGCCTGTCGTCAGATCCACTGCACGGAACCAAGGATCACGGCTCGCGAGAAACTCCGCTTCGCCTACAACTCGCTTCGCGCGCCAAACGCTTCCAGTTGCTTCCACCGTTTGACGCTGTACTAACGAACCGGTCGGGTCACATACGAAAACATTAGATTGATGATCTTGAGGTAACGCATCACCGTGATACCAATGCACCCCGCAAGCCGCCGTAAATTGACCCGCATGTAAGTTGGATGTCGTCCAAGCTTTGACAAGCGGATGCAATTCTGAATCCGTTCCCGTCTTCGCCATGTTGAACAATGCTTTCTGTGGCGTCAGGGTTCCATCGCGCGCAAGAACACTTGCCGGAAACGCGACAAGGTCGCAAGGATTTCGATTACTACAGACAACTCGATTTCCAAAATCATCAACCGACATACCAAATTGGCCGCCTCCGGTTTCCGTACCATAAAAACCCCCTTGAGGCGCGAAAGTAAAATCACGACCCGTTAAGGGAACCGGTGCGTCTCGGCTTGGCCAACGCGCATCTTTCGAAACAATCTGTCCGCTGCGCAAGCCGTTCGCAATGTAAACTCGGCCGTCTGGAGCGAGCAAAGGATGGTTCGCCCTTAACTGAGTGTTATCGGTTGCGAATCCTTCAAACCAAACCTCGCGCTGGTCGCATTGATCGTCATGATCGACATCGCGCATGTACTCAATACTTCCTGCTAACGTCACGATGACGCCATCGCGCCAAGGTTGAACACCCGTAGGAAACCAAAGCCCATTAACAAAGGTTTTTGAAGTTTCATAAAACCCATCACCATCCTGATCGCGAAGGATCTTGATCGTTCCCTGTGGGCCTTGGCCATCAACAGGACCCGTCGGGTAATCACGCATCTCGACGACCCAAAGTCGTCCCGCCTCGTCAAACCGCGCTGAAACAGGATCAATCACTTGGGGTTCATGCGCAACAAGCGTCACTTGAACATCGGGAGCATGTTGAATCGCTTGCCGCGATTCTTCAGGTGACAAAGGGCCAGTGGTAAGCACCGCGAAAAGAAGCCACGGATGCATAGTGCAAAGCTCAGTAAAGGTAGGCTGACGAAGGGAGGGGTGTGCGACCCAACATAATGGCACAGCATAGTGAGTTGTTAAATCAATTTCACGCTTCATCCTCTCAGGAAGTCGCAGCAGTGAGTTTTTGTTTATCGCGATGGAAATGCACGGCCATCGCCTGCCTAGGAATTTTACTGCATTTAACTCTGGCTGGCTGCAAACCCAAGCCTGCAGCGGGACCGCAAGCCCCCCCGCCACCACTCGTAACCGTAGCCCAACCCGTTCAACGTCAGGTCATCGAGTACCGCGACTACACGGGGCGCACCGAAGCCGTTGAGACGGTTCAAGTACGAGCACGCGTCTCCGGCTATCTCGAACGCATTGCGTTCACAGAAGGAATGGAGGTGAAAGCGGGTGACCTGTTATTCGTCATCGATCCGCGGATGTACGAAGACGCTTTAAGCGAAGCGGAAGGAAATCTGACTGCCGCTCAAGCTCGATTGACTCGAGCGGAGCTCGATTTAAACCGTGCTCGCGAATTGCTTCCTTCGAATTCGATCAGTCAAGCTGAGTTCGATCAACTCGTTGCAGTGCGTGAGGAGTCCACTGCACAAATCGCATCGCTTGAAGCGACCGTATCACGCGTCAAATTGAACTTGGAGTTTACCCGCGTGACATCGCCGATCACGGGCAGAACCGGACGAGCTTTGATTACCATCGGCAACTTGGTAACGGCAGATTCAACGCAACTAACGACTGTGGTCTCGATGGACCCAATCTTTGCGTACTTCGATATCGATGAGTCATCTGCTTTAAACTATAGACAGCGAATTCGTGAAAATAAGGTCTCAAGTGCGCGAAGCACGACGATACCTGTGTCACTCGGTTTGGCAAATGAACCAGATCATCCACATCCCGGCGTGATCGATTTCGTCGATAATCAAACGGATCCCACAACCGGCAACATTCGAGTCCGAGCTAAGTTTGAAAACAAGGACGGACTCTTAATTCCGGGACTGTTCGCCAACATCAAAATTCCGTTTACGCGACCCTATGATGCGCTCCTTGTGCCCGAGCAAGCGGTCAACATGGATCAACGCGGTCGTTTTCTCCTCGCAGTCAATGATGAACTGACCGTTGAATATCGTCCCGTAAAGGTTGGCGCAAAACAAAGCGATGGCATGGTCGTCATCCTCGAAGGCATATCGGCCGAGGATCGGATCGTCGTTCGCGGTATGCAGAAAGCACGGCCAACGGCCAAGGTCACCTTGGAAAAGCCGACGGAAAAAGGAGCACCTGATTCGACTCCCAAGCCTTCGGCCGCTTCGAACGCAGCCGAACAGCAATCGAACGCGAGCGAGTCAGATCCAAAAGCAACAGATCAAGAGCCGCAGAAGGAGGAATCCAAGCCGTGATTTCCAACTTCTTCATTGATCGACCCGTCGCGGCGAACGTGATCGCATGGATGACGGTGCTTTTAGGAGTGGTTGCGCTGCGCAACCTTCCCGTGGAACGGTATCCCAACATCACACCTCCTACGGTTCAAGTCACCGCGACGTATCCAGGTGCCAATGCACGTGTTGTAGCGGATACGGTCGCTGCGCCGATTGAGCAGCAAGTCAACGGTGTCGAGAACATGATCTATATGTCTTCGACATCTTCTTCCAACGGCAGCTATTCGCTTACCGTCACGTTCGATGTTGGAGTCGATCTAGATCAAGCGCAGATCCTGGTACAAAATCGAATCGCATTGGCCGAGCCGCAATTACCGAATGAAGTGCGGCAGCAAGGGATCACGGTCAAAAAACAATCCACGAGCATTCTATTAGCCGTCTCGCTTACCTCGCCCGACAAGACCTTCGACAGCCTGTTTTTATCGAATTTTGCGACATTGCAGTTACGTGACGCATTGAGCCGAGTCAATGGTGTGGGGGAAGTGACGGTGTCGGGAAGTGGCGCGTATGGAATGCGCATTTGGGTTGATCCAACCAAACTCGATGCGCGCGGATTGACGATGCAGGATCTTGTCGCTTCGCTCGCCGAGCAAAACGTTCAAGTGGCTGCGGGGCAACTCGGCCAGCCTCCGAGTCCGAGCGATCAGTCGTTTCAATACACTGTCACGACGTTGGGTCGATTAACGGAGCCAGATCAATTTGAAAATATCATCATCAAGATCGGTAGCAATGGACAGTTAACGTATTTGCGTGATGTCGCGCGCGTTGAACTCGGAGCGCAAACATATGACCAATTCGCCCAACGGGGCGGCATTGAATCCGCGAGTGTGTTGATATATCAGTTGCCAGGCGCGAACGCGTTAGATGTGGCCGAAAATGTGCGCACGGCGATGAAGGAAATCTCGAAGTCGTTTCCGGAAGGGATGCAATACGATATTCCGTTTGACACCACTGAGTTTGTTTCATCGGCCATCAGTGAAGTGTATCGCACGTTGTTAGAAGCCGGCGCGTTAGTGCTGATTGTGATCTTGGTATTCTTGCAAGACTGGCGTGCCGTGCTGGTTCCTGCGACCACGGTTCCGGTGACCATTATCGGCGCGTTTGCCATCATGCCTCTGCTCGATTTTTCAATTAATCTCCTGACTCTGTTCGGATTAATTTTGGCTATCGGAATCGTCGTCGATGATGCGATCGTGATCGTGGAAAACGCTGCGCATCATATTGAAAGAGGTTTGCCTCCACGTGAAGCGACCATTAAAGCGATGTCGGAAGTTACCGGACCAGTCATTGGGATCACGGCAGTCTTGATGGCCGTGTTCTTGCCTACGACATTCATGGGCGGAATTACAGGGCAACTCTATCGACAGTTTGCACTAACCATTGCCGCAACGGCATTTATCAGCGCCGTCAATGCGCTAACGCTCAAGCCCGCTCAGTGTGCTTCATGGCTGCGTCCTCCGAAAGCGAAAAAGAATATCGCTAGCCGCGCATTCAACGCTTCATTCGGCTTTATTGAGCGAATCTATACCGCTTCTATTCGCGGGTTATTGCGAGTGACACCACTCGTATTAATCGTCTTCGTTGTTGTGTTAGGGTTTACAGCTTGGTGGTATTCCAAGTTACCCACCGGCTTTTTACCGACCGAAGACCAAGGCTATTTGATCACGAGCATTCAGTTGCCCGATGCGGCTTCGCAAGTTCGAACGCGTGACGTGATCGAACAAGTCAACACGATCCTAAAGGATGCTAAAGGCGTAGAGACTTGGTTTGCACTCGGAGGGTTATCGCTGCTAGAAGGGAGTCAAGCGTCGAATGCGGCAACCATCTTCATCCGATTAACCCCTTGGGATGATCGAACGGCGCCAGATGTTAATCAAGATGCAATCTTAAAAGATCTCTCGATTAAGTTTGGGCAGATACAAGATGCGATCGTTTTCGTGTTTCCCCCTCCAGCGATTCAGGGCTTAGGAGTGAGCGGCGGATTCGAGATGCAGATCGAGGACCGTGGTGGATCAGGGCTCGATGAGTTGCAGCAGGCAACCCAACGATTGTTGCAAACGGCAAGTGAGCAACCTCAAGTGACCCGATTGAATTCAACGTTTCGCGCGGGGGTACCGCAGCTTCGCGCCAACATTGATCGCGAGAAGGTAAAGAGCATGCAGGTGCCATTGAACGCGGTGTTCGGAACTTTGCAAGCTGCGCTTGGATCGGTTTACGTCAACGACTTCAACAAGTTTGGTCGCACGTATCAAGTGCGCGTTCAGGCCGATTCCCAATTTCGCGATGATGCCGACGACATCCGCCGTTTGAAGGTGCGTAATGCGGAAGACAAAATGGTCTCGCTCGGAACGCTTATCGATGTCCAGCCAGCTTTCGGTCCCCAGATCATCAAGCGGTTCAATTTGTATCCCAGTGCAACGTTAACCGGTTCTGCGGCACCGGGGCAAAGTTCTGGTCAGATTCTGAATTTAATGGAGCAGCTGGCGGCCCGAGAGCTTCCATCGAACATGGGTTACGACTGGACGGGGGTTTCGCTGCAAGAAAAGCAAGTCAGCGGGGAAGCGATCTGGGTTTTCGGTTTGGCGGTGCTGATGGTTTATTTGGTGTTGGCATTCTTGTACGAGAGCTGGATCTTACCGCTTGCCGTCATTTTGGTGGTGCCGTTAGGTTTGCTCGGTACGGTGGCGATGGTTTCCTTTCGGGGCATGGATAACAACACTTATGTCCAGATCGGGGTGGTGCTAATCATTGCGCTAGCGAGCAAGAACGCAATCTTGATTGTGGAATTTGCGCGAGATTTGCGCGGCGCAGGGAAGGGTATTACTGAGTCGGCGGTGGACGCTGCAAGAATGAGGTTTAGACCCATTTTGATGACATCGTTCGCGTTTATTCTGGGCGTGCTCCCTTTGGTGACCGCTCAGGGGGCCGCGGCGGCGAGTCGCCAGGCATTGGGAACGGCGGTATTTGGCGGAATGGTAACCTCGACTGTCTTGGCAGTCTTTTTCACCCCCGTCTTTTTCGTCACGTTTCAATGGCTGAGCGAAAAGCTGTCTGGAAAGGGGCCATCGACGCAGATGGTGCCCCCGCGCGACTTGTCAACGGAAGGGAAACTCGATAGCTTCCAATAGACTCCCGCAAGTACACCTAGGGCCGAGTTTTGTGATCGCTCAGGACAACGTTTCTCGACTTCCCGACGAACAACGCATTGTGATTACCGGTATTGGGCTTACGGCCCCGAACGGTAATGACTTGCCGGAGTTTCGTGCCGCTCTTTTGGATGGGCGCAGTGGGGTGCAACCCTACGAGATCCGCTACTTTGGCAAAACCTTAGCCGGGATCTGCAATTTCGATGCGCTTCGTTATCAAGCAAAACGCGACTTACGGCGCGGGACGCGTGCCGGGAGTATCGGCGTGTATGTCGCGAACGAAGCGATCAAGCATTCAGGGGTTGATTGGGCTAATACCGATCGATCACGAGTTGGCATTTACATCGGCGTGACTGAACATGGCAACGTCGAAACAGAAAGCGAGATCTACGAGATCAAATCGTACGATTACAACACCGACTACTGGTCGCACCACCACAATCCGCGAACCGTTGCCAACAACCCTGCCGGTGAGATCGCTCTGAATATGGGGATCACTGGTCCTCACTATACGATTGGCGCTGCGTGCGCAGCGGGCAACGCCGGGTTAATTCAAGGTGCCCAGATGTTGCGGCTTGGTGAGTGTGACTTGGCCATCACCGGTGGCGTATCCGAGAGCATTCATACCTTTGGAATCTTTGCCGGTTTTCATAGTCAAGGTGCGCTAGCGACGCATGATGATCCTGCGAAAGCATCCCGACCATTTGATCGAGACCGCAATGGAATCGTGGTAGCAGAAGGCGGGTGTGTGTTTATTTTGGAGCGGTTGAGCGACGCGCGGCGCCGTGGTGCTGAGATCTATGGTGAGATTGCCGGTTACGCGATGAATACCGATGCCACGGACTTTGTGTTGCCCAATCCAGAGCGACAAGCACAGTGTATGGAGCTCGCATTAAAACGTGCGGGCATCCCAGCAGAAGCCATCAACATTGTGAGCACGCATGCAACCGGCACTTCGAGTGGTGATAGCCAGGAGTGTCAAGCGCTGAGAAAGGTTTTCGATCATAGCGAGGGAACCCACTTTAACAACACCAAGAGTTTTGTGGGGCATGCCATGGGTGCTGCAGGGGCCATTGAGTTAGCCGGTAACCTACCGGCGTTTCGAGATGGTTTTTGTCACGCGACCATCAATCTCGACAACTTAGACCCTGAGTGTGCGCTGCGTGGTCTTGTTGCCAATAGCCCCCGTCAACTAAACGATGTGAAATACATCCTCAACAATTCTTTTGGAATGTTGGGCATCAACTCAGTCGTCATCATTAGAAGGTTTTGACGACGCATTTACTTATGCTCGGGCAAAGGTGCCTGAGAGCGAAGCTTATTGCGAACACTTTGAATACCCATTCATCGAATTCACTTTATCCTGGAGAACTTTACAACGATGACCCCGGCTCAGATTCGTGAAGAAATTATCGATATCCTTAGCGACATCAGTCCCGATGATGATCTCGGCGGTTTGAATGATCAACAGTCATTCCGCGAGCAACTTGAGCTCGATAGCATGGACTTCCTCGATATCGTGATGGAATTGCGTAAGCGTCACCGGATTCAGATTCCTGAAGAGGATTATCCACGTTTAGCGAGCATGAGCAGCACGGTTGAGTACTTGGAACCCAAGATGCGGGACATTGTGAAAGCCTGATCGTTGGGATGGGTGGCCGGCAAGGATCTGCGAAGTCACTGCATCAACTTGCGGAATAATTGCTGCCGTGTACGACACCATCATCATTGGCGCGGGTATGAGTGGATTGGCCGCCGGAATTCGGTTGGCCCATTTCGACCAGCGCGTTTGCATCCTCGAGCGTCATTACACGATCGGCGGCTTGAACTCTTTCTATCGCATGCGGGGACGTGATTACGACGTCGGGTTGCATGCTGTCACGAATTACGCAGAGCGTGGCACCAAACGTGGACCGCTTGCCAAACTGTTGCGTCAGTTGCGGTTGGGTTGGGAAGATTTTGCGTTAGCTCCACAAGCCGGTTCGTCGGTGCGATTCCCGGGAGTGGAATTACAATTTGGCAACGATCCGAAGTTGCTTGAGGCGGAAATCGCAGCTGCCTTTCCTGGTGAAGTCGAGGGATACCGTCGCATTGTCGCGAGGTTGCTCGACTATGACGATATGGAAGCTTCAGCGGTTTTCGGGCAAAGTGCCCGCGCGGTACTTGCAGAAGAGATTCGAGACCCGTTGCTCATCGAGATGTTGCTGTGTCCCTTGATGTGGTATGGCAATGCGCGTGAGAACGACATGGACTTTGGTCAATTCTCGATCATGTTTCGCGCTTGTTATCTCGAAGGGTTTGGCAGGCCATTCAAAGGGGTGCGGTTAATCCTGAAGCATCTCGTGCGGCAGTATCGAGGACTCGGTGGTGAATTGAAGCTTCGCAGTGGCGTACGCAAAATCCATGTCGATGGAGATCGTGCCGTCGGTGTCCAACTCGACGATGGAACTGAACTGACCGCAGAACGCATTTTGTCAAGCGCAGGGACGGTCGAGACGATGCGACTCTGCGATGATTTGACGGTCGAAGCTCCTGCGGCTGCGGGAAAGCTGAGTTTTATCGAAAGCATATCGGTACTCGATTGCCAACCCAAACAGATTGGTATCGATAAAACCATCGTCTTTTATAACGATAGCCCTAGCTTTCACTGGGAACGACCCGAACAATCCCTTTGTGATGTTCGGACCGGCGTGATCTGCTCACCGAATAATTACTGTTATCCGGATAATCAACAACTGCCTGACGGCATTGTTCGTATCACAACACTTGCCAACCATGATCGCTGGTGTGGCTTGGGTGAAAAGCAATACTTGGCAGAGAAGGTTGTTCAAAGTCAACATGCGATTGATATTGCCACGCGATTCGTTCCTGACTTTCGGCATCATGTTGTCGACAGCGATGTGTTTACTCCGAAGACCATTCGACGGTTTACCTGGCATGACAACGGGGCTGTGTATGGAGCGCCGGACAAGCGCCTAGACGGATCGACCCATTTGAAGAATTTGTATCTTTGTGGCACCGATCAAGGTTATGTAGGGATTGTTGGCGCTATTGTTAGTGGAATAAGTATTGCCAATCGTTATTGCCTGAGGCCGTAATGGATGACGCACCGCACTCGGAGGTCGCTTCGCTTCCTCCGCCCGCCGTGCAGCGATGGCGGTGGCCGCAGTGGTCACTGACCCGAGTATTGATTGGTGTGTTTGTGTTCGGATTGATCTTGTCAAACTATTGGGCCGCGACGCGATTGAAACAGGCACAGTCGGAACTGAAGAGCTTGTATGCGAAGGTGGGGCGTTTAGATGTTCAAGATCGGTCGAAATTTGCGGCCAGTCGAATCCCAAACGATACTCCCTTAACTTGGCAGTTTCATGTTTTTGTACCGGGGCAAACGAGAACCCGCATCGCCTATTCATCACGTTGGTTGGCGCAGTCTCGCAACCCCGATTGGTACTCGTTTATCGCTGTGCCAGCCGGCGAATCTGTGGTCACCACGCGAATTGGAGTGGATGAGCGAGACGGCAGCTGGAAGATTTCCACGTCAGTGCGCCAGGATGGTGCGGTTTCTCGTTCGACCACGGTGCTTCCGGAAGAACACGTCCGCATTTTTAAACAGCATCGCCATGCGATCTCTTCCGGCGAAGTCGGATCAGAGACCGTACAGACAAGCTGCGACCAAACGCTTAAACTGCTTGAAGACAAGTGGATTGTAGGGGAGAGTGCTATACCGCTTTACGGCGAGCGCCCTCCGGTCAGTGATATCGTCGGGGTTTTTTTAGAGCTCCAACCCGACAGAGGTCCATCGTCCCCAGAGCGTCTCGCGGAGCATTGAGACGCTAATCATAACAGACCGGGCAATACAGTCCGGCCGAAACAGAACTATGCCTAAAGACTTTCTTGCTGGCGTTGCAAACGAATACGATGTCATTGTCATCGGATCGGGACTTGGGGGCCTGACCTCGGCCAACATTTTGGGACGCGCAGGTCATCGTGTTCTCTTGTTGGAGCAGCACTACAAGCTCGGTGGGCTTGCGACATGGTTTCGTCGACCCGGTGGTCATATTTTCGACGTATCGTTGCATGGGTTTCCCCATGGGATGATCAAAAGTTGCCGAAGGTATTGGAATTCAGACATCGCGGATCGGATCGTGCAACTCAAAGGGATTCGCTTTGATAATCCCATGTTCTCGCTAACGACTACCTTCAATCGCGAGGACTTCACGCGACTGTTAACGGACCGATTTGAAATTGCGCCGGAAGCGGTTAATGCTTTCTTTGATACCGCACGTGGGATGAATTTCTACGATGATCAAGCGACGACGACCCGGCAACTCTTTGATCGTTTCTTCCCGGGACGCGAAGACGTCATTCGATTGTTGATGGAGCCGATCACTTATGCGAACGGTTCAACGCTTGAAGATCCGGCGATTACATACGGCATTGTCTTTTCCAACTTCATGAGTAAAGGAGTCTTTATCTACGAAGGAGGAACTGATGATCTCATTTCTCGCATGCAGACGGAACTCGAACTTAACGGAGTTGTCCATCGAATTCGATGCCCTGTCGACAAGATCTTGATCAAACATGGTCGTGTTGCTGGCGTGGTCGTCAATGGTCGTGAGATCCATTCACGAGCGGTGATTAGCAATTCAAATTTGCGAAGTACCATTTTGAAGTTGGCAGGACGCGAAGCGTTTAGTCGAGATTACATCGATCAGGTCGAAGCGGTGCGTCTGAATAACAGCAGCACCCAAGTCTATATGGCGCTCAAGCCGGATGTGGAAGTCGAAGAATCGACGGGTGATCTGCTCTTTACAAGCACCGCTGCAACGTTCCGCACCGATCTACTTCTGAGTTCGAACATTACAAGTCGTACGTTTAGTTTTTACTATCCGAGAACGCGCCCTGAAGGAAAACGACGACATGCGATCGTTAGTAGTACGAATGCCCGCTGGGAAGATTGGGCGAATTTAAGCGAAACTGAGTACGAGGCACGGAAGAAAGATTTAGTTGAAACCACGGTTGATGCGCTCGATCGATATGTTCCGAACATCCGCGAGAAGCTCGACTGGGCCGAAGCTGCAACACCGAGAACGTTCCACCATTACACGCAGCATCAAATGGGAGCGAGCTTTGGAACGAAGTTCGAAGGCTTAGGTGTTAGCCGCGCCCTACCCGAACAGATCGGTGGATTGTATCACGCCGGTAGTGTAGGCATCATCATGAGCGGTTGGCTCGGCGCAGTGAACTATGGGGTCATCGTTGCAAACGAAGTCGATCAGTATCTGATGAAGCAAGAAGCGCCTACGGCAACCGCATCATCCTGATCGAGTCGCTCCGTATCCAGATTTAGAAGGTGTGTAAGCCATCCGCCCGCTTGCGGGAGGGTCTTGCTTAACCACTAAACATATCCTCGCGAAGCCGCTAAGATCGCGAAGTCAAGGCATAAAAATCGTCTGGCAAAAGCGATTGACAAGAACTCAGAAGCCTCTGTGTTTCAAAACTCTTCTCGCTCAATACCGAATCACAATTCTCAACATCATCGCCTCGTAAGAGCGTCAATGAGTTTCAATTGCCGCGATGATGATTGAATGTTTGAGAACGCTGTTGTCCATGATGCATTTCCACGAGTGAGGAATAGAAACGCGGAGACACAGAGTTCACAGAGAAAGAAGAGATGTTTCTTAGTAACGAAGCGCCCCTGTGTCAAAATAGATCTAGAAAGTATCCACTCTCCCGCTCTGTGATCTCCGTGACTCTGTGTTTCAAAAATCAGAGCACCAGACGCGGAGCCTTTGCGATTCAGGCGAGAGCACCAGCACTTGGGGACACAGCACGGGAGAGCGCCTGCAGCACCTGGGACACATTGAGCGTTATCATTGCCAGCAAATCGGCTTCTGCTGCGACTTAGGTAAGCACACTAGGGACACAGCACTTGGGCGCTTGCCGAACACTTGGGGACACAACACTTGGGGACACAGCACAGGAGCGAATTGTTGCCAGCAAATCACTTGGCGCTTGTGCGCTGGGGACACAGCACTTGGGAGCACGCACTCGGCACTTGGGAGCACGCACTCGGGCGCACTTCTTACCCATTGCCAGCAAATTTTTTCGACGGCGACTTATTGGTAGCGCTTGAATACTTTGGAATTCAGCCCTAGTCGGGTGGGGCGGCGACTTGGGGACACCGGCGACTCGGGGAGCACCTGGGCAAACAACAGACGGAGCACCTGGGGACACAGCACCTGGATAGCACCTCGAGCACCTGGGGACACAGCACCTGGATAGCACCTCGGGACGCAGCAATTGGGCGTTATCATTGCCAGCAAATAGCGAGCACCTGGAGAGCACCTGGGGAGAGCACCTGGGGACACAGCGGACGGCACTCAGCAGACGGCACTTAGGGACACATCACCAGCACCTGGGGGACACATCGCGGGAACGTCCCGGGAGCGACTTGTTGCCAGCAAATCGTTTGGCGTTTGGGCGCTGGGGACACAGCACTTTGGCGCTTGCCGAACACTTGGGGACACAGCACGGGAGGGAACACTTGGGGACACAGCACGGGAGGGAACACTTGGGGACACGGGAACACTTGGTGACACGGAGCACCTGGGGACACGGAGCACCTGGGGACACGGGAGTACCTGCGGACACAGCACCTAGGGAAGCACCTGGGGACACAGCACCTGGATACTTGGTGACACGGAGCACCTGGGGACACGGGAGTACCTGCGGACACAACACCTAGGGAAGCACCTGGGGACACAGCACCTGGATAGCACCTCGGGACACAGCAATTGGGCGTTATCATCGCCAGCAAATAGCGAGCACCTGGAGAGCACCTGGGGACACAGCAGACGGCACTTGGGGACACATCACCAGCACCTGGGGGACACATCGCGGGAACGTCCCGGACTTGTTGCCAGCAAATCGTTTGGCGCTTGGGCGCTGGGGACACAGCACAGATGGTTTGGCACAGATGGTTTGCAAGCGTTTGTCAGCGTCCATTAGCGGTGAAGGATGCGCACCCGAAAACCACACGAACTCGTTGCCGAAGGGTGACCTAAAATCGTCAGACGTCAAAAATGCGCGACTTTAAAATCGCGGTGGCTGCCCTAACTTGGATGCTGCGCATAAGTCCGTTTATCTAACTGATTGAGAGATGCGCTGAGATATGTACGAGCATGTTTCTCCATCCGTGCTCCGTGCGTTGCAGGTATTCTTTCCATTGAGAGTCCATTGAGTGCACGAGCACGACTTCGCATCCCGTGTTCGACGACATTATGTTAATGGTGACTAACGACAAGTCGTCGTCTCGTTCTTCGCGGGTCAAACCAGCATTCCAAGTAAATGCGATGCACGAAGAGGCCTCAAGCCTTTTATAATGTCCCCAGTGGAACGCTTCACCCATGGGCCTCCGATCGGAAAAACAAAACTTGCCTCCCACTTGCGGATCCACTTCGATCGTACCCATGTCCCCTGGCAAATTCATCGCTTGAAGCGCATTGCTCATCCATTGTTTGATCTGGTTTGGTTCCAGCCAGCAAGCGTAAACCTTTTCGGGAGAAGCTGAAATTGAAAGTTCGACGATAGCTTCGATTCGTTCAGTCATGATGTAACCTTCCTCGCTAAACGGTTGGAGCTATCGCAGCCCCCGTCGGACGCATGTCACCACGAAGGGCACGAAGAGCACGAAGGTTTCAAGATCTCTTCGTTTTTTTCGTGGTGCAATATCCCGCGATGTAAGACCCTCCCCGGCCGCTACGGCGTCCGACCCTCCCGCAAGCGGGCGGGTGGCTTACGAATCCACGTCACACCTCGAAAAAATGCGCAACATCAAAACTTGGCAGCGGTGACTACGAAGATGCGCTACGCTCGTTCTTTAACGTAGTGCAAAACGGCGAATAGTTTTTGGGGATCGGTCCAAGCGTGATGCAATGTCAATCCTGCTCCTTCAGCCAGTTTCGAGAAGCTCGGGATTGTGTACTTATATGAGTACTCAGTATGGACACGCTCGCCGCGATGAAAGCGGAACTGCAGACCACCAATAGAAACCGTTTGATCGCAGCGACTGACGACAAACGTTTCGACTCGACCGATCTCGCAATTGTAGTTGGAGAGGTGCTCGAACTGACACAAATTGAAGTCGCCGCCGAGCGCATGATTGATATGGCTCAAGATGTTTAAGTTAAACTGTGCAGTGACTCCAGCCGCATCGTTGTAAGCATCATGAATCATTTGAGGATCTTTTTGTAGATCAATCCCGATCAGCAATCCTCCCTGCTCGCCCACTAAATCGGAAATGTGTCGCAAGATATTGCAGGCATCGCTGGGTTCAAAGTTTCCAATCGTTGAACCCGGAAAAAAGACTGCGGTATGCGATGGCTTGCGTTTGGGGGCAGGTATACGAATGGGTTGTGTAAAGTCTGCGACGACAGGCAGGATCTCGATGGAATTAAACTGTTTGCGGAGCTGTTTTGCTGACGCATGTAGATGTTCTGCAGAGATATCCACCGGCACATAACCGGCGGGGTGTATCAAGCGATTGAGCAGGAGCTTTGTCTTTAGACTGCTTCCGCTGCCAAACTCCACGAGCAACACATCTTGTGATAATTGGTAAGCCATCTCATCCGCATATTGCTCGATAATGGAAAGTTCTGTTCGAGTAAGGTAGTACTCTTCGAGCTCGCAGATTTGATCAAAGAGTCGCGAGCCACGTTCGTCGTAAAAATACTTTGAAGGCAGTCGCTTGGGCGATGTGCCTAAACCTTGAACGACATCACCGAAGAAACCGACTCTATGAACCGGAGCGGCCGGATGGCTGGGGGAAAAAATGGTCTGCACGGGATATTCATGGTTGAAAGGTCGCGGTGCGCGTCCAAATGCGATCCAGATCCAATCTCCCCGCGTCGAGTTTGCGGGATGTCGACATTCTAGTCATGCGGCCAGGCACCCATGTGCAAAATAGCCCCCTTTTTGCGGTCAGAAAAAAGCTTGATTCGGGCACGTCAGATGGCGATAATCTGTCCACCCTCCGCCCCCTCCTCCGCACCCGCCTTCAAGAAATTGCCATGGCTCGATTGGCAAACGCAACTGCTTTCTCCGCAATCGCTCATGGCGTTTTATGGTGTGTGTGCATCAACATGGCTTCGGGTGACGAAGCGTTTTTCGAATCAAAAATTCGGCCTGTCCTCGTAAAGCATTGCTATGAATGCCATTCCGATAAATCAAAAAAACTTGGCGGCAATCTAAGACTCGATACGCGCGAAGGGATGATTCAAGGGGGTGAATCCGGCCCAGTGCTCGTTCCAGGCAAGCCTGAGGAAAGTTTGATTGTTCGTGCATTGAAGCACGATTCCATCGAGATGCCCCCTGATAACCCGCTTCCTGAAGCAATCATTCATGACTTTTCCAAATGGATTGAATCAGGTGCCACCGACCCGCGAACGGGGGCGCCGACAACAGTAACAAATAAAAGCGTCGAGCGCGAAAAGCTCTGGTCGTTTTTACCGAGGACCAAACCAACATTGCCTGAAGTTTTAAATCAAGCGTGGGTTCGCGACCCGCTTGATGCGTTTGTCCTCGCGAACATTGAACGTGCTCAACTTGAACCCGCATCCGATGTCGAGCCCAGTTCGTTAGCTCGGCGACTCTATTTTGATCTAATTGGTTTGCCTCCGTCGAGTCGTGAGATCAAAGCGTTTGAATTCGATTACGCGCAACACGGTTCAATTGCTGTTGCCGAACTCGTTGATCAGTTACTCAGCAATGAACAGTTTGGAGTTCGCTGGGGACGTCATTGGTTGGATGTTGCACGCTACGGCGAATCCAACGGGGACGATGGACTCGGAAGGAATGCGTCGTTTCCCAACGCTTGGCGTTATCGCGACTATGTCATTCAAAGTTTGAATGCAGATATTCCCTTTAATCAGTTCATTGTTGAGCAAGTCGCAGGGGATATGCTCCCCGCGAGTACTGCGAGCGAAAGAAATCGATTGTTGACCGCCACGGGTTTTTTAGCGATTGGGCCAAAGCCAGCTGTAGCGATGAACAATAACTTTGCCATGGATGTCGTGGATGATCAGATCAATACTGTCTGCTCAGCGGTATTAGGATTGAGCGTTGCATGCGCCCGCTGCCATGACCATAAACACGATCCCATCTCTTCACGCGACTACTATGCTCTCGCGGGTATTTTTTCTAGTACGGAGACACTGTGGGGAGCGGCCGGTAACGAAAAACTCACAGCACCGCCGACCCCATTGCATGAGCTCTATGACGTCCTGCCAGAAGTCGACCCGCTGAAGATTGATCGCAGCAAAGCTCCTGTGTTTACAGAGAATTATGCGGCCACGGTAAAAGAGCTGCAGCCCTTGGTCTATGCGCCGCTCGATCAAGCAACCGATGCATTCATTTATTCAACGGAAGCTGAATACTCAAACACGGAGTATGCACGTGTTAAGAACTTTCAGGGCGTCGGACAACTCAATGAGCCTACGACGCATTACTCGGTCTCGCTGTGGTTTAAGAATGTTCTAAAGAACGACGCACGGCCGATCACGGCATACCTGTTCTCGCATGCCCTCATGGGAGAACCAAAGATCCTCGGGGACCATCTAGGGATTGGCGGCAATTTTGAACATGATCGAATTGGAAAGCTGTTTGTTTTCAACGGAAACACAGATAAGAAGAAGACGATATCGGGAACCACCATCATCCCTCCCGAGACATGGAATCACGTGACGTTTGTGCGCGATGGGAAAAACGTGCGTGTTTATTTGAATGGAAAACTGGAGATCCAAGACGAGTTGGAGCCGAACTTTGGCGAGCAGCTCGATTATTGTTTCGGGAGTCGTAGCGATAAATTTGCTCCGCTCGAAGGAAATCTATCGCAATGCTGCTTGTTTGAACGAGCGCTGAGCGAAGAAGAAGTCCATCGCATTCAGGTCGCTTCCGATCAGCCATTCGGCATTGAGTTACCTCGCCCCATCGGTTTCGCCATGGGGGTCCGCGATAAACGGAAAATGGTGAATTGCAAGATTCATGTAAATGGCGATGTAAGCAAACTCGGGCCTGAAGTGGCTCGCGGTTTTCTGTCGAGCTATGAGCAATTGGGGAATCCAGACAGCGAACATTTTTGCAAAACATCCTTCAACGAACAACACAGTGGGCGAATGCAACTCGCCCAATGGCTCACGCATCCAGCACATCCTCAAACCGCTCGAGTCTTGGTCAACCGCGTATGGCTTAAGCTGATGGGGCAAGGCATTGTTGCAACGCCCGATGATTTCGGCGTCTATGGAGCACGACCGAGTCATCCCGAATTGTTGGACTATTTGGCGAATCAGTTCATTGATGAAGGATGGTCTGTGAAACAACTGATTCGGCACATTGTCTTGTCACATGCATATCAGCTCGATAGCCGAAGTAATGACCGTTTACTTCGAGAAGATCCAGATAACCAGCTGTTTGCTCGCCACACTCGAAGAAGAATGGATGCTGAAGAAGTACGTGATTCAATATTGTTCGTCTGTGGGGGAATGGAGCTATCGCCAGGACAAGGTTCCGCAATCGGAGAAAAGAACCTGTTGATAAACTGGCCCATTGGTTCTGCGGTGAGTTTTCACCAACCAAGTCAACACCGCAGTGTCTACCTATGCTTCCTGCGTCATTCGCCGCCACCGGAACTTGCAGCGTTTGATTTACCGGATGGTATCTCTGTGACGGGACAACGCGACGTGACATCACTGCCAAACCAACCCTTGTTTTTACTGAATAGTTCTTTTGTTGTCGATCAAAGCCTAAGACTTGCCGATCAAATATTGGCAAATGAACGCAGCGACGCTGAGCGAATCGGCCTTGTCTACGAGCAGGTGCTCCACCGACATGCTTCGACAACCGAAGTCGAGCGAAGCTCCGCTTACTTGCAGCGGATGGATGAACTATTGAAACCAGACGTTACGGATCCAGAACGTCGCCGCCAGCGGGCTTGGGCAAGTCTGTGTCAGGCATTGTTTACCACAAATGAATTCCTTTTCATTGATTGAGGCCGCAGATGATTTCTCGTCGAGCAATCTTGCAAGGAGCATCTTGCGGATTTGGATACTTGGCTTTTCAAACGCTATGCCAACAGCAAGCAGCCGCAGCTGCTGTGACGACTCAAACGACAAACCCGCGCGTTCGTGCCAAACGTGTCATTTTCATGTGCATGAGTGGTGGCCCTGCGCAGATAGACACTTTTGACTACAAACCACAAACAGGAAGTAAGAAGCATCCTGGGTCGGTGTTCAAATTCTCGCAGCATGGCCAGAATGGGATTTGGATTTCGGAGTTGATGCCTGAAACGGCTAAGCACGCTGACCGGCTATGCATCATCAATGGAATGCATGCGGATACAGGCAATCACGCTCAATCTTATTTGCAGCTTCATACAGGCGAACGCTTGCGAAAGCGTCCGAGTATCGGTTCCTGGATATCTTATGGATTGGGTACTGAGAACGAGAACCTGCCGAGCTTCATCAGTTTGAACCCCTCTAAACCCGCGACTTTTTCCAGCGCGTTCTTGCCGACTCGGTTCGCAGGAACTCCGGTCGGTGTCAACGGCGAGGATATGTCGCAAGCGACCATTCGCGATATTTCCGGCAATCATTTGCCACAGGCTGCAAAGCGGACTCAACTCGATTTCATTCAATCGCTCAATCAAGAGCACCGGATGAATCGAAGTCCCGATGCGCAACTTGATGGATTAATTGATTCGATGGAACTGGCGTTCCGCATGCAATCCATCGCTCCTGAGTTACTCGACGTCGAGCGTGAAACGGCTGCAACATTACAGCGTTATCGTGTCGGAAAGAAGATATCCGTGGGCAACTGTAAACCGACCGACTTTGGTCGACAGTGTTTACTGGCACGGCGTTTTATTGAAGCGGGAGTGCGATTCGTCGAAGTCAATCATGGCGGCTGGGATCAGCACACTGATCATCGTCGCGACTTGAAAGCGAACTGTGAGACCATTGATGCACCGATTGCCGCTTTGCTGGAAGACCTTACTGCTCGCGGCTTACTCGATGAAACGCTTGTCGTGTGGGGTGGTGAGTTTGGACGACCGGGCTTGGTCCCCGATGACGGAAAGAATGAATCGGGACATAATGAAAAAGGGTTTACCTTTTGGCTCGCCGGGGGCGGCATGAAAGCGGGCTACGTTCATGGTAAGACCAATGAGACCGGTTCTGCTGCTGTCGAAGGCAAAGTGCATTTCCGCGATTTGCATGCCACGATTCTCAACGCGATGGGGCTTGATCATACGCAGTTGAACTACTATCACGAAGGACGCACTCACCGCTTGACGGGACCAGATCCTGCGCGCGTGGTCGATGAGCTATTTGCGTAATCAGGGTCCCCTGCTCCACCGGTATCTCTTCACTCTTTCAGAATCTAGAAACGTTCATGCCTCATTGGGAAACGTCTTATCAAATTGCGCGTGAACGATTTGCAGAACTCGGTGTCGACACTGACCAAGCTGTCGAACGCCTCCGAACTCTTTCGATCTCACTTCATTGTTGGCAAGGGGATGATGTCGTTGGATTCGAGGGGTTGGGTGAAAGCATCGGCGGTGGGCTCGCCGTGACGGGCAACTATCCCGGGCGTGCACGCACCCCTGCTGAGTTGCGTTCGGATTTAGAATTCGCTTACTCCTTGATTCCAGGCAAACATCGTTTGAACCTGCATGCCTGTTATGGCGATTTCGCAGGCCGTCGTGTGGATCGCAATGCGATCGATGCCTCGCATTTTCAAAGCTGGATGGATTGGGCGAAAGCACAAGGATTGTCATTAGACTTTAATCCAACATTCTTTGCACACAGTAAAGCGAAAGACGGATTGACTTTGGCGCATCCTGATCGCGCGATTCGAGAGTTTTGGATCGAACACGGTTTAGCTTGCCGGGAGATTGGCGCTGCGTTTGGAAAGGCCCAAGGGAACGCTTGTGTGACCAATGTCTGGATACCCGACGGGTTCAAAGATCTTCCTTTTGATCGCCTGAGTCCAAGAGTGCGACTTACTGAATCACTCGATAAGATTTTTCAAGCGGAGTATCCCCATGAGCAACTCATTGACGCCGTAGAGAGTAAGCTTTTTGGATTGGGTTCTGAGGCGTATGTCGTAGGTTCTCACGAGTTCTATCTTGGATATGCGATTACACGCAAAAAGACATTGTGTTTAGACTCAGGGCATTTTCATCCAACTGAATCGATTGCGGATAAAATCTCGTCTGTGCTTCAGTATGTCCCGAGATTGTTGTTGCATGTTAGCCGTGGTGTGCGTTGGGACAGCGACCATGTCGTAATTCTAAACGACGACCTCCAAGCGATCATTCAAGAAGTGGTTCGTGGCCATTTTCTAGAGCGAGTTCATTTAGGTTTGGACTACTTCGATGCGAGCATCAATCGCATTGCGGCTTGGGTCATCGGTACTCGTAACGCTCTCAAGGCCTGCTGCTTGCATTGCTTGAGCCACGCGAACGCCTTCAATCCATTGAAGCCAATGGTGACTTTACCGCAAGGCTGATGCTCACCGAAGAACTCAAAGGGCTGCCATGGGGCGCGGTCTGGGATTACTATTGTCACGTGGAGAATGTGCCGATCGGCATGAGTTGGTTCGATCAAGTTCGCGAGTATGAAACGCAAGTATTGAGTCGACGTGTTTAATCCATCAAGCTAAGGCGGTTTTGCCTAGGATCGAATTTGTCTTTTCAGAATGAATCGTGGAGTGATCGGATGACGGAAGCCTCGGAATCGACATCCCTGGAGTATGAACGGGAGCGCGTCCCCGATCATGCATTGAAGGGGCCAGCAAGCTTTTGGGGCATGTATGCAGGCGAGCATACGGCTGGTACGGAGTTTATGATTGGGCCGTTGTTTTTAGCCGCTGGAGCAAGCCTGCAAGACTTGGTCTTGGGTTTGCTGTTAGGCAATGTGCTCGCTGTATTAACTTGGCGATATCTTGTTACGCCGATAGCAATGGCTAAACGACTGACGCTGTATTATCAGCTTGAGCGTATCGCAGGTACTTTCGCTCGTCAAACTCTATAACCTGGTCAATGGCGTGCTGTTTTGCTTTTTAGCAGGAGCGATGATAACGGTCTCTGCAGCAGCCGTGGGCGTGCCGTTTGGTATTCTCTTCTCCGTGCCAGAAAACACCTTTGGATTTGCAGAACCGGCATTCACCGTACTTGTGGTCATCGTCGGGATCATCATCGCGATCGTTGCCGCAGCGGGTTATGAAATGGTTTCAAGGGTTGCTAATATCGCAGCACCATGGATGATCGCTGTCTTCATCGCTTGTGGCATCGTCGCGTTAGGACAGATGGGAATGAACAGTATTGAGTCATTGCGTGAAGGAGCGTTTTGTCGGATGCGATCGCATTTGTGCGAGAACGCAATGGACCGACCGAGTTTAGCTTCCCACAAATCGTGATCTTCGCTTGGTTATGCAATAGTGCTATGCATTTTGGCATGGCGGACCTTTCGATCTTTCGTTTTGCTCGGGACAAAGCATCAGGCTGGGCGCCATCGATCGGGATGTTCTTAGGACACTATGTCGCGTGGATTGCAGCAGGCTTGTTGCTTGCAGCGCAAATCAAGTTATTGAAAGACACTTCTGCGAACCCTGGAGCGCTGGCTTGGAATGCAATGGGTTGGACAGGGATCATCTGTGTGGTGATCGCGGGTTGGACCACTGCCAATCCAACGATCTATCGATCGGGACTTGCCTTTCAAGGAATCTTTCCCAGGAGTTCACGCATTGCGATGACATTGCTCGCTGGGGGAGTCGCGACCATTGCGGGATTGTTTCCCAATCTTTCGGCAAAACTGCTCGGATTTGTAGGACTCTATGGAACCATCCTTGGACCCATGGGAGCTATCTTGTTCGTTGATCACTATTGGATGAAACGACTAGGGTTGCCTGAGGAATGGGCGATGCAGCAAGGGGCCAAAGTGAACATCGCAGTGTTAATCGCTTGGCTTGCACCAGTGGGTGTCAGTTTATATCTCATCTATCAATTCGACTTGTTCGCCGCTTACGCTGTCGTCCCCGCTTGGATCGCAAGTGGAATTCTCTACATCACCTTGACGAAGTTATTAAACAAACTTCCTGCGGCAGACTTCACTGCGAAGACGGAGGGTTGAACGATGCGGGCTTCATTAACCATCGTGTCGCTGATCGCTCTGCTGGGAAGTTTTGTTCCAAGCATTTTGTATCAGTTTCAGATGATGGCGCTCAGTACGGCAAGCGCAATTGCACTGGGTGCCACCTTGATTTGGTTTGTCGTTACGCCGATGTGGATGGGGAAGAAGCGGTAGCGCAAGAATTCGCTTAAGACAAGTTGCTGGAAAGGAAGGTGCAATCCGTTATACTGCGCGAGATCCTGCCGTTTTTTAGTGACTACGGAGCCGGGGCAATCGTTAATGATTGCCTTTAAGTTGACTAGTAAAGCACCCACTCGATGAGTGTGCGACGGAACGTCGCTCGCATAATGCGGTAAAGCTGGATAAGCCGCCTGGGAGTCTCGTCCCAACTGCTGCATAATCAACGGTTAGTGAAACCACAACCAAGGAGGCTTCTGATGAGCTCCCCCACGATTACTGCTGAATTTGAGATCGTTTCGAGTACGGGAAGGCCGTTAAGCACGAATGTTCACTTGCTCCGCTGGGTTCGGAAGATGGCGTTGCTTTGCAAGCCCGACCGGATCCATTGGATCGACGGTTCGCAGCAGGAATATGATCAGTTGTGTGATGAGCTCGTTAGTAAAGGCACTTTCATTCGGCTGAATCAGGAGAAGTGGCCGGGATGTTTTCTGGCGCGAAGTGATCCGGGAGATGTGGCGCGCGTCGAAGATCGAACCTATATCTGTAGTGCATCGAAAGAAGGTGCTGGTCCGACGAACAATTGGGTCCATCCGTTTGAGATGAAAAAGAAACTCCGGGAGCTTTTCACCGGATGTATGGAAGGACGTACGATGTACGTTCTCGCATTTAGCATGGGTCCGATCGGTTCGCCCATGTCGCGCATTGGAGTGCAGTTAACCGATTCACCCTATGTTGTGGTTAACATGCGGACGATGGCGCGTATTGGGCAGCCCATCTTTGAATTGATTGATCAAGGGGATGTTCGTGTTGTACCGTGTTTGCATAGCGTAGGCATGCCGCTGCGCGACGGACAGAAAGATGTCGCTTGGCCTTGTAACTCAGAAAAGTACATCGTTCATTTTCCAGAGTCGCGTGAGATTTGGAGTTATGGCTCGGGCTATGGCGGCAATGCGTTGCTCGGTAAGAAGTGCTTTGCGCTCCGCATCGCTTCGGCTATGGCACGCGATGAAGGTTGGATGGCAGAGCATATGTTGATTCTCGGAGTCGAGGATCCTAAAGGTCGCAAGACCTATGTTGCCGCAGCGTTTCCGAGTGCTTGCGGGAAAACCAATTTTGCCATGTTGATTCCGCCAAAGCACTTTTCGGATCAGGGCTGGAAAGTTTGGACCGTAGGCGATGATATCGCATGGATTAAACCGAGTGCTGATGGGCGATTGCATGCGATCAACCCTGAAGCGGGATTCTTTGGAGTTGCGCCGGGTACGGGTGAAGCGACCAATCCCAATGCCATGGCTGCGATGCGCCAAAACACGATCTTCACGAACGTTGCGCTGACTCCCGATGGCGGTGTTTGGTGGGAAGGTATGACGGAACAACCACCGCCACATGCAATCGATTGGCAAGGAAGACCGTGGACGCCGGAGTTAAGTAAAGAAAAGGGAATCAAGGCGGCGCATCCTAATTCACGCTTTACCGCTCCCGCTTCGCAATGTCCTACGATGGATCCCGATTGGGAGAAACCTGAAGGCGTTCCTTTGAGTGCGATCATCTTTGGTGGTCGTCGCGCTTCTACTATGCCGTTGGTGTACCAAGCGTTTAATTGGATCTCCGGAGTTTACATGGGCGCGACCATGGGGAGCGAAATGACGGCAGCCGCCGCGGGGACAATCGGGAAAGTCAGACGCGATCCGATGGCGATGTTACCATTCTGTGGTTACAATATGGGGGACTATTTCCGACACTGGATCTCGATGCAGCGTTCGCTATCGCAGACTCCACGCGTGTTTCATGTCAACTGGTTTCGAAAGGATTCGGAAGGCAAATTCATCTGGCCCGGATTCGGCGAAAACATGCGCGTGCTCAAGTGGATTATCGATCGTGCAACAGGGCACGGAGTTGCCAAAGAAACGCCGATCGGTTGGGTGCCGAGCTATTCGGATATCGATTGGACGGGATTGGATTTCCCTCAAGAAAAATTTGATGAGTTGCAAAAGTTCGATCGTGAAGGTTGGCGCCAAGAGATCTTATCGCACGAAGAGTTGTTTTTCGATCTAAGGAGTCATTTGCCCAAGGAAATGATTTACGAGCGAGAACTCTTGATCTGCCGCATGTAACCGCCACAATCAGAGCTATTCGAAGAAGTCCCTCCCTGGCCGCTACGGCGTTCGACCATCCCGCAAGCGGGCGGGTCACGCGCGAAAGTCGCTTCTGGTTACTCGGCTTATAACTCCGTAACTTACAGTACTGTATTCCTTTTTAGAAGTAACATCGTGACAGACAATTCGACAATCTTTACTGGCTGTATCCCCGCATTGATGACCCCGTGTGACGCTCACGGCAATCCGAACTTTGACGCTTTAGTCGCGAAAGGTCGTGAACTGATCGAACGCGGAATGCGGGCTGTGGTTTATTGTGGATCGATGGGTGACTGGCCTTTGCTAACGGATGCCCAGCGTCAAGAAGGAGTTGCCAAGCTTGCTGCGGCTGGTGTACCAGTGGTTGTTGGTACCGGTGCACAAAACTCTCGCATCGCCGCCGCGCATGCAGCTCATGCGCGCGATGCCGGTGCGGAAGGGCTGATGGTAATTCCGCGCGTCTTGTCGCGCGGTTCATCCAAAGCGGCGCAGCGCGATCACTTTGGCATGATATTGAAAGCAGCTAAAGGTCTGCCGGCCGTGATCTACAACAGCCCTTACTATGGATTCGAAACCAAAGCGGATTTGTTTTTTGAGTTGAGAAAGGAGTTTCCTAATCTGATTGGTTTCAAAGAGTTTGGCGGTGCACAATCTTTGACCTATGCCGCCGAACATATTACATCAGGTCATCCTGAATTGACTTTGATGGTCGGTGTCGATACGCAAGTCTTTCATGGCATCGTGCGCTGTGGCGCGGTCGGAGCGATTACCGGTGTTGGAAACGCATTTCCACGAGAAGTGTTGCGACTACTAGAGCTTTGCTTGAAGGCCGCAAAAGGAGATGTTGTTGCTCGACGCAAGGCGCAAGAGTTGAGTGATGCATTGACGGTTCTATCGACTTATGATGAAGGTCCCGACTTGGTGTTGTACTATAAGCATTTGATGGTGCTCGAAGGGAATAAAGAGTATGTGCATCATTTTAATCCGAACGATGCGCTAAGCCCAAGTCAGAAAGTATTCCTCGAGCAACAGTGGGACCAGTTCCGCACTTGGTGGAAGCATTGGGACGTTTAGACAAAACCGCGTGTGCGATTGTGATTTTTTGTTCGAACTAGTCATTAGGTAAAGTCTATGCGGCGGCGACATTTCTTGATGACCACGATCGGGGCTACAATCGCAGGCACGCGGCAATCGCAGGGAATGCAAACGGCTCATCGGACGGTTGCCGTCATTGGCCATACAGGACGGGGCGCTTATGGCCATGGGCTAGACACGATGTGGCTTCAATTCTCGAATGTTAAAGTGATAGCCGTTGCGGATGCAGACGCGAAAGGACGTGAAGCTGCTCAAAAGCGTTTAGGGGGCGTCGCGGGTTTTGCTGACTATCGAGAATTGCTGGAACGTCATCGGCCCGAAGTTGTTTCCGTTGCGCTTCGCCATATTGATCAACATCATGCGATGTGTATGGCAGCGATAGAATCGGGTGCGAAGGGTATCTACATCGAGAAGCCGTTTTGTCGAACGCTTCAAGAGGCTGATGAGATTGTTCAGGCTTGCGAAAAGCGGCGGGTAAAATTCGCGGTTGCGCATCGCAATCGATATCACCCTGTCTTGGCACAGGTTTCTGCGATGTTATCCAAGAAAGAAATCGGAGAGCTTGTCGAAGTGCGCGGACGGGGGAAAGAAGATGCGCGTGGCGGCTGCGAAGATCTTTGGGTGCTTGGCAGCCACGTAATGAACATTGTTGAAGCACTATTCGGTTTACCTCGTTCGTGTAGCGCAGAGCTCTATCAAGACGATCGACGCTGCGAGCCGAGCGATGTCCGACAAGGCAATGAAGGCATCGGACCGATCGCGGGAAATCGTTTGCACGCCCGGTTTGAACTTAGCCAAGGCATCCCTTTTTACTTCGATTCAATTCGGGGACGCGGCGGGAACGAAGCGAACTTTGGGTTACGAATCATCGGTACGCAAGGGATGATCGATTTCCGCATCGATCAAAACCCCTTTGCGAAAATCTGGCGCGGAAACCCAAATTTGCCCAGTGATAAACCGATTGGTTGGCAAACGATTACCATTACCGATGCTCCGGAGGCTGGCTCAGCGGACGCCATTCATCAGAAAGTAGCCTCTCACTATTACGCTGGGGAAGATTTGTTAAACGCAATCGAACAGGACAAGAACCCTTTGTGCAATGAAACATCGGCGCGAGCAACGATTGAAATGATCTTCGCTGTACTGGCTTCTCATCAAGCTGCTGGCGCGAAAATCGAATTACCTTTGAAACAACGGACGCATCCATTGACGAAGGCTTAATGTTAGGCTCACGCCAAAATGTTCACGGCATTTTGCTTCTCTGTGTTTTTTGATGGAATGGTGTCGTCGCGATAAAACAGATCGAGATTTTGCATCGATTGAATCCAACCCAAGTGGTAATCTAAATCGATGGAGCGATTGTTTCGTGTATTTTGCGATCCGATTGTCGTTGGATTACTGGTTGATTGCCTAATCCCAGGTGATACCTCGATGCTGATACGGGTCGGTTGCTTGGTTGATAATTCTAGGCTGCGCGAGGGGCGGATGTTTGTAGATGTGTTTGATGAACTGGCGAACGATGTGGATACATTCGATTGACTGAGGAAGGATTCAATAACCGTTTGAATGTCGCCACCTTGCTGGATTGCGTTCTCGATGGCTGTTACGAGGCTCGAAACATCCAACTGCGTTTCGTATAGCGTACTCTTTTCCGCTTTAACTGAAGCGGCTTTTGTTTCTCGCGTGGCATTCTGTTCTTTTGTACGCGTCGGTCGTGGGTCTTTGAGTTTATTATTGGAATCGATCGATTGATTTTGCGATGAGTTGTTTGCTGAAGTCGTTGAAGGCTGATCGGGACTTGAAAGTTGAACTTCTTCCGAAGCGGTACTGATATTTGTGTCGCTTCCACTCGTTTCGTTCTGAGGACTATCCGTCGCTATGTAAGTGGGGCCAACGTTTTCTGATTGGGCAGCATTGTCAAATGCCTGGGATGAAGACGGGTTTGAAGGGTCCGGTTCCTCATCGGGAAGTTCGTTCGACGAAGTGGGAGAGTGAGCATTTGCAGGAGCGGGTTCGTTGTTCTGCTCGTTGTTCTGCTCGTTGGCTTGCTCGTTGGCTTGCTCGGGTGGGCCTGTATCGTTTGACTCTGTTGGGGGCGTCGCATTGTTTTGAGGAATCGCCGGTTCCGTGTTGCTGGACCAATCGTCGTTATTGGTCGATGGAGAGCTGTTGAGATCTAGCTCATCTTCGGTTGAAGTATTTTGGTGGTTAGTCGATGGCGTTGGACTCGAAGTTATCGGGTCTGATGTTGTTGGGTTTGTGTTAGTCGAACTGGTGGGTGCGGATGGCGTTGTGTTGGGATTGGATGAAGTTGAACCTGATGAAGTTGAACCTGTTGAAGTTGAACCTGATGAAGGTTGATTGGTTGTGGGTTGGGTAACTGTAGTTACTACATTGACAATACTACCGAGGGTTGAACCGATACCGAGTGGCATAGGCATTGAGATGAGTTGCGGGAAGAGAAGAGTAGATCACCGGGCCCCGCATGAAGCCTATGCTAGTTTCGTTAGAGAAGCAAAAAGATCAGCAGATTTCCTTGGAAAACGGCCATAATGTGGATTGTCGAGTCCATATTAGGCCGTTCGATCGAACCCATGGTTAAGCAGATTGCTAAAGATTTCGCTGTGGCTTAGTTGCCATCTTTAGATTGCGCGATGCAGTATAAATGTTTGGAGCTGCGAATGATCAGTTCGCTATCAACGATCGCGGGCGTCGCATCGACACCTTCATCGAGAGCATTGGTCGCAACGACGTTCAATGCATCACCTTCTTTGATGACCACGATGGTGCCGCTTCGATCCGTCAAATAGACATGACCACCTGCGATGACGGGAGATGCATAGGTGTTGCTCATCCGTGGTATTCGGGCCGCTTGGTAGTATGGTTTGCCACTGCTGGCATCCACACAAGTGAGTTGACCTGATTTGCCTTTGTAAAAGTAAAGACGTCCATTAGCGAGTGCTGGTGAAGCGACGTCGGGAGTATCACGGTCCAGCGTCCAAACGACATGGGAAGTTCCTTCGATATTGCCTTGACCATTTAGTCGAAATGCACCAAGAAAGGATCCGCGAAAGCCGCTGCCAATGAAGACGATATCATTCATCCAGACGGCCGAAGCGCATGGCCGCTCGGTTTGACCATCGCAGCGCCAGAGTTCTTTTCCTGTTTTCAAATCGTAACTTCGAGCGAAGTTTTGCCCGTTCATTATGACCTGTTTGCTGCCAGCATGATTGATGATCAGCGGTGTTGCCCAGCATGTTGGTTCTTCCCGTTTGGTTTCCCAAACGGTTTCACCGGTGCGTTTATTTAAGGCGAAAATTGCCGATGGACCTTCGTGGTCCCACGGGACAATGATAAGGTCATCAGCGATTGTAGGAGAGCTTCCTTCACCAAACCCGTTGCGAGTTTGCATTTTGCCGAACTGACGCTCCCATTTCAAAGTGCCGTCCAAGGTATAGCAAAAGAGGCCGCGTGAGCCAAAATGCGCGTACACATGTTCGCCATCGGTGCAAGGTGAAGCGGATGCGTGGGTATTCGTACTATGCGTTTCTTGATGTGGCACAGCTTCGATTGCTGTCTGCTTCCATATCAACTTTCCGGATTGTCGATCATAGCAATGGATTTGGAACTGTAGTTTGGCCGGTTCTTTCGGTGAGGGAACCGACGTGGTGATGAAGACCTTTTGGTTCCAAACAACGGGAGAACCGGAGCCTGCACCTTCAACAGCGACTTTCCATTTGACGTTTTGCGATTCACTCCAGTTGACCGGTGGAGTCGCTTGCGTCGTGCCATTTCCATTCGGGCCGCGCCAATGTCCCCAATTCTCGGCTACGCACGTAGTCGACAACAGGGCGAAGCACAGTTGCAGAATGGCAAATCGTGAGGGCAATCGATGCGTCAGAGTGCGGGCAAGGTATGGATACGCAGGCATACAACTTATCTCAGTTCAAAGAGTAACCGTAATTTATATTGCCGATTATAACGTGAATTCACACGCGGATCACAGATTCAGAGAAATGTTATTCAGCCAAGTCATCGAGTAAACCGCGTGTCCGCCAATTGTCTTTCAAGTAGGGAGCGACGTAAGTCATCAATCCTGTAGCAATCAACTCGTCTTGAACTTTCTCTGGAGTGGGATCATTGAGTGTTTGAGCTACTTCTTCGATCAGGTATTCTCCAAAAGCTTTTCTAGCGCGGCTCAACGTTTTTCGGAACGCGGCGGAGGTCATTTCGCGTCCTAGCTTGATTGAGAGTTGTTCGGCAACAAACCCATCCGGCTGGTCAAGTGCATTCATGCGAGCGTGTAGTACAGTATGATAGAGGTTGCCGGGAGTTTGCCGTTGAAAGTGATGGAGCTTGCGCCAAGCCATATCAAGGACGCACTGATGCCATTGTTGCAGCCACTCTTGATCGGCTGCGCTGAAATCATCTAGCTGTCCGGGAACCTGAGCACTGTCCAAAGACTCCGCTTTTCGTCTCTGGCGGTGCTTAATATGGTTGATCGCTGAGTTCTTTACCGCCACTGCCAAGTAATCTCGAAACCGTCCATCCGTGAATTTGATATCGGCGAAACCTCTTGTCGCGACCTTCGTCAGAAAGTCTTGCGCTGCGTCCTCGGCTCCTGGGTATGACGAATGAGCGCTCGAAAATAACCTTGAATGGCAGGTGCATAGCGCGCAATGAATTGAACTGGATTGGTTACTTGTGACCAACGAGTGGTTATTCGTGCAAGAACTGAGTCGGGTGCGAGTTCGCTCATGGTAAAGATCGAACCTCAAGTCTTCGGATTTGAACAACGGTTTGAGTTCCGTAAACCTGAATCCCAATGCGCCCTCGTTTAGGAGAGTTTGCATGTTCATAAACGTCAGCAGTAACCTGATCGTTCACTTGTACCACAATGTGATTGTCTTGAACCGTCGCACGTACTATTACCCAAGTGTCGGGGGATAAAGCGATGGGAGATTCGCGGGCAGAAACTGGTTTTTCATCGTGTACCCAGGTGCGATGTAATTCTCCGCAATAGGTTGTTGCAAGATGTGCTTCGAGTCCACGAGGAAGGCTTGAGTCTTCATCGCATCGCATGAAGATCCCGCTGTTCGCCATCTCACTAATGTTCACTTCGGCAATGAGTTCAAAGTTCTCGAAGTCGTTACGCTTCGTGATGAGGTAAGATGAAGCGTCGGAAGTTGAATTGTCTACGCGACCGACGAGCAATCCATTCTCGATTTTCCAGCTCCCTGGCGGTGACTTGAGCGGCTGCCAGTTGTCAAGGTTTTCGCCATTAAACAGCGGGGTCCAATCGCTGCTGGCATCTATCGAAGATGCGAAGTTTTTACCGCTTGTTTTTCTCGAGTTTGTTTGCCATGCAAGATAGCTTAACGAAAGCAAAATCAAAGCAGTCGCGCTGAGAATCACGATCCAGCGACGATTCAGTTCACGAAGCGATGGAGGGCGAACCGACTTAGGTAATCGCTGTATCAGTTGTTCAATACTCGACAGGGACTTGGATGCGATGCTGGTTGAGCTTGAATGCTGATATCGATTGGTTGTGTTGACGATTGGTACGCGCGTATCCTGAGTGCCCGGAGTTCAGAAGACTTTGAAGGGCGTAAAGCATGTCCAGAGCGGATGCATATCGATCCATAGGCTCCCGCGCCATTGATTTACGTACAATCGCTACACAGGCATCGGGAATCGATGCTACGATGCTGGCTGGATTGGGCGGAGAACCGATACAGCAAGCGTACATCACCTGCATCGAGTCGAGTTTTGCATGCGGTGCTTGGCCTGTTAGCAACGTGTAGTAAGTGGCACCTAGAGCATAGATGTCGCAGAGATCGTTTAATGGTTCGGCACGCCATTGTTCTGGACTCATGTAATTGGGGGTGCCAATGACAGTTCCGCTCGTGGTGAGGGTTGACGTGTCTTCGTTAGCTTTGGCGAGGCCAAAGTCAACGAGTTTTATCTGACCGTCACGAGTGCGCATCAGATTTGCGGGTTTGATATCGCGATGAACTAGCCTTCGCGATGAGCGGCGTTCAATCCGAGGCAAGCTTCCGCGATCATCCGTGTCGCTTCCTGCCATGGTAGTGCGCCCATGAACTGCAGATAATCGTGAACGCTACCGCCAGAAATCAACTCCATGGCGATAAACCAAAGCCCATTCTTTTGATCGACTTCATGAATTGCGACAACATGTGGATGCAACAGCTTGGCTGTCGCACGCGCTTCGCGTAAAAATCGCTCCAAAGAATCGGGATGTTTTGCGATGGCAGAAGAAAGAACTTGATTGCAACCGACGCATCAGCAAAGTGTCTTCGGCTTCGAAGACAACTCCCATGCCACCTCGTCCAATCTGACGCAAGATGCGATATTTCCCTAGACGCTTGTTGACTCTGGTTTGCGTCTTGTGTCGTGCGTCTTGTGGAGAATTCGGTTCTGGCCGATGCTGACATGCGAGACCGTCTTAGGTGCATTAACGGGAAACCCCGTGGCTGAAGACGGTCAGCATACTCCTTCCCTGTAGGACAGGATGGAATACCGGGCGATGCATGAGTTTGTCAGATTTACTCATCCGACAGGATTTTAGCATTGCCCCATAACGACGAGCCGAGTTTTCGCACCCACGGCATTGGAAAGTGAAAAGTAGAAAGACTCATCAGACTCGACTAAGCTATCGTCGACGATGGCGAGGTCCACAAGCTTTTCGTATTCACCCGGTGCGAAAGTGATCGGGGCGTTAGTGCTGCGGATAAAGTCGACGCCAGCAGTTGCGCTGCCGCTCGAGATGTTGAGGTTTATCGTCGGCGCTGTGATTGCACTGCCGACCCGGCGCAAGCGTATTTTCAACGTACCATCTTTCTCAGAGGACGGCATAGCTCGACTGCGCGAACTCAATAGCGCTATCGTCTTCAAGAATCGTCACGACGCTTGAGAGACAGTGCCGACTTGTGCCCACCGCTGACATTTCGAAGCTTAACGGTGAAGAATTTGTTTGAGCTGACACTGCTGTGTTATCAAAGATCGGATATTAACCGTCTTTGAAACTTCGCCGGGATTAAAGGTCAGCGTTCCTGTGACGCTTCCATAATGAGATCCGGCCCATGCATATTGACTGGAGCTGATTGAGGAAGCACCGTCAGACGTGCTGTATTGAATTGAAACGGTACCGTCTGAGCCTCCTGATCTGGCAACGGAGATTTGGAGGGTACCTCCATTCTCATTGACGGAATAATTTGCGGATGAGAGCTGCAAGGTGCCGGGGTTGGCAGCGGTATCATCAATTGATGATGCGTGCCGTTGCTGTCCAGCTAGCTTGGGTTGCGCCGGTCACGTTCGACATCATGACAGGGAGCGTCTCGTCGGCTTCGACAGACGAGTCATTCACGATCGGAATCGAAATGGTTTTACTGGATTCACCGGAGCGAATTGCACGTCAACATTGATGGGGGTGAAATCTATTCCAGGTGAAGCGGATCCCCAATCACCGGAGGTGATGCGGCTGATGCGGGCGTTGAAAGCGAACCTTGACGAGTGACGGTAATCGGAATGGTTCCAGCGTTCTCCAGCGCGAAGAATTGACTGTACCCATTCGGATATAGAAAGGCCAGCGTCGAATCGTGTCTTCAATGCTGATTGTAGTTTTATCTACGCTGCCGATCACCGCATCATTGGTAGGTGAGAAGAGTTGAACGAAGAAAAGCTTCGATAGGTTCGCTCTGTCCATCATCGACGATCGGTATTTGATCGTTTTGGAAGTCTCGCCGGGGGCGAAGTGGAGCGAACCAGGGAGCGATCCGTAATCAGATGGTGACCAAGCGGACGCGAGCGAGATTCCGTTGCCCGCGGCCGGAGTGATAGAGTTGACCGAAGCTTCCACATTTGCGCCATCGATTCGTTGGATGGTTAACTGAATGCTAGGTGTACCTCGGTGACTGAGATTTGACTGGATGTGAACTCGAATTTGCCAGGTTGTTTTACATCGTTGTTTGCGATGCGCACTTTCAGAGTGTCGTTAGAGCCAAGGGTCGCTCCGTTGGTTGGCTTGTTAAGTCGAAGCAGGAAAGCTTCGTGGGTTCAAACCATCGATCGTCATGGATGGGAATCTGAATAATTTTGGATTGTTCGCCGGGGCGAAATGGAGTGTTACTTGGACGGATGAAAATCCGAATCGAGCGATGCTGGATCCGCATTGTCGACAGGATATAGGAGTTCGGTGTGACGCTGAATCCAAGTGGGTTGTTTTGGTTTAGCGTAAGGGGCTGATTGGTATTGAATGGTGACGTCACATCGAGGCCTTTGAGTCTTTGAACGGAAATGGAAGCGACGCCTGCGTGTTCATCGACAGTAACTGAAGCGGCATTAAATTGGATGGTGCCTGGATTCCATTTGTCGTCGCTTGCAACATGGAGTGTTGCGTGATCGATGGAACTGATTGTTTGCAAAGAAATGATCGATCGTTTCCAGGTTCTCGATAAGCGTGTCATCGTTGAGTAAGAGGTAGACAGATTTACTGGATTCGCCTGGCGAAAAGACAATGCTTTTGTAAAAAGGTTGGAAGTCATTGGTGGATGCTGTGCCAGGGGATGCGAACACGATGGCTTCAAGAGCGTTTGACGTATCGCCTTGGCGAAGCATGTGATTTCAACCACGCCAGTTGATTCATAGCCGATATAGTTTCGCCAAGCAAAGCTAACATCTATTGGAGATGGTAGCTGTTGGTATTCGAGGGCACCGAGGTCGATGGCAGCGCCTGCGATGCGTGGGCGCGAATGTAAATCCGATGACGGTAATGCTGGTAGTTCGCTTGGTATTACAGTTCCTGCGTTGACGGCGATGGAGTTAGGATTGAGGTCGAAGTTAAGTTTGTGGGGTCTATAAAAAGTTGACTGATCGTGGCTGGGATTTGGTTTTGTGTGAGGACGAGCGATTGGCTGTCCATGTTGTTGGTAAAAGATTGCCATGCGGCATAGTTGGTAGTTTTCCGCTATTGAACGAGACTATGGATCAAATTGAAGTTGGAATATGTGGGAGGCTTGAGTGATCGATTGTGAAGCTACCACGATTGGGATTCTGATTGAGCAGGATATTGTTGACGATGATGTTATCGCTGCTTCCGTTGTTCATTAGTAAAGCCCAGCGAGCATCGTCAGCCATAAGCACTGTGTTATTCGCAACAAGGTTGCGTTTCGGAAGCGTCTGCGGCGAAGCCTTGATAAAGGACGATTCCTGTTGCGTGATTATTAAACAGCAAGTTGTTTTGAATCTTACTATCTTGAACCCCATCGAGATTTAGGCGGCGCCTCCGGCCGTGACTGTTATCGTAGACAATATTGTTTTCAATGATGTTGAAAGAGTGGACGCCATCTCCTGGGAGAGATCCATCGGCATTGAACTGGATGCCGCTATCGTGATTGCCCCAAACGCGATTATTTCGCACGATGGCGTGATCGGCCGAGTTACTTACGTAGATACCATGTTCGAACCAGGGAGTTGGATACGTGGTTGTTTTCGATGAGAATATTTTCTGACCATCCGGTGAGGATGCCCCACATCGTATTATGATCGGAGCGATTGTTGCGTAAGACAACACCTTCGTTATTGACGGAACGGAGACCGGCGCGGGGGCATGTCATGAACATAGAAACCTTCGATGGTGATGTGGTCAGCAGCTTCGAGATTGATCCCGTCTTGTTGACCTGGATGGGGTTCATCGATCTCGACACCCGGGAGAGCGTAGAAGGTGATTCTTGCATCAGGCTTTCCGTCTGTTGTGAGGTTCATACCCCAGTACTTGCCGGGTTTGACGAAAACGAGTCGCCAGGGAGACGTGGTCTGCTGCTGTTGCAGAGACTTCAGGGAGCGGGATTCACTGCCGTCGCCAGACGTGTCGCTACCATCGGGAGCGACCCATTTTGTGGCGTAGTGGAGAGTAGGTTGGGTATCAAGATCATCAAATGGTGATGGAAGCGACGGACTGATGCCCAAGTCTGATGGGGAGCGAACCATTGGTAAGGGGATTTGATAAAGCGACTGAAAAGTTCATCGCCTTCGGGAGAAGCATCTTGAGAAAGCGAGTGGGAAATGGATTTTGTTTGTTCACCGGGAGCGAAGACGAGCGTGCCGGGAGTTGCTTCGAAATCGGATGACGATGCGGAATCGGATGCGAACGCGTAGTTAACGGAGACCGTGTCAGTTAGGGACCCGAATCGATGGACGATGAGTTCAAGCTGTTCGCCTTCAAATGCGTGGTAGGCGCGGGTTGAGAATTCTAACGAAGGGGCACCGAACGATTGTGGAGGGGTTTGGCGAGTTGAACCAATTTGGAACTCGTCAGCACCTAAATCTGGTTCGGGTGGATCGGCATCGGGTTCTGGAGGATCGACATCGGGTTGAGGTGGATCGGCAGCGCGCGGTTGATTGTCGAAGTCAAGAATCAGATCATTGAGTGGTGAAGCTGCGTCGATTGCCGGACTATCGGGTGATAGGTGCCAATCGGACGTGAGTTTGGGATCAGCGATAAAGCTATTAAGGTCTAACTGATAAAGTGATTGCCAGTGAGAGAGAGACTGTTCGGGGGTACCATCGCCTGTGGAGTTACGGTTAATAAAAAGGGTACCGCGAGTACTGGTGCTATGATAGAGATTGAAGTCGATCGTTAAGTTACCGCGATAGGATGATTCGCGGATATCGATCATGCGTGAGAGGTTATCTGAGCGATTGGTGATGATATTGTTAACGATGGAGATGTCTTCAGATGTGATGAGTTCGTAGGAAGGAGCTGAGTTAGAGACCCACATTTGATAGCCACCGATTTGAATGGGAGCCTGAGCTTGTGAGGCCGCATTAACGATGGTGTTGTGGGAGATGAAAGGATTTTTGGCACCGTAGATACGATCCCAGCTTGGGCTGCATCGACAATGATGTTGTTTTGGACACGAGGATTGATTGCGGCGAAATGGTTGGGATTCTGCAAGGGATCGAATCCATTCAAGTTCGGTGTAATACCCAGCGACGATACCTGCTCCCTGTGTTTGTTGGATGAAGTTTTGTTCGATAAGTGAATCGATGGTACCTCCAGAGGTGAGGATGCCGACGCCAGCGATATCATGTAAGTAATATTGCGCGCGATCATGCGATCGCCATTGTTGTTATCGATTCCATCGGCGGAGGTGGCCAAGCGTCGACCGGTGTTTGAGATTTCGCTATTGAGGAATGTGATATCGTCGGCCCCCGGTGTGATTTTGATAGCATCGACGCCGGTGTTGTGAACTTTGACACCGTCGAGAGTGATGCCGGAAGGGCCTGTATGAATGGACGTGGGACTGAAGTCTGAATCCCACCAATCCCAGAACATGATGCCATACCAGTAGCCACCTTTGACTTCGATGTTTTCGAGACGACCACCCTGAACGCCGAAGTCGTAGCGGATGACGGAGTTGCTACGGCCTTCGGTGAGTTCAGTGAGAGGAGATTCGATCACTGCCCATTCGCCGGGCATGGAGCGAATAGTGAGGTGATCGACGTCGATATTGATGCCACCTTCATAGACGCCGGTTTCGGAGAGTGATGGTGTCGCCGGGTTGTGCGGCATCGAGAGCGCGGCGAAGGGTTTTGAAGGGACTGGTGAGAGAACCTTGATTCCAGTCATCCCCTTGTGCGTCAATGAGTATTCGGTGGGCGGGGGGAAGCGGTCCGAAAACATCGGACGCCATAGGTTGACGGGGTTCGAGACTCTCAAGCCGAGGGGGAGTGATCGCCGCCAGTCGCTGCGGCGCGATGCGGTTTGTTGGGTGGTGCGCGCATTTCGAGGGGGAATAGGAAAGCGAGATGACATAGCTTGAGTCCTTGTGCGAGCGACGAGGGCGAAAAAGTGTTTCGCTCTGACCCACTAACAAGCGAGAAAGAGGTTTGTGACAGTCGAAAAGCGAGAAATTCGGAAAGTGAACTGCTGGCGACCCTAAGATGGCACCTCAAACACATGGGACACACCTCGGACACCCGCGCCTCCACAACAAACACATGGGGACACACCTCGGACACCCTCGCCTCCAAAAGCACCTGGAAAGCACCTGGGGACACACCTAAGCACCTGGGGACACACCTAGGACACAAGCACCTGGGGACACAGCACCTGGGAAAAACGCAGCCAACAAAATCACCTGGGGACACAGCACATCTGAACATACAAAACACTGAGGAGAACAGATGATGGAGATGATGGGGACACAGCACCAGGGAGATGATGGGATACAGCACCAGGAGATGATGGGGAATCAGCACAGAGAAAGCGCAGCTAAAGAGAAAACGGGGAAGGGCCGAGACGGACGGGGACACAGCTCAGGTTGGGCGTGGCAACGCAAAACTGAGAAAACGCCGCGACTTTGTTGACAAGTCTATAAACTTAGTTCTAATGTGGACATGAGTACATATGTGGTGTTTGTTCAGTACTGTGGAGTGTGAGATGGCTCGATTACCAGGGGCAGCAGTTTACCTGCAAAGAAGTTGAGGTGGCAATATTTGGAACGAGTGGTAAGTCAGTGTTTCTTGCTCGGCCGAGACCCGATATCTGGCAAGAACTATGACTACCGGAAGGGATGGATCGTTGATCTGTTGAATCGGTACGCGTCGTATTTTGGGATTGATTGTTGGAATACGCGTTTGATGTCGAATCATTTTCACGCTGTTTGAGGTCGCGACCGGACGTTGTTAAGAAGTGGTATGACATTGAGATTGCATTTAGGTGGTTGATGATATGTCCGAAGAGAAAAAAAGCAGATGGAACTCCAGAAGCGCCGAGCGAGGCAGAGATCAATGCGATCGTGAATAATGGTGAGAAGTTGTTAGAGTTACGGCGCCGGCTAAGTGATATGTCATGGTGGGTGCGTTTACTGTGTCAGCGGATAGCACAGCGAGCGAATGCCGAGGATGAGCAAGAGGGTAAGTTATTGGCAGGCGCGGTTTAAAGCGACAAAGTTAGAAGACGAAGCTTCGTTATTAGCATGTTCAGCGTATGTGAATCTAAATCCATTCGAGCTGCATTGGCGGAGAAAATTGAGGAAACCGAGTTTACTTCGATCAAACAGAGCTGATTGCTAGGCGTTTCCAAGAGTCAATGCGACAACAGGGGAAGCCATATGACGAGAATCAGCTAGTTGATTGTCATCTAGCGCCGTTGGCAAGATGAACCAAAGACCCCGTAGGAACCGGTTGAACACAAGGAGATGATGCGATGTAGCGACAAGGGATACTTACCAATAACGCTAGAAGCGTATGTCGAATTATTAGATTGGAGTGCACGCCGTCGGGTTGCAGGTAAAGCCGGTGTACCCAGACGATGCGCCACCAGTTTTAGAGCGTTTGGGGATGAAACTAATGTTTGGCAAGAGCTGATAGAGAACTTTCCAAGGTTACGCTTGGCGAAAAGCAACAATACAATGACGGAATGTAACCTCGCCTGTTACACCATGGAAAAAAACTTTTCAAAGTAATTGTCTTGCAGAAAACAGCGTCTAGCTCCAGCTTTTTGCGTTACGATTATCCCTGATTAGGCTTCAATGCACGGGTTGTGATCATTTATCTGTAGATATCCGTGCGCGAAGTTCATCTGTTTTAAGATCGCAACAAATCCATGAGGGATTAGTCTCCTCTAATCGTTGTAGAATCCACGGGCATCGTCTATTGAAGAGTGATGCGTAGGGAGGGCACTGAATCTCCCGTTATCTTTGAGCGTCAATCTGTAAATACCGGGCGAAAAAGAAAAACGCGGTGTCCCCAGTTTACCCAGTTTACCCAGTTCACCGGTAAAGGGTGTGTCCCCGTTGATAGTGGTAGAAGGTGTGTACCCGGAGGAAACCCAGTAAAGGGTGTGTCCCCGGAGGAAAGCGGTAGAAGGTGTGTCCCCGGCGGCTAGCGGCGAACGAAAACGCGGCGAACGATGAGGAGGTGTGTCCCCAGGTCATGCGAGGGTGACGAGAACGGCGATCGTTAAGAGTATTGCACCAATGAACCGAAAAATCATCGCGTCTCGCGGAAACCTCAACTTCATGAGAAGTTGACCATCGAGCTAAACACCATACTAAAACAACACTCCACAAGCCACGTAGCGAATACACAATGTTAACCCGCGTTGCATCTCCAAACTTTCCGAGCGCATACGTTATGCTCATCGCTTGGCCAGCCATCAGAAACGCTGAAATTAACATTAGCCCCTCAGCTTGAACGCTCTGACCGAACGAATACTGCTTCCTAATGGAAACAGCCCCAACGAAACAGTGCAGCCAATACGAACATCGGCGCTAGAAAACTCACGGCACCAATTTCTCGGCCATAGTGCTGCACACCTACGTCAAAAATCGATAACGCAACGGCAGCCAATGTCGCTAAGCCCACTGAAATCGCTGCACGACGCTTTGTCAACTGCTTGCTCAAGCTTCCTCTTGGCCCCATCTGTATGACTGCAATTCCCCAGCGCAGCCAGCACGGCCGCTACCCAAACTCGAACCGCCCACTGACTGCTCGGCAAGCTTCGCACTTAAGATTGCCACAACGATGATCTTTATCCCAAAAACGGGTGTCGCAAGCGAAACATCGGCCCCATGAAATGCTAGATAGGTACAAACTTGTCCGAACACAAATGCTAACGCAATCAAAACTGCCGGAAGATAAGCGCTTACGGGTATTCTGTCACCCATCATGCTGCCAATCACTAGCCAGGCAAACCCCAGCATCAAGTTCGCCAAAGCGGTTATCGTAAAAGGACTAATGCCACGATCCGCAGCGCGCTTCGCATACAACGCTCCCAACACAAACATGATGCTCGAGCAGAAGGGGAAGAACAAATGCAGGACGAATACATCGATCAACTCATCCTAAATCTGTCTGGACTCTCATCCCCTTTTCGTTCCCTCTACACCACTCACAGAAGGCGCACTGTTGCTCACAAAAAGTGCACGCATTGTCCATGCTGCACTAAACCACGGCAGTGATCCCGGAAGTTACTCCTCGTGACAATATTTTCACAACCAATCCAAGGCTCGCGTTACTGCCTTACACCATCGCTACTCAGCGAGATCCTCGCAGTAATAGTCAGGCCATGCAATTCTTAGTCCAAAAACAAGTCAGATCTTAACTTTGAGAACAAACATGGCATATCGTCGCAACCCTCCCCAACGACAAGACACTTCACAAACTCGATCTTTTGGAGAAAAGCTCGACATGGTTGGCTAACTTAATCGATATGGATGGCGTCATTTACAAAGGCCATGACCTGATTCCCGGCGCTGCGGATTTTATTGATCAACTTAAGTCCCAACAAGTACCATTCCTGTTCCTTACCAACAATAGCCAGCGAGCACGACGAGATGTCGCTACCAAACTCCAACGACTTGGTATCGATGTCGATGAATCGCATGTCTATACCTGCGCCATGGCGACCGCTCGATTTCTCGCCATGCCAAAACCAGGCGGGACTGCTTATGTGATCGGTGAAGGTGGCCTCCTTACAGCCCTCCACGCCAACGGCTTTTCAATCGTCGACCGAGATCCTGATTATGTGGTCGGGGAGAAGGCCGGAACCTCAATTTCGAAATGGCCGAACAAGCACTTCGCTATGATTCGCAATGGTGCGAAACTGATCGCGACAATCTCGATCCCTAACTGTCCTACGCCGACGGGCATGCGTCCCGGTTGCGGTGCAATTGTTGCCATGCTAGAAGCCGCTTCGGGGAAGAAAGCTTTCAGCGTTGGAAAACCCAGCCCCATTATGCTTCGCGCCGCACGCAAAGAACTTGGCCTTGCAACCGACGAAACCATCGTCATCGGTGATACCATGGAAACTGATATCTTAGGCGGTGTTCAAATGGGATACAGAACAATTCTAGTCCTCAGCGGTGGTACTTCGCTGCAGAACTTTCTAACTACGCATTCCGCCCCGATGTCATTGTTGATTCCATTGCCGACCTACAGCACAAAAGAATCGCGGCAAGCTTCTTTCCAACAAAAAACAAGTCGCTCTCTCCGATGCCTCTTACACTCGGTTAACCCGCCTCGACACGAAGTTAGCTAATATTCCTAAGAAAAATGGCTGTGTCATTCTCTTAAACCAGCATCTTCTATCAAACGTACTTCGCGGTATTCCTCCTACCAAGCCCTTTACACCAGCGTCCTTCCTTTCGTCGCTGAAAAAAATAAAAGGCGAGCAGTCGCCGTATTTTGCTAAGAAACGCATTATACTCTTGCAATGTCATATTAAATGCTGGACATTGGTTCTGTAAATGCGATCCGCTTTATCTAACTCTGGGGTTTCTGTCAAAAGTATTAAGGGATAACCATGCGTATTGGGCAGTTCAATGTAGGTCTTCACCCGGGAAGATTCACCTAAACTTGCAGCGGCATCTTGTTCTCGCTGAATGGGCCCTGAGGTTCGAATACAGTCTACTTTGCTTCCCCGAACTATCGCTTTCCGGTTATGAGCCCTTGCTTGCCGAACGAGTTGCCCTTCACAAAACGATCCGATACTCGATCCGATTCAAGAGTTGTCGATAAACATAGTGTTGTGCTCGGAGTTGGCTTGCCCCTTCGCCTCGACTCTGGAATCCAAATCACAACCCACTGGTTTACTCCACGTCACCATCCCATCGTCTATGCAAAGCAGTGCCTTCACGAGGATGAAAAACCGTTCTTTGTGCCGGGCTCCATCAAACGTTAATCAATGTGCGAAATGTTCAAGTCGCACCGGCAATATGCTATGAATCTTTGGCAACCGGCCCATGCAGAAAAATGCAAGGCCTTGGGTGGCGAAGTTTATCTTGCAAGTGTTGCTAAACCCGATCGAAGCCTACCCAAAGCTTCATTGCATTATTCGACTATCGCAAAACAATTGAACATGGCTGTGATTATGGTCAACAGTCTTGGTCCTTGCGATAACTTCATCGCGGCTGGTAAGTCCATGGTTTGGAATTCTCGAGGCCAAGTCGTCGGAATGCTCGATTCCTCAAATGAAGGTATTTGATTTACCGCACCGAACAACAATCCTGCTTTGCTGTCTGTGCTTCCGTGCCGAGCGATTTGTCAACTTCCTAAAATCGCAGCTTTTGACCTCGAAGTATCAAGTGCGATCGTCGAACCGATTCTATCAGGCCGCCCTTCCTAAGTCTCAATAAGCACGGTGTCATGATGTTCATAAGCGGGCGCACAGCAGCACAAGAAGATAAGATCATCTGCACCTAGGTTTTCAATCCAATGTACTTGACCAGGCGAAATCGCAATTGCATCTCCTGCACTGACGCGCCGCTCCTCGCCCTCCAAAAACATTTGTCGCATCCGGATAGGATGTAGTAAATCTCTTCCGTCCGCGGATGATAATGAGCTTGAGTTCGTACCCCAGGTGGTACGATCGCTTCAGCAAGACTTTGGTTGCGTATGCAGGAGTTACGATGCGCTAGTAACTCCCGTATGGTAGATCCATCCTTGTAATGAATGGTGAAGCAGCGTTGCCTTTACGACATCCATGGGATCATGCAATAGTATTGATGCTCGACGCAACAATTCACTCAACAATTCGACTCAACAATTCGACTCAACAAATTCGATTCAACAATTCGATTCAACAATTCGATTCAACTATGGCATGGCTCGACCAGTCAGTAAACGGATCGAGCCATTCATAAAATTCCTGCTCAGTCTTTCTGCAGGACAGTCCTCCCCAACAGGGTTCTTATCTACTTAGCCGGCGAAGCTACAGTCGTCTCAACTTGCGTCTTGGTATTGAGCTTCTGTGTTTGTCCCCCCCGTGCTCACTTCCATATCGATTGAAGTGTTCACTTTGGTTGTGGATTGGCTCGGAACAATGAATTAAATACGAGCGTTTGCACTGATTCTCCCCTTTCCATCTACAGATAGCAACTTGACTGGTAGTGCCACGTGGGAAAGCAGGACTTCTTGACGTCCTGCGGTTCTGCTGACTGGGTGATCCCACACTTTGCCGTTGCACCGCTTTCATTCAATTCAGTCAGCTCGCAAGTCAACGTTTGTGAGATTGTCATGCCTTGAGCTTTGATATTCATGTTCACACGCCACTTGCCGCCAACCCCGATCGCTTCTTGCGGGAACTGTAATGACATATTCCCCATCGTTTCTTGCATGCTCTCAAGTCGCTTTTAAGCACTGGATTCAGGCCCTCCGGTATGTTTAACTTGGACGAGACTGAAATCCCACGGTTAGACATCGCTCCATTCCTGTAGCGCCAATCAATGGCTGAATCATGGAACGGATTGCCGCCGTCTGTGGCGATGGATTGTTCGCATCATCTTCAAGCACAATGTCGGCGTACTTTAGGTTGTATTCGGCCGTGCCTTCGGACCCGACCTTGGTGATCTCAGTATCGACCGTAATTCTTTGCGTTGGCAAAACCTGAGTCAGTACCTTCGTTCCTTGAGAAAAGATGTCATTCTGTGATTTCATCGTCGTCAACACCGATTGTTTTGATCCTGCAGCCAGGGTGTAACGCAAGTTCTTGAGCGGTGCCTTACCCGCGTCAATCAATTCGACTTTGATGTTCGGGTTGTCCCCTGGCACTTGGCCGACCGCAATTGGAACAAAGCATGAACCAATAAGGGCAGCGATTGTTAAGCACAACTTGAGGTGGCGCATAATGGCTCGATTCAAAGGTTTTAAAATGTGGGGAATGTGCGTTCGAGTATAGCTAGAACTTCACTACCATGGAGATTGGCGGTGCTTTCTACCCGGCAAAAAAACGGAAAAATGGTTTAACTAAGCCGCCACCAAGCCGCTTCGATCCAAAAGAACGTGGAGTAATACAGCATTCGATAATCAAACCGCTTTGCCACTCGCTCAATGGCTTCTCGGTGCTTCGCAACCAGGGTGGAGTTAGCCGCCAAAGTGACAATCCAAGCCGCAGAAGTTGGTTCACGCACAAATGCCGTTTCCTGTTGACGACGTGGAGCAACCTTCAGGTACGCCCTGAGTTGCTCTTTCGCCAACGCTTCCGCTTCTTGCTCCGTACTTTGCGGTTTCCAAAGCGGCATCATCGCGGATCGCCAGTCGACACTGAACGTACTCGGATGATCGTTATCGAACTGGTCGGCAAGTGGCAATGACTCCGCCGCTAATCGAGCACTTGCGTCAAGTCCTCGCCATATGCCTCTTTAAGTTTCGAATCCGTTTCGAGCTCCCAAAGCCCCCGCAAACATGCTACTTCACATGCGGAAGTCCAATTGTGGGTTTTTGCGTACTCATAAACCATGCCGCGCCGCAGGATTGTTAGCGCTGAGACCCGAGACGGATCATCGTTGTCGTTTGGCGACATTGATCTCGTTCAAATAGAGAGAATGCCACTTGTTGTCCCCTGTAATACAATGCATCCACTTGAGTACGAACAGTCGACGCGAGAAGCCCGTTGAATGAGTGGCTTGCAAAGGAACCACGAAACATGAAAGGCGCTTCAGCTGGCATTCGCCAACCGACGCTTAGAATCACTTCCGCAGTTTCAGTCACTTGCTTCTCAATTCGTTTCTTCTCGTCTTGTGAAATGCAGGTAGATTGCCAATAGCGATACAGTCATAAAACCAGGGACTTGTTTGATCATTGGAACCCATCGGGAAGTGCGAAAGTCCATCGGTGCTCAATCCCGCGTCCTACAAAGCCTTGACTTCACTGATTGGAATTGAGCTTTAACAATCCCTCCATCAAACGTTTCGCCTTCTCTGCATCACTTGGTCGCTTTGTTCGCTCCCAACGCTGAATCGCTGCATCGAGATACATCCCATTGAACATTGCTCCATTCTCAATTGGCTGAAACCATCCGAGCGCATTGGGTTTCCCCGCTCGACACTCATCGGGCGTTGGCAAACTAATCGTCCCATCAAGGTCTGTGAAATCAAGCAATGACGCCGTGCTGATCAATGAAACGACCCCCAAATTACGTCATGGGCTAAATCGATCGCTGAGTCGACAAAATTACGTCATGGGCTAAATCGATCGCTGAGTCGACGTTGGCATGATGGCCAAACGTTTCTCGCGCGCTTCCAGCACCAAGTGCTGTCAGAGCAAGGGACGCAAATAGTCGACGATTCATGGAAGGCTTCATCGAATTACACAACTTCCAAAAATGAAAGAGAATTGGCTATCATATCCTGATCGGAAACAGCAGTGTTACAACCACGATGAGCTTGTTGGGTAAGTATGACGAGAACAAGTCTGACGACCACAGGAATGAATTGGAATAGCCGACAACTTACGAAGGGTTGGCAACCAGGTGTCACCGCCTTCTTCTATGGACTCGGTTTTCAGGAAGAAGATTTTGACAAACCTCAAGTAGGGATTGGTGTTCCTTTACTTGAAGGCAACCTTTGTAACGTTCATGCATATCCACTCGCACAGAAACTGGTCGCAAGCTGCCGTGACCACGGTATGTTTCGGTTTCCCTTTTGGTACACCCGCCGTCAGTGACAACCTAACGCAGGGACTCGAAGGAGGAAGTGCCAGCCTCGTTTCCAGAAACCTCATCGCTTCATCCGCTGAATGCGTGATTACCGCGCCACTGTTACGACGCCAATGATTGGCTTACATCACTGCGATAAGAACGGACCTGGATTCGCTATGGCTCTCGCCAGAACGAATTACCCTGGACTGCTTCTAAGCGGCGGGAGTATTCATCCGGGGCGCTACTGCGGACGCGATGTCACGATTCTTGATGTTTATGATGTCCAAGCTGCTGCCGATGCTGGTGCTGTTTCTCAAGAAGTCGCGGCGGAGATTCGCCGCGTCGCTTGCCCAGGGCCTGGAGGCTGTGGCATCGCCGCTTCGTTTAACACTTGGGGACTCGCGATGGAGGCCGCAGGTTTGATGCTTCCACAAAGTAGCTCAACTCCTGCAATTGACGAAGGAAAGAACCTGGAATGCCAACATGCAGCGCAGTCGATATTGCAGCTTCCTAAAATTGCAGATTCGTCCTCGCGATATTCTTTCCAGGCAAAGCATCCTCAATGCTGCCGTGACAATTGCTGCCGCGGGTGGTTCAACCAACGGTATCTTGCACCTTCTCGCATTAGCACATGAAGCCCAAATAAGTCTTTCGCTGCACGACCTACAGGCCGTTTTTCGACAAACTCCTGTTCTTTGTAATTTTGCTCCTCGCGGAAGGCATACGATGGTTGATCTGCACCATCTCGGCGGAACGTCCATGTTACTGAAGCATCTCATCCGTTCCGGGCTGCTCGATGGTCATCAAATGACAGTGACCAGTCGCACATTAAAGGATAACGTTGCAGAAGCTCCTGACTTGCCAAAAGAAAGCGACTTCATCGCTCGTCATGAAACGCCCTTCAAGTCGTTTGCAGACATACAGATTTGCTTCGGCAATCTTGCACCCGATGGTATTGTCTTTAAAGTCTCTAGTCTGAACCAGCCACGATTCGAAGGTCCTGCAATTTGTTTTTCAAGTGGACTGGAGGTCGTTGAAGCCGTTTTGTCTCATCGCATTCGCCCCGGACATGTTGTCGTGATTCGCGGCCTTGGCCCCTTTTGCGTGTGGCATGCCGGAGATTGTCTTGGCCACCAGCGCGCTGAGCATTCCCGAACTAGTGGGTAAAGTTGCTTTGATATCAGATACGCGCGTGTCGGGTATCTCGCATGGGGCTATTGGAGTTCATTGCAGTCCTGAGGCCGCAGTCGGTGGTCCGATCGCATTCGTAGAAGATGGCGATGTTATTCGCTTTGATCTTATGCAAGGAGTGATCGAGTGGCTCGTGGATAACGATGAGATCGCGAGACGTAAGGCCGCCTGGATACCACCAAACCTCACGTACCAGCGCGCATTCCTCGCAGAGTTCGCCAGCCAAACAACGCAAGCTCATCAAGGGTGTGTGACCAAGCACCGTGTGTATCATAAGGCAAACGGACATAAAAACGTACCAGCGAACCCACTCGATGAACGGAGAATGCTAGCAAGCGACGGCGGCCTTGGATAACCAACTGTCGAACGATGCACTCCGCCCGTCGACTTGCGAGCATTCGCGGTTCATCGCTGCGCTGCCTTGAGCGTTTCCCTAAGTTGCGATCCGCAAAGCTTTACACACGAATCACCGGTTCGTCACTCAGGCAAATGCTTGCCGATGATCTAGAGGTGCCTGTTGAAAGCTTACAAGTACAATCGTATTGAAAGGTGCTGGGGAGCGCCTTAGCAGCATTGGAATGGAACTCAGCTCAAGACGATAGAGATCGCTCTGCACTGGCTGGCAACGATGACTTGGAAGGGCATCCAACCGATCGTCGAGATCACGATCAAAAGCTATGAGCGGGGCGCGCGGAGAGTCGCCAGAGCGCGCAAATTTGGGTTGCCTTGTCGAGCGACGAAGCTTGGCGAAGCGACCCGCTGCAATGAGCCCGTGTGGCCATTCTCGCCAAGCTTCGCCGCTCTCCAGGCTAACCCAAATTGTGGGTTCGCTGGTACGTTTTTTATGTCCGTTTGCCTAACAAAGGTGCTTGATCACTTGCAAAATTTACTCACACTTCTACGCATGAGCGGAAGCAGGTAGCGCTTCGGTAGCTTTAACACCTTTACGGTATTCCGTGTAAACGAACACGGGAATCTTTAAGTCGCCTAGATGTTGCTTGATAAGTGGCTGAACAACGGACCATTCAAGTCCACCAATCCCCGTTGCAATTTTTGGTACAGCCAAACTCTTGAAGTTTTCTTGTAGCGCAATTTTATGCAACAGTTTAAGCGCATGGTTGACATACTCGACACGCGCTCCTCCGGCGTGGTGTTTCTGATGGTCATCCACCGTTTCGTGAGTTAATAGATTCACGATTCGCACGCCACCGGCTCCGCTCCAAATCCAAGCGTCGCCAGGTTTGGGATGCGTGGTGTGACACCAATGCCGAAAATCCTTCGTCATTGAAGGCCAGCGCTCACGGAGCGCGAGTGCTAAACCATGATTGAAATGATCGCCAGGGGCTACTCCGTGCGCAATCACTTCCGCTTGGGTTAACAACAAATCACCGCTGACTTCATGCAGCATAATCGTATCTCAGTGTTAAAGAATCGGGACATCCGAACTAGCGAATCAATTAACGCTGAGCACTCGCAAAACACGCGCCATAAGGAATCCGCGAAGTTCCCAAGCCCGATTGATCGCACAGAATGTGCGGCAATCCGTTCAAATTCAAAGCACACTAGTGGAAGATTTACTTTTGAACTCTAATCACAAAATACCCTACATAAACGAAACTGAGCGGATTGGTACATAATCAGTGTGCGTCAGGGCACGATCGATGCGCGCTTCCGGACTGCTTCAGAGGCCACTAATCATGGCATGCGCGCTTTCTTCGAATTCTGCCTGCCAAAGTGGAGAAACGACGCAATCACAGTCCTCTTGGGCAAAACCCAGATTTCCACGCTGCTCAACCGTCGGCATATAAAAGTGATATCCGTTGGTGTAACCCGCGATGCACGTGAAGGGAGGCGATTTTTTCTTTAAGCCAAGACCTACGTCGACGGTCAACTCCCCCGGAAATGTGATCAGTCGAAACTCGCCGATGCGCAAGCCGATTAACTCGGCATTGATTGGTTTCGCCTCCGCTTGATCACGTAAAGCCCGGTTTTTGACGAGCAATGCACGGTTCACGTTTAATCGCGTTAACTCTTCCATCGTGCGAATATTCGCTTCGTAAGCATCGAGATTTGATTTGATCGTCGCATCATATCGTGAAAGGGTATGCTGTTTGAGCATTGACTCGTGTAGGTAAGCCTGTGCCGAATCGCTTGGATAGTCAGGAGACATCTGGCTTTGTACCCAGAGCGGTACGAAAGACTTAAAGTTGATGTCCGTAGGTTTGAGTGATTCAAGCAAAGATTGACGGCGAATGTCTAGCTTTGCAATGCGATCTTCAAAATCTTCTGCCCAAGGAATCATCACCTGCACTTGTCTAACGTTTAATTGAGCCTCGTTAGTTACAGGAATGCCACGCCAAATTTGTAGCACCTTAAGACCAAGTCGCTGTCCCATCACTTCATCGCTTTTGTATGGTGTGATTGACTTGTAATGAATTGGATTAATGTCACCTGCGCAACCCTGGATGAAGAATGCCATCGAATCGCGACCGCATTGCTCTTCGATAACTTGGGATGCAAAGCCGGGGAATCCCGCAGTATTCCCACCTGCGGGAGCTCCCATAATCGGATGGCAAGCGAAGTGATAAAGGACTGCACAGCGGCCGTCCGTTCGATCGATCCAGTCGCACGACAACGACCTGGGGATCAATGGGGCCAACCTTGGCAATCTCCTTGTCGGGAGGAAGCGAGTAAGCCCTTCGCATATCAGCCTGTCTGCCATCGTGAAGCACTAGTCGTCGATTTTCGCTGAGTTGATCGTCATGTCCTGTTCCCACGCCGGCGCGGACTGGTTCAAGCGATTGCAACGCTTTTCGAATCGCTTCGATCGCTGGCGACACGCAATCTTTCTGAACCACGCTGTGGCAATGACTTGCGTTGACTAGCAGATTGTTGGGATTGAGGTTGAGCTCCAATTGCATTCGTTTGCGAACTTGCTGCATGAATTCATTTGGAATCCGACCAATACCTCCGATGGCAACTGCGTCGACCGTGACGAGTACTGCGGTATGTTCGCTCGTCCGTAAAACGATCGCTTTAACAAACGATGGATCATTCACAGGACCGGCACTGCGATCCGTGATCTCCTCTCGACCGACTCCGGCGTAGAGTGTTTCCGATTTACCGTACGTCGCTTGAGTGAGGCCAACAATGAAGAACGCAAGCAAGATAATTCGTCGATGCAACATAGGGTGATAAAACGCAAAAGTAAGCCGCGGGTTCCAACGCAATATGGAAAGCCGTTCCGTTCGAAAATCGCTCTCCCCGAAAGGGCTTTGTTCATTGTAAATCACCCCGGGAAGAGAAACGTGCTTGCTGGTTAGAATCAGCTTACCGAAGTACCGCACAATGTTCATTGCGATGCCAAGCGAACGCGTCGCCGATCAAGTAAGATGATTCGAGAGGTCCTTTGAGAGATAGGTGTCACATGTCAAAGTCGAATTTGCAGATTTCTCGGCGATCCGTTCTCAAATCATCGTTATCCTGGGCGGGGGCGGCTGTCGTTGTCCATGCCGGGCGAGCACATGGTTTTCGCCTTTCAAATGATCGTCCCAGAGTGGGCGCGATAGGCCACAGGCAGTCGCTGGTTTATTAAAGCCACAGGTGTCGATGGTCACTATGGTTCGGCTCCCGAGTTCAAGAATTTTGGAGATTATGTGGCCGTATGCGATGTCGATTCGAGCCGTCGAGAGCGAGCTGTAGAAGTCGTGAATCAGTGGGCTGGGCAGTCTCCCGCAAGTTATTTGGACTATCGCAAGATTCTTGACAGCAGTGACATCGATATCGTGCACATCTCGACCCCAGACCATTGGCACGCAAAGATTGCCATTGAAGCCATGCAGGCAGGCAAGGACGTTTACTGCGAAAAGCCAATGACGCTAACGATCGCCGAAGGGAGACAAATTTGTAAAGTCTGCAAGGAGACAGTCGCGTCGTTCAAATTGGTACGCAGCAGCGCAGTGACGAGCAGTTTGTAAGAGCGATTGCGTTGATTCAATCCGGTCGACTAGGGCAAATTAAACGCGCGACTTGCAATATCGGCGGTGCACCGGTTAGCCCAGAGATCCCTGTCGCAGAAGTCCCCAAATCGCTTGATTGGAATCTCTGGCAAGGACCCGTGCCGCACCGTGATTTTCGCTTTATGCCGAGTGGCAATGGGGAGACGAAAAGCTGGTCGCGATGTCACTATGAGTTTCGCTGGTGGTATGAATACTCCGGCGGAAAGCTGACGGACTGGGGAGCACATCACGTTGACATTGCCACATGGGGTTTGGGCAAAACCGAAACGGGTCCTGTGTCGATCGATCCGATCATGGTTAAGCATCCCGTCGAATTTAAAGATGGTTTCCCGATCGACCCCACGCGTTACAACACGGCAACCGAGTTTAGAATCTTATGTAAGTTTCGCGGACGATTTGGAAATTGAAATTCGCCATGATCGAGACAATGGCATTCTGTTTGAAGGCACGAACGGACGGATCTTTGTGAATCGCGGGAAACTAACTGGCGCCCCGGTTGATGAACTTAAAACAAAATCCATTGCCTGGCCGCGCCATGGAAGTGGCGTACAAAGATCGCCCTTTGGTGGATCACTTTCGCAATTTCTTCGAAGCAGCTCGCGATCGGAAAGAACCTATATCCGGATGTGTATAGCCATCATCGCGCGTTATCGACATGCCATCTTGCCGCCATAGCGTCCCGGCTCAACCGCAAGCTAACTTGGGATCCCGAATCCGAGCGAGTTGTCGATGACCCGCTCGCACAAGCTTTGTTTCGCGTGAGTACCGTAAAGGGTTCGAGATTGGAAGTTAAAATGTCGTAGACACCGTCGAGAATGAGCCACCTGCCCGCTTGCGGTAGGGTCGGACGCCGTAGCGGCCGGGGAGGGTCTTAAATAAACACGAAGGATATTGTATTCGTACTCGCCATCGATTCACGGCGGGACATCGCAACTCGCCGCTAAGAGCGGCCGCACATCTATAAATCCCACGAAATGTAAGAGTGTTGCCTAAGCTCGCAATCAACTCCGAAAAAACGTTCCACCGTCTGGCGACCGTGGCTACGAATTCGAATTTTTCTTGTAAGGATTGCTTTGGGGCGGGATGATACCCTCTGGAGATGGCGTTCGATTTGTCTTCGACGTTCGCTTCGAAAGAACCAGAAGATAAGGTGGATCATGAATTCGTTTCTACGCCCTTTGTACTTCGTCTTTGCTTTGTCAATGATCTCCATGCTGGCGTCGACGTTTGGTCAGACACCTACAAGCCAACCCCAAGTCAAAGTTGTTTTTCCTTTAACGGCCAGTGATTCTGACAATAAGAAGACACTGGTTGCGACCGTTTTTGGCGAACCGCTCTATATGGAGCAGATTACTCCTGCCGAAATGGAGATCAAAAGTAAGGAGTTGCCCCAACAAGAGTTCAATCAATGGCTTCGCGGTTATCAAGTCGCTCGGATTTACGAAACCCTTTGGCTGCCCGTTTCTCGAAGATACATCGATCAAGAGAAGCTTGCGGTTTCGGAGGATGAATTGGAAGCGATTACCGCAGCTGTCGAACGTCAGTTAAAGTCAAATCCAAATCCGACCCTTGGCAACACGCTCACGCCGCAGGAGATCAAAGGAATTCACATCGCGTGGGCGCGTGCGTCATTGATTGACTGGAAGTTGTGCAAATCGCTTTACCAGAAACATGGTGGACGAGTCGGCGTGGGAGCCTCGGAGCGTGGACTGCATTGGATGGGCAGCATGCGTTATTGCGAGAGCATCACAACGCCGGCGACATCAAGTTCCATCGACCCGACATTGAATCTGCCTTTTGGGTTGTACGCTCAAAGAGATAATTTCGCCGACGCTTATCCGAAAGGAGAACGGCTGCAGCAACTGTTTGCCACTCCCTCCTTATTTGCAGGGGAATCAGAGTCTCCAGCACCCTCGCTACAAGGGCTCGATTGTTTCACACATTGACTCGTACGGCTCTGGCACTGGAAGCAAACAAACGCTCTCTGACTCTGGCCAAATGGTTACGGGTTTCGATTATGGGGACGCATCGAAAACGAGCTGGAAGGGAAGTCTCACATGGAAGTTTCTGCGAAGCGATGAGAAGGCCGATGTTTACGAAATCGAATGGGATTACAAGCCAAAAGCGGGTGTATCCAATCGCAAAAAAGAAGAGCTTTCTTTCGATGGTACGCTACCCGTGAAATTCGTCGTCAATGAGCAGTGGGTGATTTCGATTGAGCCAAACCAGCGCGAGCGCATCGGCTCGGCGCTAGGCCAACACGTTTATCGTGATCAACTAAAAAACAACCCGCCGAATTACACCGAAGTCGTACAGTTGTTTATGAACCCGGCCTCAACGAGTTTCGCGAGCAGCATGCGGCAAAGTTTGAAATGACCGATGACGAAATCAAGACAGCCTCTGAGTGGCAGTCCGCACAGCTCCAGGCGCAAGGCGGCGAGCAGTGGGAGTTTTGGCAGAAGCGTGAACGTGAAAGAGTCGCGGAGCTTCCTATCCTGATCCAACATATTGAATCTGAGATTGCAAAGCCCACGGCGACGACCGTTGAATCAAAGACATGGCGTGCAGCGTTGCGTCTTGCGAAGTTGGAACAGACGATTCCGCATGCAGGAATGGTGTATATGATGTTTTCATGATCGTAAGTTCGAGCAGTATCTCTATGACAACTATGGCGGGGGCCGCATCATCCAACAGCAACTCGGCCCCGAAGCCCTCGATGCCCGAAGGGAATTATTGTTGGAGCTGGAACAAGCGGGAAAGTTTCAGATCACGGATCCAGAACTGCGAAGGCTTGCATATGATTACTGGGAACGTCCCAATCATCCCGGCGGCTTCCACACCGATCGGCGAATGTTGGATTTTCCTTGGATTGTTCAGTAGTCACCGTTGCCAAATTTTGATGTTGCGCTTTTTGAAATTCGAAACGCGTCGTATCTTCAAAACTTGTCAGCGTCGGCTGCTACAGGCTAACGGCTTACAAGTTTAGACACTCCCCCAGAAATCAGTGTCGCCACATCAGTGAGCACTCGCGCTGTGGAAATACTTCCCGGACTGACGAGATAGCGTGGTGCCCAAACTGGATCGAACTTGTCTTTGTAGGCTCGCAAACCTTTGAAGTTGTAAAACCGTTCGCCGTGTCGAAATGTGAAATTCGAGACGCGATTCCACAGCGGTGATAGTCGATGCCCGGTGACACCAGAGAGCGGTGCCATACCTAGGTCAAACCACGAAAAACCTTGCTCGTGTCCGTACAGCATCAGCTCCACAAAAAGGTATTCCATAACGCCATGCACCGCATCGGGTCTATACCGCATCAAGTCGATGGATAGCTCGTCGCGATCTCCTCCTCGCCAGATGTTTGCAAAAGCGATCGGCTCATCGGCTTGTTCGACAACTGCCATGTCAAAGCGAAGGAGATAGGGTTCATTGAAATAACCCAGCGAAAATCCCTTCTCGCCAGTGTGCTTCTCGCCCAACCATAGATCTGAGATAGCTTTCAAGCGTGGCAACCAATTCCCGACTTCTGTCTTACTTATGATTCGGAATTTTAGACCAGCATCACTCGCTTTCTTTTTGCTTCGGCGAAGATCCTTGCGTGAGCTACCGTCCAACGAGAAGGTTTTCAGCGGTACTCGAGCGACTTCACCAAGCTTAATCATCGACAGTCCCATATCGATGTAGCGTCCTAATGATGCTTCACTGACTTGATAGAACACTGGGAAAACACCAGCGACATCGCATGCCTCGCGAAACCTCCATGCAGCGTCATCGGCAGATTCTAATGGTCCGACGGGATCCAACTCTGCCGTGACAACCAAACATCACGAATGCTTGTCGATCGCCGCTGAAAATGAATCGCTTGTCTCCCAATAATGCTAGATTCGCAGTGGTGGACTCCGCCGACGCAACGATCGGAGCAACCTCGCTGAGCTCAGCATCGCCAGCAATCTCAGGTAGGGCCGGATGTGCTCGAAATAGTCTTGCCATGCCAAAAAGCATCAGTGTTACGACAACACCTAACAACGCGCGCAATGATCGCGGCGCATCTCCGTGGTAAGCAAAGCTCCACCATAGATCAATCGAGTAAATCAATATGCCGGAAAACAAATAGAATGATCCAAGCGAGACAGGCTAGCGTCATTGCGACCGCACCGATCCAACTCCATGTCCATGCAGATGCGAAAAGGTTACCACGGCGGTAGAAATACGATCGGCAAGGCAGCAGTTCCGGCGAGTAGAATCCGACAAGATGGTCGCTTCTTCATAGTCGAATCCCTTGCCTAGCGATAAGGCTATGCCGAAGACAAGCAATACGATTGTCAGACCCCAAGCGGCATCAATTCGACGCTGGAGACCTCGGGCCAAGACTAGCAGCAACGAGCCGACAATGCTGCCGAAAAAGTGCGATACTTCCACCACTGGTAATGGCAACACGCGTCGAACAATTTCCATTCGTCCGTCGGCAGTCGGCAAAGAGCCTGAAAACCAAGAGCATGAGCCCTGCCAAGAAGATCGCGCCAGTGATTAATCTAGGACCGACAATTTGAGCCCAGCGGACGGTTTGTAACGCGACTGCCCGCGCCCGTTCGCTATGATGTCGGACGGAGGAAATGCCAATCGAGATCACTGCGATCAAGAGAGGTAGTAAGTATAAATAACTCTAAAGATTAGCAGCGATGCAACAAAGCCGTGTGATGATGTTGGCAGCATGGTGACCAGCACTAGTTCTAAGACACCCAAGCCTCCTGGAACATGGCTGGCGAGTGCAACGATGATTGCAAGTAAGAAAATCGATGTGAACGCAAAGAAACCGACGTTCGTGTCTGAAGGCAATAAAACGTATAGGTTGCCGACGCCAACAAAAAGTCGAGTGCAGAAATGATGACTTGCGCTAATTCCAATCGAGATGGATGGAGGCTGAATGTTTGAGTGTTGAAGAAATGGATTGGCTTGCGAAACAAGATCGAAGCAAAGAAGAAACTCGCGACCACGCCAAGCATGATTGTGCCAACCGGCTGGCTGGAGCCTATCGGTAAATGGAAGCGTTCAGGAATCGCAAATGGTGATGCAAGAAAGAGAACTCCTGCCAGGGAAAAACAATCCCATCCAGAACGCGGGCGCAATGAAAATTAACATGCGGATGATGTCCGCATTTGACATTCCCCACGCCGAATACAATCTCACGCGAATTGGTGTGCCACCAAAAATGACCCCCAGGGAATTACTGAAGCGTACGAGAGAAATGACGCGACCGAAATTTGTTTAAAACTCAATCGATGTTGCACCAACCGCACGCCGAACCAGTCATAGCCAATCAGAACGACATAATTGGCAGCGGTCAAAGCGACTGCGGCAAGCACATCGGAGAGGGGAATCGATCGCAGGCTTGATGCAACATCTTCCGCCTTAATTGACTTGAATTCATGATGAAGTAGCCAGCCAGCAACAACAAAGAAGGCATAGGGCAAAAACGGACGTAGGCAAGACAATGTGGCACCACAGATGCTAGCAACCGCCCCAGACGAGATTCCGTCTGTGGAGGAGTCGGTGTGATGTTGTGTTCTCAATCATCAATGGTTTCCACGGAGTCGGTTCAGTAGCCACTGTCGCCAGATTTTGATATTTTCGTGCTCGTGCTCAATGAAATGGTGCTCGTAATCGTAATCGCAACCCCAATGTGAATCGAAACCGTTGTCGATTCTGCTTGATTAGCGGTAAATGTAAGACCCTCCCCCGGCCGCTGCGGCGTCAGGCCCTCCCGCAAGCGGGCGGGTGGCTCAGCTCACTCATTGAGTTCGGAATACATCTTCGACGTTGCAATCGAAGACTCGCGCGATCCGGATGGCCAATGCAAGCGACGGGGTATAGGTACCCGTTTCCATGGCTACGATCGTTGACGAGTGACGCCAACGGCATCGGCGAGCGATTGTTGCGTCATCCCTTCTGATTGTGCGCGAAGTTCTCGAACGCAGTTGGTAAGATAAGGTTCTGGCTTACGCGGCACGATGGGGTTCCTCGATACTGGATCAAGGCGATCCCACCTTTAACTGCGTAACACAGCGCGAACTGCCCCCCAGAGCAATGCGCTAAGCAGATTCGTTGGAACATCGCGTTTTAGGTGGCTGTGCCATAAATGTGATTGCGGCCCATCGATATCATTAGCAAGATCCATGCTGTACCAAATCCAAACCATGATGCCAGTTTTTCGATCTCCCGGTCGCGTTCATCTCGCACGGACTTGTTTGCCTCGTTGCCGCAAAAACAACGGCGTGATGCCAAGCATCCAAGTAACCCAAAACCAACGGGGGCTGCATTCCCCATCCATGGATACATCGCGATGACAACAAGCGTTGCCAGTACCGAAACAATCAGTTCAGTCCATGCCACTTTCTCAACGGCGTTCATCACTAATACCTCATACAGGAAACAAAATTTTTCCGTCCGAATGCGATTCCTACCGGCGCATGATAAACTATACATCCGGGATGTCAAGTTTATTGGACATTGAATCTTGGTTGTTACCAATCGCGAGCGTACCGATTGGGTCAATCTTCGTAAGATAGGGGCGCCATTTTCTGTACGAGAGGAGCAATCACTAGCCATGCATAAGATTGAGATAATCAAAGCTGACCTTAGCGATACACGGCACCAGAACGCAGTCTTGTCCATGATGGACGCGTACTCGGCTGATCCGATGGGCGATGCAAAGCCCTTGTCGATTTTGCACGTCGAAACTTGATTTCTGGACTGCGCAAACACCCGACAACGTTAGTCTTTTTGGTGTTTTTGCGATCTCCAACCATGCGGCATTGCCACGTGTTTTCGGGGGTTCTCAACGTTGCCGCTAGGCCTTGATCAACATAAGTGGACTTCTATATTGTTCCTGATTACCGAGGGCAAGGGATTGGTCGCTTAGTGCTCGAAGCGATTCTTGAAGAAGGAAAGCAAACGGACTGCTGCAAACTCACTCTTGAAGTGCAGCAGAATAATGCGCGAGCTCGAGCGGTCTATGGTAAATTCGGAATTTAAGCAAGCCGTCTATGCTGCAGATGCCGAAGACGGAGGCTCGCTCTACATGGTCAGAGCGATTTAGACAAAGTAATGCGAGGGTTAAAGCAAAAATTCTAGTTCTTTCGAAATTCTGGTTGACTGCCGCGCCGTGACCTTTTAATATCTAGTTAGTTAGAAATTTTGGGGCGGTTCTGGAGGCGATGCAAGTGGCGAGACCGAGTTCGGAGCACCCCACGGAGCTGGAGTTGCAGATTCTAAAGGTATTGTGGGACTCACCGCCCATGACAGTCCGTGAAGTGCGCGACGCTCTGGAACAAAGTGGACGCGATCTTGCGCACACGACGGTTATCACCATGCTGAGCACCATGGTGGATAAAGGACAAATTGAAAAACTCGAGCCGCTTCAAGGTTAAAGCGTTTCGCTTCTCGCCGCTCATCAGACGTGACGACGTTTCCAAGGGCATGCTCGGTGATCTTGTTGAACGTGTCTTTGATGGCTCTGCCGAAGCGGTGATGCTGAGCTTGTTTGATGTGAAAGAACTTAGTGAAGAAGAACTATCTAGTTTGAGAAAGTTGCTCAACAAAAAGATGCGAGAGGCCAAATCATGAATACGAGTTATTCTGTCGATTGGACCGAGCTTTCCATGCAGTGGATGCTAACCTGCGGGCACTTTCTTTGGCAAGGTTTCGCGGTTGCGCTCGTCCTCTTTGTGATAGAGCGGTTTGCAGCGACTCGTGCTTCGACACGATACGCGTTGGCGTGCGCTGCACTTCTGTCGCTACCCGTATGCGTCATGCTGACATTTGCTTGGGTTCATAACTCGCGAGGTTTCATTCTCAAGACGAGCAAGTCGTCGATAGACGGCATCGCTGACTCGAACGACGTGCAAGCGAAAAATGTATCTCCAATCGCGCTGGATCAACCGATTGCCGGTTTGGGAAACGAGCCTTCGTTATCACAAACTTCGAAGGTCGCGAGCGATGGTGCAATGGCAAGGGAATTGGTTGCACAGCAACAGTACCGTTAGCGCAGTGTGTAAGGTTCTTGGCACCGATGATCTCGGCAGCTTACGCGATTGTCGTGAGCCTACTGCTCTTACGGATGAGCTTGTCCCTTTTGGGAAGCTTTAAGTTTAGAAGAACAATCCAGCCTGTTACCGATTCTCAGTTATTGCAATTGGTTTCGGCCCAAGCGACACGATTGAAGCTGAAAGCAGCACCGATCGTGGCCACTTGCCTATGCGTGTCTGCGCCGGTGGTAGTGGGTATCTTACGACCGATGATTTTGTTACCGCCATCTCTATTGTGTGGGCTTGATCCAACTCAATTGGCTGCGATCCTTAGTCACGAGATGGCACATATACGGCGCTATGATCTGCTCTTAAACCTTGTTCAACGGATTGTCGAGTCATTGCTCTTCTTTCATCCGATCACTTGGTGGCTTAGCCGTCGCGTGACGATCGAAAGGGAAAACTGCTGTGATGATGTGGCCGCATCGTTCGTAGGCCGCATTCCCTACGCACAGGCTTTGGTTCAAATGGCAGGTATTTGTTTAACGAACCATCGCAGTCGCAGTCAGAGACTTGCGACGCTGGCTGCAGATGGTGGCAGCTCAACGGACTTTGGTTACCGCATTCGTCGCTTGATCGACGCCCAGGAAATGCCGCAGATCCGACTTACCAAACGTAGCTTTGCCGGCTGTTTGGCAATGATCACTTTGATGGGCGCTTCGCTCGTATCGCTTGCTCAAGGTCCTCAAATGAAGCAGGAAGCAGCTCAGGTGAATCGACCAGACAAAGTTTCATCGAACGACGGTATCCAGTGGTCAACCTGGGGTGACCGCGATGGTCTTTTGTCTGGCGCACGTTTAATTCTACCCGAAGGAGGCGTGCATTCTGGCCAATCTGTGATCGTCGAGTATCGGTTGAAAAACGTCTCTGACGAGACTAGGAAGTTGACTTGCTATATTCGTAGCAATTGGCAATACATCACGCTTGAATCCAAGAATTGGATTCGCGATTGGGGAATCGATACATCTGATAAAGCGATCGAAATCACGATCGAACCTGGCAAAGAATATGTGGCAACGTCCCATACTGCAACGATCGATACGCGTGGGCTATCACCAGGAGATTATCAAGTCGATCTGGGGTCTGCCTTTTGGCTTCCCGATGGAGATAACCGAGGAGCCAAGCATGAGATACCGCATCGCGGCAACCTTCCGTTAACAATTCTGGGAGAACCTAAGACATTCATTTCTAAACCTCTCGACAAGAGTATTCACTGGGGAGATACGATTTCCGGATTGAGGCTAGGTGCAAAGTTCCAGAATGCTACCAGCAGTTTTTCGGTCGGTGATGTAGTTGAAGCCGACCTGTGGATTGCCAATGTCACCGATCAAGCGATCGAGTGCTCGATTCGACTTCCACATCCAATGGACGGATGGTTGTTTAATGTCGAGAACCATCTCGGCGATACCATCATGCTCGAACAGCCACCGATGTTTAGCAGCCATCTCCCGCAGCAGTTCTACAAACTCAAGTTGGCTCCGAGTGAAGTTAAGGTGCTGACGGGTGAACGCATCGACGGGCAACCTGACTCGTATGCTGGTTGTCGTGCTAAGTTTGAGATTGTGAACACGAGTGATGACAAGGGCTGGGGCGATAATACGGTAAAAGCCCGGCTAGTAACGCAGGGGGGGAGCTACTCGGCAATTTTTACCGTCAGTCTCGAGCGGACAGATATCCCAGGCTTGCGCGTTGAACTGGACACCGGCAACTATCCCTTCACCGTTGGCCAGCCGCCGATTGATCCCAGAGCAGTCCGAGTACTCGATGGCCGTGCCGTGGCATTAGAATAGGAGCTATGAGCAGCAACCCTGATAAACAAGTTATCGCGTCTCGACTTATGCGTGCTGCAGCGGAGGGCGATCAGCAAGCTTCTCAGGATCTTCTACCTTTGGTCTACAGTCAGCTTCGAGCGATCGCTGCCCAGCGAATGAAGCTTGAAAGACCGGACCACACGCTTCAGCCGACAGCTCTTGTTCATGAAGCGTTCTTAAAACTCGTCGGGCCGCGGAGTACGCCTTGGGCCGGAGAAGGACATTTTTTCGCGGCGGCTGCAGACGCTATGCGGCAAATTCTGCTAGATCATGCAAAGTCCAGGGGTCGCCAAAAAAGAGGAGGAAAGTGTGTTCATGAGGTCTTGAATTTAGCCGATGTAGCAGCGATCGAAAATTCCGAAGAAATTGTGGCGCTCGATGAAGCACTTTGTCGCTTAGAGCAGCAAGAACCCGAAGTCGGTCGAGTGGTTCGGCTGCGGTTCTTTGCCGGATTGAGCATGGATCAGATTGCCGAGTTGCTTCAAATCGCTCCACGTACCGTGGATCGGCGATGGCAGTTCGCGAGAGCTTGGTTGTTCCGTGAATTGGTCGATGATTCGACTCCTGATGTTGCTGAATCATGAAGTGTTTCCGTTTAAATGATTGAGCGTGCTTTCGATGATCGAGAAAAAATTGCGAAAAGTTCAATGCACAAATATGGCTCTTTGGGGGTTTGCAATACTCATGCCAATCGTGATGCCCGCCTTTGCCAGTAAGGATCCGAAAATCTTTGATATCTTGATTCCTATGCTCCAATTGATGCTTGCAGGCGGATCCACGCAAATGTTTGGCGCCTTACTCAAATTCGCCAAGAATTCTTCTCCACAGAATGTTGAAGCAGAATGAAGCTGCGTTCGTCTGAGATTTTTGAAAGACTCTCGGACCTGAGTGGTCATGAAAGGGAGTCGGAGTTGCAGAGGTTGTGCGGCGATGACAACTTGCTGCTAGCAGACGTCCGCAGTTTGCTGGCTGCGCATCAGCGGGCCGGTGAATTTCTTAATCAGCCTGCAGGAGATCCCCATCCGTCTCTTGACGAGACAAAAATTCAAACTTCGGGAGTGGAACAGCCCGGCGCTATCATTGGGCCCTACAAACTGCTGGAGCAGATCGGCGAAGGAGGGTTTGGTACCGTGTACATGGCACAGCAAGACGCCCCTATTCGCCGACGAGTTGCATTGAAGATTATCAAACCTGGTATGGATACCAAGCAAGTTATTGCTCGATTCGAATCTGAGCGTCAAGCGCTTGCGGTCATGGATCACCCGAACATCGCCCGGGTCATTGATGCAGGCACTGCAGCTTCGGGACGTCCGTTCTTTGTGATGGAACTCGTTCGTGGCGAATCCATTACTAAGTTCAGTGATCAAAAAAAATTGGCGCTCCGCGAGCGACTGAAGTTGTTTCAAGATGTTTGTAGCGCCATTGAACACGCACATCAAAAGGGCATCATTCATCGAGATATTAAGCCGAGCAACGTGCTGGTAACGGTCTGTGACGATAAGCCTGTTGTAAAAGTGATCGATTTTGGGATTGCGAAGGCAACCCGTGGGCCGCTCACTGATAAAACGTTGTTCACTGAGTTTCGACAACTTCTGGGAACTCCGCTTTACATGAGCCCTGAACAGGCAGAGCAATCGGGAGTCGACGTCGACACCAGAACCGATATCTACTCACTAGGCGTGTTATTGTATGAAATGCTCACCGGACGTACGCCGATCGATCCCAAACGATTATCAACCGCAGGATGGATTGAAGTTCAGCGAATGATTCTTGAGGAAGAGCCCTCGAAGCCATCTGTTTTGGTGTCGTCACTTCATCTTGATGCTTCGCCTGGATCGCTCCAACTTAAAGATCATCTGCAATTAAGTGCATTGTTGCGACGTGAATTGGATTGGATCGTGCTCAAGGCAATCGACAAAGATCGTAGCCGAAGGTATCCGACTGCCAGCCAGTTCGCAGAAGACATCGATCGATATCTAAAAGATGAACCTGTAGAGGCAACGCCGCCAAATCGGTTTTATCTTTTTCGCAAGTTTGCGCGTCGTAATCGAGGATTGCTGATTGCGTCGATGTCCGTGCTGGTAACTTTGCTAATCGGAATTGTCGCGACCGGTTATGCAGCGAAAACGGCGTTTGAACTCAAGAGTCAAGCCGAATCGCGCGAGCGGCAAGCAATAAGGGCAGCGGCTGCAGCAGGTTCGTCGATGCTCCTCCCCGAATCCGAAGCCCGACGACTCGCCGAAGGTTGGCTCGCGGAGGTTGATGACCTGAAAGCAAATGGCAAAGCAGCTCAAGCGGTGTTGAGTCAGTCACAATACACCGTGTGGCATGCGACTTGGTTAGCACAACATCAACAGCCTGAGTTGGCACTTCAGTTGACGGCAGACATTTATGAAACTGCAAAACGCGATTTAGGATATTCCAATCCAACGTTTTTGGCACTTTGCAGCCTTCGCATCCAACTGTTAGAAGCAAGCGGCGACAGCCCATCGCTATCTGCTGACCTTTACGGTGACCTCTTGAAGGGAGTTTCTACCTCGGAAGATAAATCCAAAACAGTTCCTTTGTTGCCACAGTATGCCGTAGCCCTAGTTCGCGCCGAACGATCCGAGGATGCGGTATCTCAATTAGAGAACTATATAGCGCTGCAAAAGCAGAGCGTAACTCCGCCGTCGCAGCCTGATATAAAACGCCTTCGCGCTGCAGTCGACAATTTGATGAGTACTGGGAAGGTAAACGCCCATTTATTGTCGAGCCTTCAATCAATCATCGACACGGGGCGGGTGGATACAATCGTCAGCCAAGATGATTCCGAGCTCGCTGCCGATCTCAAAATCTTGCAAGGCAAATGGCAAAGCGAGCGATGGCAAAAAGGTCACGTAGTGGAACGAATGCGCGTGGAGTTTTCTGGCAACGACAGCAAGACGCACTGGGTTGACGAAAATGATCGAGTGATACGAGGTCGATCAGGCCACTTCGATCTCTCAAGAAGCGGAGGCACGAAAGTTCTGACAATGTATCTCGAGAACAGTGCGGAGATCGGTGGTACATTTATCTACCACCTAAGCGAAGATGAGCTTCGAATTGTCTCGGGGATGCTGGCCAATCAGCCCAGTCTTCCGGAGATAGAAATGCGCGTGTTCCACAGGTCAAATTAAGCGATTGCTCTCAAAGAAAGCATCGTCTTCGACCAGCTGTCCCCAGCTAAACCGAGCGGACAAAGCGACAAGTAAAAGGATAAGAGCTCGCATAAATTCATTGTACATGGTTAACGTTCGAGGGGCATGGTGCGTGTGAATGTAGCACCGCTGTCCCAGCGGTAACTGTTTGAACGTGTAAGGTGCGGACCAAACCAAAAGTTGCGGCCGGCGAATTGGGACAATTGCTCTACACTGTAGCACCGCTGTCCCTGGTGCGGGCTAAACCAAAAGCCGCCGCCAGCCTCGACCTGCGAAATCCTTTGGTATGATATGCCTCGAAGATCTAATTGTGCCCGCGACCTGTGCCCCGTTTTGACGCTTCAAGGCTGAACAATGAAGAACCGACCCATTCTCTTGGCAATGGCGGCTTTGCTAGTTCTTTGTAACGTTTCACTAACGCAACAAAAAACGACGACAGCTCAGGATCACCACACAAAACCTCAAGATGCGAAGCGTCAACGGCTGCCGGGGGAAGCTACGGCGGACACCGAAGATTTCTCTGGCTTTGCGATCTACGGAAAGACAGCTCCACGCCCAATCGGCGCACAGCCTATCGCAGTTCAGTTGCCGATCAAACCCGCCTCGGGCCAAAACATTGCACTCATTGGTAACACACTCTTCGAACGATCCCAAGAGTTCGGTAACTTCGAAGCACTGATCCATTCGGCCTTCCCAGATCAGAAGCTGACGCTACGCCACCTAGCGTGGTCAGCAGATGCGATCAACCTTCAACCTCGACCTGATAACTTCGCCGACACTCAACAGCATCTTTTACACGAGCGGGCGGATATCATCTTTGCCGCCTTCGGATTCAACGAGTCGTTTGCTGGCCCCGAAGGGCTGCCAAAGTTTCGTGAGCAACTCACAGCTTATGTTCTTGACCTAAAGTCGAAGAGCTTCAATGGTGGACGCTCTGCTGCACAAATCGTGCTTGTTTCCCCTATCGCCAATGAGAACGTTCTCTCGGTCCTCGCTGCCGATCTGAACAACGCCAATATCAAACGCTATGTCGATGCCATGCGCCAGGTCGCCATGGAGCAACAAGTCGGCTTCGTCGATTGTTACACCGAGACAGAAAGGCTGATGGCGAATCCGGGATCGGACTTGACGACCAACGGAGTTCATTTGAACGCGGCCGGCGATCTACTCTTCTCTCAGATTCTCTTTCGTGAAGCGTTCGGACGCACACCACCACCGGTGAGCACCGATTTGCTGGATGCTGTCGTCGACAAGAATCATCAGTTCTTTCGAAGGTTTCGACCCCTCAACACATTTTATTACACGGGGGGACGCAACAAGGATTATGGCTACCTCGACTTCCTGCCAGCCATGCGCAACTTCGACATGATGGTGGCCAATCGTGATCAACGAATCTGGGACCTAGCATCCGGCAAGCAAGTCCCATTGAAAGTTGATGATACCAATGTCCCGCCACTGCCCAAGACACCCGAAAGCCGCGGTGCCAATGAATGGTTGTCTGCTGAAAAAGAACTGGCCGCATTTAAGATCGACCCGCGTTTCGAGGTTAATTTGTTTGCGGGCGAAGAGCAGTTCCCAGAGATTGCCAATCCGATTCAGATGCGATGGGATCATCTTGGCCGACTCTGGGTTAGCTGTTCTCTAACTTATCCTCATGTTTATCCAGGCAATGAGCCCAATGACAAACTGGTGATCCTGGAGGATGTCGATGGAGACGGTCGCGCCGACAAATCGACCGTCTTTGCTGAGGACCTTCACATACCTTTGTCGTTCGAAATAGTCGACAATGGTGTGGTTATATCCGACATGCCAAACTTGACCTTGCTGAAGGACCGCGACGGAGACGACCGCGCGGATGAGAAAGTTCGGTTGTTATCGGGTTTTGGTACCGAAGACTCGCATCATGCGCTGCATGATTTCACTTGGACTCCCGATGGCGATCTCCTGTTTCGCGAGTCCATCTTTCATCATTCGCAGGTCGAGACGCCCTACGGTCCCGTACGACAGCAGAATAGTGGCTGGTTTCGATTCTCACTCCGTTCACAACGTTTGATCAGCTTTGGCAGTTACCCGAGCACCAATCCATGGGGTGTCACTTTCGACGATTGGGGACAGCATATGGCCAGTCACCCGATCTATGCGTCAGCGTTTCATGCGCTCGACCCGGAGTATCCCCAGCAACATGCGGTTCCCAAAGATCTACAAGCCTATTCAGGCACATGCGGTCAGCAATTCGTTGACTTTGCCACCTTTCCGCGCGAGCTGCAAGGCGGTTTTATCAAGGTGCGCTACAAGCCTACCAATCGCATTGAAATACACAAATGGAATGAAGGTGAATTCGGTTACGAAGAAGAATACGTTAGCGACCTCTTATTCTCAACGAACTTGAGTTTCATTCCAGTCGACTTGCAATGGGGACCGCGCGGCGACCTGTATGTTTGCGACTGGTACAATCCGATTAAGGGTCACGCGCAATATTCGCTTCGTGATGAGCGTCGCGATCGCCATTCGGGTCGCATCTGGCGCATCACTGCCAAGGGGCTGCCGTTGCAGGAAGCTCCGCAATTCTCTCGTGCCTCGATAAAGCAGTTGCTTGACCTGCTCAAACGTTCTGAGTCGCGCTATAGAGATTGGGCCAAACGCGAATTGAAATCTCGCGATGCCCGCGAAGTTCGCCGCGAATTGGTGAACTGGATCAGTGAGCTCGATAAACAAGATGCCCGCTACCGACATCATCAATTAGAGGCGTTGTGGTTATTCCGTTGGCTGGGTGACGCGGATCTATCGATGATCGCGCGACGCTTGCCAATCACGACGACAGCCGACGGCAAGCCCACTCCTGCATTGATGCCGATTACAGCCGAGGCCCAGCAGGTCGCGCTCCCTCTTCTGCGTGAGTTGCTGGGTTGCGAAGATCATCACGCACGTGCTGCTGCGACCACTCAGTTGCGATACTGGCATCCGTACTTGCCCGATGCCGACCAGCTTCTGCGTGCATCTGCCAACGATTCGAAAGGAATTGTGCGAATGGAGGCGGCGATCGCTGCGACCTACATGGGCACCGAATCGGCATTCGAAGCAATGCGTGATGCGTTGAAGCATCCCTACGGTGGACATCTCGCCTATGCCATCTCATGTGCACTCGGATCGAGCTCGATGAAAGCTCACTGGCAGGACCGCGACCTTAAAGACGTGACTGCGTTTCTTCAATCGCAACGCAAACGATCGCAGATCGTAGAACCCAAGCCCACTGGCAAGGACGCGCAATTTGACAAGCAAGATAATTTAAAACAGGTCAAGATCTCCTGCATACCCGAGCGCATGTTGTTTAGCACGCAGCAGTTTGCCGCGGTGGTTGGGCAACCAGTGAAGGTTGTTTTCACGAATGAAGATGCCACCGACCATAATCTGGTGATCGTTCAGCCGGGCAAACTAGCTGATGTGGGCATGGCGGCCAATGAAATGGCTCGCGATCCGAGAAACGCGGCGTCTGATTTTATACCGCATGACAAAGCGGACCTCATATTGCATGCCACGCCGATGATTGGCCCCAATCGCAGCGCTAAGATTGCGGTGCTTCGATTCAACGCTCCTGACGAACCGGGAATCTATCCTTTTGTATGTACGTTTCCAGGGCACTGGGTGGTGATGAACGGCATCATGGTAGTTGCCAAGGACCTAGCCAACGTCGACGCGATGGTCGCTGCGGCTCAGCCGAAGATCGTACGCAATTGGCAGATGCTCGACTTCCATGACTTCAAATCGACCGCACAGCCGGCCGATGAAAAGCGACTTATGGCCGGCATGCAGGCGTTCGTAAAGGCACGTTGTCATCAATGTCACGTCGTCGCGGGCCACGGCACAAACCTCGGTCCCAATTTGTTGGAATCGGTTAAACAGTTGCGTGGTCAAGAACTCCTGAAACAGATCATTGAGCCTTCTTCCAAGATCCATGAAAAGTTCCAGACCTATAGGTTTTTGCTGGAAAGCGGCCAGGTAGCCATCGGAGTTGTCGCGACAGAAGATGAGAATAGCTACCGAGTGATAACCAATTTACTGACTCCCAATTCGCTCACTACGATCCGTAAGAAAGATGTCGAGGATAAAATCCTTTCGCGAACTTCACCCATGCCGGAGGGCTTACTGGATGTCTTGACACGTGAGGAGATCATCGACCTCATCACTTTCATCGAAGCTGGTGACAAGCTCCCGGCAAGTATGCGGCATGGGCATCATTAGGACGACTGAAACCCTGGTATGAATTGATTCGAACGGTGAGCCTCGGCAAGGCACTCGCCTGGCCTGATAAAAACATTGCCTCCACGCCAAATTAACAGATTATTTCTCCAGCGAATCTTGTTGCGCAATGGCTGCACTGGACAATCGTTTAGTGACCCCGTATTGTCCACAGTTGCGATCCATAAACACTAAACAAGCCGGGCCGTCGCAGGATACCGCACCACGAAGGACACGAAGAGCACGAAGGATTCGGTATCAGGATTCTTCTTCTTTATTTGAAACTTTTCGAACGTCATTCTGTGAACAGAACAGTTACGAGTGGGTATACAACCTCTCTCGAAACCTTCGTGCTCTTTGTGTCCTTCGTGGTGACATGCTTCGGTACCTACATGCCCGGCAAACGGTGAGGGGGCAATGAGTAAGTTAGCTTCAATCTGGCATTCGCGTGGCGAAACTGAGCCAGCAAAGAATCTAATTGTCGAGTGCTTGACCGGCACCTTGCGTGAAATCAAAGAGAGCGAATACGAATCTGACCGTAAAATGTTTGCAAAGGAGTACGAGTTTCATCGCGAAACTTTGATAAGGCTCTATTCAAATGCCGTAGATATCCTTGAGCTGAGTAAGCTGCCAGACGATCCATTGGCATGGTACTCCTCGATCAACGAAGATTGAACCCTCCGTACCTGTCATCGCCGTCAGCGATTCGCCGCAAGCTCGGGTCTTTATCGCCTACGGCTTACCACTTATCTGCGGCATACTTAAGTTTATCTGCCTCAGTATTTCATCGCTGAAGAACTCGCTCACAAGCCAGCGGTGATCGACGCGGCGTAGTTTGAATTTCATAGGGATGGCGGAACTGTTACTGGCAATGAGCGTGGTTGCAACTGCTTCGTCGCCGTCGATCTCGATGTCGTACTGCGTTGCTGAAACTACTTTCTTACTGTGCGAGTCTGCCCCGCTTGAGCTGTCGTGGAAACGTTTGCTTAGTTCACTCGCCTTAGGCAAGAATTCTCTCGTCGTTTTCAGTATTCCAGCGGCCAGTCGGTAGAGCTCGCGATCGGGTATTACCCGAGAGTCTTTTCCGTCGAGTGAAGCAACAGTCGACTTTAAAAGCAATTCGAATGCTTTTTTGCACGGCTCAGGGGGCATGGCAAGCGAATGCTCTTTAAGTAGCGCATCAACTTGTAGATGGAATGATGGAAGGGCGCCTGGGATGATGGGGCCGCTGTCTTTGCCATCGCTCACTCCACTCGTTTGAACTCGAATCTGCGTATCCACCTGCGAGTAAATCTGTGAAAGCGTGGACATGTAGCCAAGCTGTTGCAACATGACTCCGCTTATCTCTAGGAGTGCGTCGTCTGTGTAGCAGTCTACCGGAACGTGGGTGGGATTGTGGACGTTACAGAAGTCGATGTAATCCAAGGTGGCTTGAGGTGTGGAAAGATCTGGGGTTTCGACAAGGGGCGCGCCTTCTTTGTCAGCAAACGCTTTCAAGTGATTCGCAGGTTGAGGGGCCTCTGCCGCGGGACGAAGTAGGCAGATCTTGTCGCCTGCCTTCAGCATTTCGTCCGGGCAAAGCTCTGTAACAAAACCCGCAAATGGCGCATTAATGTGGTCACGTCTTTGTTTGGCCAGTTTTGATTCAATCTCGATGACTTCGTTTTGAGCTGCCTTTAAGTCGAGCTTGACCCTAGCCAAATCGCTTTCGACCTTGGCGGCTTCAGCTTTTGCTTTCATCAGACCAGCATTGGCGTTATCAAAGTCAATTTGAGCATTCTCCTCTTTCGCTTGCCCCTCATTTCGTTGCGCGATCAAATCGTTCTCTGCTACCTGAACTTCGGCCTTCGATTTAGCAACCCGTGCCGCTGCGACCTTTACTTTCTGCTCTGCGTCTTGTAGTTGCCCTTTCGGAATCAACGCCTGCTCGAATCGTTCTTTTTGCGCTGCGAACTCAGTCTGTTCCAGCTCGAGCAGGGCTATTTGTTCGGCAACTTCTGCCTTTCGGGACTCGAGTTTGCTCTGCGCGGATAATACCTTAGCTTCGGCAGCGGTTGTTATTTGACGCTTTAGTTGTTCGTACGCCTTCCGACGAGCTTCGTGCGCCTCCACATTAGCACTATTCATCTTTAGACTCTCTTCGCTGGCCCATGCCGACATTTGCGCTGCTTCCGCTCTCAGCTTTGCCGCTGGCAACTGATTTGCCAATTGTTCATGAAGCTCAGGGTCCAATGGGGTGAGCCTAGCGATAAGGGCGCCTTTGTCTACAAAGGAATTCTCCTTGATGCCCTCACCCCAACGAATAAGCCCTTTTGAAGGAGCTTCGATCAACAAAGTGCGCTGCTTCGGGCTTGGGGATTTCTTTGGTTGCCCGACGTCTTCGTCTCTACGCTGGGTGAGCGCGCGTTCGAATGTTGCTCCATGCTCTGCTGCCCGCGTGAAGTTCCATAGCATTTGTTCTTCACCGCTCATGAATTCATCTGGGCGATGAGGAGAATCAGCACTGCTGGTGCTACAAATACTAATCAAGTCTCCATCGACTTCGATGATTCCTCTCAGGACCAGTTCTGGCATTGGTTTATCGGTGTCGCCCCAATCTTCAATCGCCGATTGGCGTTCCTGCTCGCTCATGGCGACTTTTAGGTCTATCTGTTGGGGTGGCCCCGACTCACCAATGATAAGATCAAACTTCATTGGACCTACACTGTTACCCTGACTTATCTCCATACGGTTTCCTCGTACAGTCGCAGAAGACAAGCGACGTTTTGGAATTCCGGCAACATAGAAGTGTTGTACGACATGCCAACTTCCCTGCAGGTTGTCCAGTAAGCTCTTCGAGGTTGGGCGAGCCGAACCAGCGTCTGGCACCACGCTTGCTCGATCCTTTGTGTGGTTGGGTGCATTGTGAACGATCCTGACGACTTCCGTGCCAGCCCGATGAAGCGTAACATTCCCATTCTCGACCACTAGCTCATCGGTCTCGCCAATGATTTCAACTTTGTACTCGCCAGCGGCAGCACGAACAGATTGCCCTGACTTCGAGACCTTCAGCTCATGGAACACTTCGTCGCTGTGAGTGATGCGGACGCGAACATCGTCCGAGTCAGACTGAATAGTCAGCGTTCCCTTGTTCAACTCCAGGACAATGAATACGCCTGCGAAGACCAGTGCGAAGGCGAAGGCCGCGGCGGTGATTAGCTTCCCGGTTGGTGGGCGGCGTGAATTCTTCGGAGCTAGCGCAGCGACAGCTTGAGGTAATGGCAGCGCTGCGGGCTGTTGTAGGTGAGCCAAACAGTCTTCGAGTAATTGGGAGACCTCTTTTGCTGATTGATACCGTTCACTCGCTTGTTTCGCCATTAGTTTTGCAATGATCGTGCAAAGCCATTCGGGCACATCCGGACTGATTTCACGAATTGGCCGAGGGTCTTTGTCGGTGATCAGACGCAGTACGCTGTAACTCGATTCGGCGCGAAAAGGAGCGTGACTTGTGCACATCGCGTACATCACACTGCCGAGACTAAACAAATCACTGCGATGATCGACAGCTTCAGCGCGGGCTTGCTCAGGAGACATGTATTGAGGCGTGCCGGCAAGCACTCCAGTGCGAGTGAGACTGGCATCATCGACGGCGCGAGCTAAACCAAAGTCCATCAACTGCACACGCTCGACGGTCTTATCGAGAAAGATGTTGGCTGGTTTGATGTCTCGATGCACGATGCCTTGCGCATGAGCGGCCGCGAGTCCCTTGGCTGTTTGCATGCCGATGCGAAGTATCTCGCGAACTTCCAGCGGTCCATCGTCGCTGAGTCGCTTTTGCAACGAGACGCCGCGTGAATAGGTCATCACCAAATACGGCACGCCTTGCCACTCATCGACACAGTGGATTGCCATCACATGATCATCGACCACTGCGGCAACGGCTTGGCCTTCGCGTGCAAACCGTTTGCGGGCGGCACCTGAAGCGGCCAAATGGGGCAACAGCATTTTGATGGCGACAAAGCGATTGAGTGACCGATCAAAACCTTTAAAAACCGCCCCCATGCCTCCCTGTCCCAACAGGCCGATGATCTCATAGGGTCCAATGCGACCTAGCATATTAGGATCATCGGTCGGGCCGAGCAGGTCGAGAATTTTATTCGTCGACCGTTCGACCCGTTCCATGTCTGTCGGAGAAGCGTGACGTCGCGATGTTGGCGCCGTTTGATTATTCAGGAGCACGCTTTGGACATCGCTCCACCACTGCTCAGGTCCGATGGTCGCTTCGACGCGAATCCGACATGATTCGCACTGCTCCACATGGCTCTGAGCCGCTTCGTAGTCCTCTGGAGTCAAGTTTCCTTGAAGCAACGAATCGACTTGAGACGCATCCAGACATTCAGTGGAAAGGCTCATTTCACATCACTCCAAACATCGGATACTTCAAGTACTTTTTCTTTCAATCGCTGCATCACTTTGAAGCGGGCCATGTAGACGGCTCCGGGCGTCTTGTTCTGTCGACGAGCAACATCCGCAACACTCTCGCCTTCGATCGATGTCTGCCAAAACATGGCCCATGTTACCTCCGTGAATTCATTTTGAATCTCGTTGGTTGCCCATCGTATGGCTTCGCGTCGACTCTCCTCGATTAACTGCCGACTCGTTGCATCGTTTCGATCTGGCAATTCGTGCAGTACTTCCTGCACACTCGTTGAGCCGATGGGAGCGTCAGGTTTCCTACGAGTCAGCGAATTCAAGATTGCATTGCGAGTGATGCGACCAAGCCACACGCGAAACGGTGGTTGGCGCGAGTCAGGCTCCCAAGCCTCGATCGCTTTTGCGACGGAGAGAAAAACCTGTTGTGCCAAGTCTTCCGCATCGGCGTGTTGCAATCCCAATCCGCAGGCCATCCGTACCACTACTGGGCGATAAATGGAGAGAAAATGAAACCACGAAGCTGCGTCCGCTGGGTCTTTGACCCGCAAAATCAAGCTCTCGTTGGTTTCCGGCCATGGTTGCATCTAGATTCCTCTGTAAGTAACACACAGCAACCCAGTTTATCTTTCTAAAGTTTTTTGGATGAGCATTTTTTGTCTGCGCCTCGAACGATTATCTGATCCAAAATGGCTTGGCGTTTGTCGTCATACTTTTCTTGACGAGCTGGTTCGTTGAGGCTGGTCGCTTCTTCAAGCTCCTCGACAGTCTCTCCTTTACTAAATGCCGATCGCTGTACTTCGCGTTTAGTTAGCTTGTGACGAGCAGCTTCTGCATCTCTTCCGCAAACAACTCGGTTCGAACCCGATGGACGGTTTTCGAGTAATCCCAATCTGAAGAAAGTGGTCGCCACCCGAATCCGTCAAGAAGCTTTGCTACACAATCGCGTAAAGTTTCAAAGCGATCTCCAATCTTGACAGTCTCCTCGACAACCTCAGTCTCCTCATAAGAAGAGACATGGAACCCAATAACCATAGACATCACTGAAAACATCACATGACGCGCGGAGATTTCAGAAGGAATTTCGCCTGACTTAATTGCCTGCTCGATGATGACAGGCGCAATGGCCAACCCTTTATTATCTACTTCGGCCAGTCTTGCTCGGTTTTCCGGAGCCGCTCTCTTTAGAAGGTCTGCCAGGTTGATGATGAACTCGGCGCGATAGTAATGCGGCTCAGTTCGATCGAAGATTTCGTCGGCCACAAGAATGGCGACGATCTTCTCACGGGATTTACCGGCGAACTGAGATGCTCGCTCAAATAGTTCATATCGGCGTTGGGCGCTTTCAATCGCCATCGCTGCAAGCAGATCTTCCTTGGATCGGAAATGTTGGTAGATAGTGCCACGTGAATACTCGGCAATGTCGGCCACTCGGTCGAGCTTCAGTCCATGAAGCCCATCTTTAAGGAGGAGCTCTCGGCCAATTTGAATCAGCTTCTTTTCGCGTTCTTGGATCTCACGCTGTTTTCGACTTATGACGCTCATCGTTTCTAGCCCTTATTTTATTCTCGAGTTTTTAGAAGATTATATGCGATTAAGATGCCGCGTTTGCCATCGGCCCTGGGGTTCCAACAGTGTCCGTAGCAGCAAGCGGCTCCGAGGATCTTCCCTTGGGCAAGCTCTCCTCCCAATTGAGGAGCAGCAAAAGCATGCATGGCAAAACGGTTAATGTCAAAACAGTCGCGATCATCAATCCACCGATGATGGCATAGGCCATTGGCCCCCAGAACACTTGTCCCGCGATTGGCATCATCCCCAGGATTGCGGCTAGCGCTGTCAGCATGATCGGCCTAGCCCGATGGACAGCGGCTTCGGTGATTGCTTCACGTATGGACTTGCCGGCAGCGTGACCAATGTCGACTTCTTCGATGAGAATTACCGCATTGCGGATAATCATGCCCGCCAAAGCAATAACCCCAAGTTGAGCGACGAAGCCCATCGGTGTGCCGGTCGGTAGCATCGCCGCAACCACACCAATCAAACCAAAAGGTGCCATAACCAGTGCCAGAGCCACACGGGTAAAGCTTCGCAGTTGAATCATGAGCAACGTGACCATTACCATCAGCATGTAGGGAACAACAGCGATGATCGATTGATTGCCTTTCTCAGATTCTTCTACGGCTCCGCCTTCTTCAACGCGGTATCCACTTGGAAGCTTTTCCCGGAACTCGGCAACTTTGGCGGATAACTCCTCCGAAACGCTGGCAGGTTGGAGGCCCTGCTTAATGTCGGCTTGGACAGTGATCAAAGGCTCCCGTTTGCGTTTCCAAATGATCGGCTCTTGAACTCCATAATTGATCGCAGCGATTTGCCGCAGCGGAATCGATTGCGACAAAGGCGTTGCAATTTGAAGATTCGAAACGGCATCGATGTCAAAGCGTTCTGCGGCTACTCCACGCATGACCACATTTACGTTTCGTCTTCCATCGCGAACAGTGGTCACGGGGGTTCCAGAGAAGTTAGTAGCCAGTACAGACGCAACATCTTGCGACGAAAGGCCAATCGCCCGGGCTTCGGACTGATTCACTGAAACACCGACACGTTTCTGCGGTTCTCCCGCTGTCAGATTCACATCGCGTGTATTCCGACTCTCGGCAACGATGTTAGCTAGTTGCAGGGCGGCTTCTCGCACTTTGCTAATGTCCGGACCGGTGACACGATATTTGAGTGGCCAACCAACTGGCGGTCCCAGTTCTAAGGGCATTACCCGTGTCGTGAAGTCCGCAAAGTCTTGTCCGAAAGCTTTCTCTAGTTTGCTTCGTAAGACATCTCGCTCTGCCAGGCCTTTCGTAACAATGACCATCTGGAAGATGTTCTCATTGTTCAAAAGAACATCCATGGGCAGGTAAAATCGTACCGCTCCTGAACCGACATAGGTTGAATACCGGTCGACGTTCTCATCGTCCTGCAAAAGCGCTTCCACTCGCTGGGCTTGGACAAGTGTTGACTCGATTGTCGCGCTTTGAGGCAGGTTCACATTCACCAGCAACTCTGGCCGATCCGAAGGCGGAAAGAATTGCTGCTGCAGCTTGGAAGAGCCCCAAATCGAGACACCGAATACGGCCACTGCTAACAGGACGCAGAGAATCGGAGCCGTTAGGCAGACATCCAATAGTCGGCGAAATGTTCTGGTGATCAGGCCTTCTCCATGGTGTCCTTTGACATTCGTTGTCAGTATCCAGGTACCGATCAGTGGCGAGAAGAGCACGGCTACAATCCATGATGCAACCAATGAGATTAAGACGACCATGAATAACGAGAAGCAGTACTCACCAGCACTCGAGGCGGCAAAGCCTACAGGGATAAATCCTGCAATCATCACGAGTGTGCCTGTCAACATCGGGAAAGCCGTAGACTCATAAGCATACGTAGCTGACTTTTCGAGCGACCATCCAATCTCGAGACGTGACACCATTGCTTCTACGGTGATCATCGCATCGTCTACCAAGAGCCCCAAAGCAATGATAAGTGCACCGAGCGAAATGCGTTGCAGTCCAATACCGGCCAATTCCATGCCCACAAAAGTCATGGCCAAAACCAGCGGTATCGAGAACGTAACCACCAAGCCGGCTCTAGTACCGAGGGAAAGAAACGATACGGCCAGGACGATCAAGATGGCTTCGACCAGCACTTTGACGAAGCCGTGGACCGCTTCTTCAACCACGTTGGTTTGGTCAGCAACTTTGACAAGCTCCATTCCATGAGGCAGTTGTTCAGCGGCATGAGCTAACTTTTCACGGACTTTCTCGCCAAACTCAAGGAGGTTGCCTGTAGGTGCCATGGAAATCGCTATCCCCAGCGCCTGCTGACCGTTAACTCGAAACATTGGTGAAGGCGGATCAACTGAGATGCGGTGAATCTTGGCGATATCGGTCAAGGGCACGAAACGATCGTTCACGCGCAGAGTCATGGTGCGCAAGCTCTCCTCGGAAGCGAATGCTCCGCTGACTCGAATAGCAACCACCTCAGACGTCAAACGCACGTTGCCAGCCGGTGTGACTGAGTTTTGATTCTGAAGTGCTTGAACAACTGCTTCTGGTTGCAGACCGTAGGTGGCCAGTTGAGCCATCGAGAATTCAACAACAATCTGCTCTTCTTGAACTCCCAGCAGGATGACTTTACCAATATCAGCCGTCTTTAGAATTTCTGCGCGAATCGTGTCGAGTTGGTCGCGGGCTTCACGAAGAGAAAAGCCTTCTGGAACCATACCGTAGATCATCCCGAAAGTGTCGCCAAACTCATCGTCAAAGAATGGCCCCTGTATACCGCTGGGAAGATTCGGTATCGCATCATTAACTTTCTTACGGACTTGATACCAGATCTTCGATACTTCCTCTGGCGGCGTATTGTCTCGAAGATTCACAAAGACAACTGATTCGCCATTGCGGCTATAGCTGTCCAAGCGATCGAGAAACGGAGTTTCCTCGAGCTTCTCTTCGATTTTGTCAGTGAGCAAGTTTGCCGTGTCTTCGGTAGAAGCTCCGGGCCAATGGGCTGATACTACCATGGTCTTGATCGTAAATGGCGGATCTTCGTTGCGAGACAGGTTGGTGTAGCTGATCGTACCCATGATCATCGTCAGCAACATCATGAATGTCACCAACGACTTTTGGTTAAGCGCCCAATCGGAGAGATTGAAGCTCGACGAATTGTCAGATGAACTGTTATTTGAAGTTGTGTTCGATGCGTTCATTATTTCACCCCGCCCGTGAGAACCTTTTGGCCTGGACGAAGCTTGCTGACACCCGCGACGACGACTCGATCGCCGTCGTTTACGCCGTCAACAATGAAGGCGGTGTCGTCCGAGTAGCGTGCGACGGTTACTTTCTTAAGCAGCAGAGTGCTGTCCGACGGTTGAACAACGTATACCGCAGGCTCATTGGCTTCGCGTGTGATTGCCGCTGATGGTAGCTTCACCTGATCACCAGTGGGCAATTCCACTTTACCGGTGACGGTTGCGCCAAAGGACATCTCTTCAGGAGCGTCTTTGATTCCAATCTTGACCCGATAAGTTCGTGTGGTTGGATCTGCCGTCGGGCTGTATTCTCGAACCCGGCCGGAAGCAACCACTGAAGGGTTAGATACCAGCGACAGTTGGACTACGACGTCTTCTGGAGTCGAAGCGGCAATTCTCTCTGCTACATCGAAGACCGCGTCTCGCTCATTTCCAACGGCTAGACGAGCAACCAGTTGGCCAGCACCAACCACTTCGCCCGAATTGGCACCGACCGCGATGACAACTCCATCTTGTGTGGCAACAAGTTTGGTGTAACCCAATTTACGTTGTGCATTCTCAAGAGCAGCACGCGCTGCCTTTACTTTCGATTCAGAACTCTCCCAGTTGGCCGTTGCAGCCTCGGCATCCGCTTTGGCGATCGCGTTTGACTTGAGAAGTCGGAGGCTGCGATCCATTTCGGACCGGTTCAGCTTGAGAGAGGTCTCGGCGCTGGACAAGTCAGACTGTGCGATGCGCAGTTCGTTCTGAACTTCAATGTCTTCCAGGACAGCAATGACCTGACCTGCGGTAACCTTGGCACCGATCTCCACCTCTCGGCGAAGAAGTTTGCCACCAATCTGAAAGGCTAAGTCGGTATGCCTGGCCGGACGGATTTCGCCGGTCTGCATGATGACCTCGCCTCCTGGGTGCAGGTAAGCGACCTGAGTCTTGACCGGGCGAACGGCAACCGGTGGAGTTTCTACAGGATGGCCGAAGTATTCTGACCATACAAACCAGCCGCCACCCGTCGCGAGTGCGAGCCCAAGTAGCGAGCCTCCTATGATCCAAAGTTTTGATTTCATGACGATGGTTATCCAATGAATATGAGAATGAATGTTTAAGTCTGGTGATTAGTTCTTCAAAAATTGCAGAATGCGTTGGGTGCACTCATCGTAGGAGCATTGGTCGGCGAGTGGTCGCCACTGAAAGCCATCGAGCATCTGCTGGATGAAAGCTGGACTAAGCACTAATCTGTTGGCGGCAACTCGAGAAATACCTAGCAGGTTCCACACTTGGACACCGATGCATAAAGCCATGATGCCGCCGAGCAAATCATCGGAGTTACAGTCAGTCGGTAAGTCTCCTTGTCGAACCGCTTGCTCTATCAGCGAACGGAACAGCAATCGAATCTTGAAATCCAACTCGCTGGAAGATTCTTGAATGTCAGTTCGAGAGGTTGCGAGGACTCCAGAAAATCTCACGATCAGTTCCGACGGATATCGATCTGGGTACTGGGTAGCGAATTGCTGCTCGGCGATCAGCAACGCCAGCATGCGCTCGCGAGTTGCTCCACTGAAACGAAAAGCTTTCTCTAGAGTGGCGTATCGCAATTGCGAGGAGTCCAAAACGATCTTCGAAGCAAGTTCCTCTTTCGAGCGAAAATGCTTGTAGACAGTCGCTCGCGATAAGCTTGTTTGCATAGCGATCGACTCCATTTGCAAACCCACAAAACCCTGATTGACCAGGAGTCTTCTCCCCACGACGAGGAGCAACGCTTCCCGGTCCTGAAAGTCTTTTGACTTCTCCACAGTTAGCACCTGCTAGTACGCTCTGGGTTAACTGCCATGACGGATCTATTGGCCAAGTGAGGCTGGGCATCCGCGTTGAGGCCAACGAGCAGTAGCCGTGTTTCTCCTGCGAAATCGCCGGATCCTGCGATCGAGATCCCGATTATTGACAAAGTGTCGGAATTTGGCAATGTGTTTTTTGACAAAATGTCGAAAATTGACAAATAGACAGGAAGTGGCTTCTTCTCTGATTGCTGGTGGGCCAGTTGAGGTAGAACGATTCTGTCGCCTTTTACATGCCGTCAGTAAGGAATTGAAGAGATGTGCCGCGTGGCGCGGCGCCACCTATGCAGGCTGTTCCGATTACGACAGTCAGTTGCAGGATGTACTACGGAATCAAATCGCAAGCGATTGCCTTCGCAGGAAGTAGAGGGTCGAACAAATGAGACGAAAAAGCGAATGGCTCCTTTGCTCGCTTTTGTCAGGGTTGGCCGGTTGCTCCGGCTTTCAGCAATGGAAGGCAAATGACTACAAGGTCGGGCCGAATTATCTCCGACCCTGCGCCGCGACCTCGGCCAGTTGGATCGATGAACCATCTCCAAGCCTCATCGTCAGCAACGAAGTGAACACACAGTGGTGGAGTGTTTTCAATGATCCAAACCTTGAAGAACTTATTCAGGCGGCATATCAGCAGAACTTGACCTTGCGAGTTGCTGGCCTGCGCGTATTGCAAGCGCGGACGCAGCGCGATATTTCGGCTCTCAATCTATTGCCGCAATCGCAAGCGATGACAGGATCATACTCGCGAAATCAAATCAGTCGAAACGGCCCAAACATCTTTCCTGGCACCAATTTTTCTTTCGATAACTGGCGCACAGGCTTCGATATGTCCTGGGAGCTGGATGTTTGGGGGCGTATTAGACGAAGTGTCGAAGCTGCAGACGCTTCGCTCGATGCACAAGTAGAATCCTATGACGCTGTCCTCGTAACGCTGATCGGTGATGTGGCAGCAACCTACGTTGAGCTTCGAGCTCTCGATGAGCGACTCAATCTTGCAGAAAAGAATGCAGAGTTACAAAAGAGTAGTCTTGAACTTGCTTCCGAAAGGAATAAAGAAGGCAAAGTGTCATCGCTCGACGTATCGCAAGCGAAGGCCAACTACACCGACACTCTTGCGCTGATTCCATCCTTACGGCAGGCAAGAAGGCTCGCAGTCAATCGACTCGCGGTCCTGCTCGGCAAGACTCCGCAGGAGCTGGAGCCGATGATTCGGAAGCGTGGTGGACTGCTCCTTGCGCCGGAGCAGGCAGTTGTCGGCATTCCAAACGAATTACTACGTCGGAGACCAGACATTCGAGCTGTCGAGCGACAGGTCGCGGTACAAAGCGCACGCATTGGCATCGCACAAGCCGAACTTTATCCGCATTTCGGTATTAGCGGAGAGATCGGTGTCAATTCGGAGCAGTTCCGCGATCTGTTCTCGAGTGGCAGTCAATTCGGTGCCATTGTTCCAGGCTTTCGATGGAACATCCTTAATTACGGTCGACTCGTGCGTGGTATCGAAGTAGAGAAGCTGAAGTTCGAAGAATCTGTTGTCAACTATCAGAACGCAGTGCTTGCTGCGCATCAGGAAGTCGAAGACGCTCTTGTAAGCTTCATTGAAGGCAAGCAACGATTAGAACAGCTTCGTCAAAGTGTTAATGCTGTTGCGGAATCGGTCGAAGCCGTCCGTCTTCAATACAAAGAAGGTAAAGCGGATTTCGGTCGAGTCTTCGTCCTCGAGTCGACGCTGGTCCAGCGCCAAGACGAATTGGTCTCAGCTGAAGCTGCGGTTTCAATTTCCCTCGTCAAGATTTACAAAGGCCTCGGTGGCGGCTGGCAACTGCGACTAGACAATGCTTACACAGGCTCTTACCTGCCTCAGATAGAGACGATGCCTGTTGTCTATCAAGCTGGATCGATCAGTCCCAATCCAGATCCTGATACGGAGTCTAACAAAGATCAAACCGAGGAAGGTAAGGTGCCGTGCTCAGAGTTAACTCCATCAAATGATTCCAAATGAGCCGGTCAATGATTGTCACAAACGCGTTTTTCAATCTTATGAACGTAACTATGTGGAAGCTCAGAGTTCAATCGAATTGCATGGTGTTTTTTCTCGGGGTCTGTTCGCTTCTAATCACAGGGTGCAGCACCGAGCGAGCTTCATTGCAAAAGCATCTCTGCCAGCCCATTCGATTTGTGCACGACGACTACGAAAGCAAGTGTGCACCTACAAATTGCGTCCCAGGGTATGCAACCGCTTGCTCAACTTATGATCCTAAGTGCTTGCCTGGCTCGGTGACAAGTTGCCTACCGAATTGCCGAGTTTACTATGATACCAAACCGCTGCCTGGCACTTGCAATGGCTGCGTCTGCAATCGCAACCCTAGCAATCAATAGCGGAGCGATTGACCTTTCTTCGAATGCCAAAAATAACCGGCCGAACCCAAGGATTTGGGATTTTCTTGTAAGGAATGCGACGTGACCGGATGATATCTCTAGGAGAAGGCCGTTTATGACCGATTTTCCAGAGACCAACCACAGCCTAATTGCTCGGGTCCAAGACCTGGGAGATGGTGCGTCGTGGGCGGAGTTTTTGGGAATATATCAGCCGGTCGTTTACCGAATGGCGCGGAAGCGTCGGCTGCAAGAGGCCGATGCTCATGACGTCGTTCAGCAAGTCTTTCTTTCAATTTCCAAATCCATCGAACGCTGGGAACCCGGGGCGGGGCAACCGCCGTTTCGTGCTTGGTTGGCGACGATCGCACGTAACGCGATCACCAAAGCACTGAGTCGCAAACCTCGAGATCAAGCAGGGGGCACGACCTCCGCAGCGGAGATACTGGCATCTCATCCTGCACCAGAAGCCACTGCCAGTGAAATTCTGACCGAGGCTCGCAAGGAAATCATCCGTTGGGCAACGGAACAGATCCGAACGGAATTCAGCAACGAGATTTGGAAGCTCTTTCAATTGACCGCCATCGAAGGAGTCTCCATTGCCGAAGTAGCCGAGTCCAGCGGTCGATCCGTTGGTTCCATCTACATCGCTCGATTTCGAGTGGTCACGAGACTTAAAGAGAAAATTCAAGAAGTGTCGCAGCATTGGGACCTTCAGGAGGAGCGTTCATGACGCCCGATCAAAGCCGAGTCTGTTTGACTGCTGAATCCATGGTGCGCCTCGCTCATGGTGAGTTTGCAGCCGCCGAAATGATGCTGATAGAAGAGCATGTTGAACGATGTGAAAAATGTCGCAGCATGCTTGAGTCGTCGCTTGACTCAATGTGGCATGACAATGTTTTGCCTGTCCTGCAAACCGTTTCCGAGGATAGTAAAGAGACTTACGATGAACATTACGATGGCCATGAAGAACAAACACTTGAGTCAGTCCTGAAGCTATTAGGTCCAACGGATGATCCTCACAAACTCGGTCGGATCGGGACCTATGAAGTTATTGGTGTCATCGGGCGCGGCGGTATGGGCGTTGTATTCAAGGCCTTTGATGCGGCACTCAATCGCTTTGTCGCGATCAAGATGCTGCTGCCGCATTTAGCAGTATCAGGCGCAGCACGCAAACGATTTGCTCGCGAGGGGCAGGCGGCTGCCGCTGTCATCGATGACAATGTCTTACCGATCTACAGCGTGGCAGAATGGCAAGATGTTCCCTATCTCGTCACACAGTATTCGCGCGGAACGACTCTGCAAAAGAGAATTCAGGATCAAGGACCGCTCGAACTGAAAGAGATTCTTCGAATCGGCATGCAGACGGCGCGAGGACTAGCCGCGGCTCATGCCCAAGGTCTGGTTCATCGCGATGTGAAGCCATCCAACATTTTGCTCGATGGCACCGTTGAACGCGCCTTGCTCACCGACTTTGGTTTGGCTCGCGCAGTGGATGACGCGAGTATAACGCGAACCGGTGTTATTGCCGGCACGCCTCAATACATGTCACCGGAACAAGCACGCGGCGGCAGTGTCGACGCGCGATCCGACCTGTTTGGCTTGGGATGTGTCCTCTACACGATGTGTACAGGCCGACCTCCCTTTCGAGCCGAGAACAGTTACGCCGTCTTGCGACTTATCACGGACACAGAGCCCCGATCGATCCGAGAGATCAATCCAGAGATTCCCGAGTGGTTATGTCGATTGATCCATCGGCTCATGGCCAAGTTACCCCATGATCGTTTCAGTTCGGCGGCTGAAGTTGCGACGCTGCTGGAGCAATGTCTGGCGCATGTCCAGCAACCAACGGTTGCTCCGGTGCCAGAGCAACTGCGGGCCAAACAGACGACTAGTCACCATATGCGAATCGGCCGATCGATGGTCGCAATCGGTGCATTGCTGATTGGACTACTCGGACTGTTTGGCTTTATGATCAGCATTCAGTCTCAGGACGGGACTCTCTTGATCGAAAGCAGTGTGGACGATGTCACTGTCCGTGTCTCGCAAGGAGAAAACGTCGTCCGCAAATTGATCGTCACGAAAGCTGGTACGAAGATCGATGTGGCAGCAGGCAATTACACCATTGCCATCGAAGGGAACGTCGATGGAATTGCCATCGAGAATGACAAAGTGCATCTGCGTCGCGGCGGCACAGAAATCGTCAAGCTAACGTATCAACGCCCTTCTGAGCCAACGCGAGTATCAAACTTAGACGCTCGTAAGCCGGCCCCGGAGGTTCAATACATTATTGATAGAACCATTCTGTATGTCACCGATGTTCGAGCTGCTGGCCAGGTGCTGTACTTCAAACTCCATCGTCGAGGTGATGAGCCTCCCGTCAATGCCCGGGTAAAAATTCAATCCCACTACGAGAAGCCAGTGCCATTTGTATGGTCTGGCCCCATCGGAGCAGACATCGACGTGATGCCTGGAGGCGTTGCCGAGATCGCGCTGCCGTTGATTCCGGCACAGGGGACCAAGGTGGCCCTACTATTTCCCGACAACGAGACGGCGCTCACTTCGGCAAACCAATTGTCGAGTATTGGGGACCGTTCACTTCTGCTGGAACAACAACTAGCTAACGTCGGCACAGGTGGGGAGAAACGTGACGGTGTCATTCATGGACTTCATCCTGCGGGAGGAAGATACTCGATTCTTTTCAGTCTGGTCTTTGATTCGACCACGGCATCTTCGCTTAATATCTCCGGCACTCAAGACGTTCCATCTTTTTCTGAGGCCCAGCGATTCAAACTCCTCGAGCAGTCTGTTTATGTTTCCGATGTAAGAACCGATGGCCAAGTTATGTACTTTAAGCTAAAGCAGCGGAAATTGCCTGAGGGCGTATCGGGGCTGCTTGAGCTTCAGTTCCGTTGTGAAAAGCCTACGCCACTCACTTGGCGTGGTCCAGCACCTGATGCTGCAACCGTTCTCAGTCCCGATGATAAGGTGAAATGGCTTGGGATGGAAAATATTCCATTGATACCTTTGCCTCTTGCGCAAGAAGGTCACAAAGTTGCCTTCATCTTCCCCGACAACGATTCGGCAGTTGTGGCCGCGAAGCAATTGGCCGCGATCGGTGACCAGTCTCTGATCGACGCACAAGGTCGAGCCAATTCGATTGATGGCCGACCTCGCGATGATGGCATCATCTTTGGTGAACATGCTGCGATGGGAAAGTATAGAACTCATTTTCGAGTCATTGTTCCTCACAGCGTACCGCCCGAGCAACCTGGACACGGCATTCAACGCCCGCAATTCATAGGTGTGAACTGGCGTCCGTTGTATCTAGCGATTGTTACTCATTTGCACACAGCGAAACGACATTCGTTCAATGAATCGCAACAGCAAGAGATCAAGAAGTTATTCGACGAATTCGTGCGAAGCGCAACGTTAGAGACTCACGATGAGCTTTTAAAACTGACGCAAGCGAAGATTCAAGAAGTGTTGACTCGTGAGCAGGACGAAGCCGTACGGCGCGAAATCTGGCTGGGCTGGAACGTTACCAAGTTCCGTGATCCCAAGAGACTCGCGCAGCTTCAAATCAGCGACAAGCAACAGCAACAGATCGACGCGATTTGGAAAGCTCTGGAACGGCAAACTGGGCAGATTCAAGATCCCTCGTCGCCACCCAATATACCTGAGTTTTTCAGACCTCATCGATTTGCCGTCGAAGGCCCGGAGCAGTGGCAACGTGTCTTCGATGAGATCTTCGCGATTCTGACGATCCAGCAGCGCGGTGAGTTTCTTAGCGAGATTCAAGACCCAATCGTCGATGGTTTGCTGACAGACCCACGTCAACGAGCTCTGGCAGTGCCTCATGGAGTTATCCACGAAATCCCTGCTTCACCCGGGTTGCAAATGCAGCAAGCCTTCCCCACGGTGAATTGGCGCCAGCTTTACATCGGAAGAGCGATGGAGCCTCAGTTAGCCAAACAGTATCAGATCACTGCCGAGCAGCAGCAACGGATGCACGAGATTGCTCAGGCCTTTTTACGTGAGGCGACGCCAGCGACCCGTGAGACGCAAGAGAAACATGCTCAGTCTGCAATTCAGGCTCTGCTGTCGCCAGAACAAGACCAACTGCTGCGGAAAGAGATTTGGCTGGCCGTCAACGCCTTGCGGATTCGATCGTCTGCGGTACATGATCAGCTTGGCTTGGACATTCATCAGCGCTGGCAAATCGATGATGCCTTCGAGAAGTTTGAAGCGGAAGTTCGACAGAACAACGGTTGGATGGCCGATGGGACAGACTCTCATCAGTCACTCTTTGACGATATCTTGGCCGTGCTGACTGCGAAACAACGTGAACTGTATTTCAACAAGTTGCAGGATCCGGTTTTCGATTCCGTGATCGTACCACCAGCAGCGGGAGTACCCGATGCGGGCGTGGGCGTATCGAGCGCTAATTCCGCGTCTCTGGACGCAACGCTGCAATCACAGCTTCAGGGTGTGTGGCGGCTCTCCGGCTGGGCAGAAAACGAAGGGGAGTTGGAGAAGGTCGCCGATCCCGCGGATGACTTTCGGCAGATCGTGTTTCGGGGCAATGTTGCTGAACTCACATTAGTAGTAGGGAGGTCGGCTCGATTTACCTATACCATCGATGCCAGCTCCTCCCCTGCCGCCATCGACTGGATGCCCGAAGGGACCGACCTCACACTCCTGGGCCTTGTGGAACTGAGCAACGGCACGCTCAAACTGAGCATGTCCAACAATGAGACGCCCGTTTCAGTTCGCCCAAGCCGGCTCGCTCCTCAGAAAGGCTCCGGCTATTACGAGTTCCGCCGCGATGCGGCGGTTGGCGCTGGTCAGCCCCAGCCAGACGCAGAAGAAACCGCTTCCATTCGGCTTCTCGATGTGCTCAAGCAGGACATGGACAGAGAACTTAGTCGATTCCCCTTGCTTGATCATTATCGTGAAGATCTCCGCCTGCTTGAAGGTGGTGGACTTGAGATCCTTGAGAAGCCCGTGAAGGAAGATCGTGAACAGTACGCGAAGGATCATCCCGATTTGGCCAAAGCGTTTGAAGCGTGGCAAAGCGATTATCGCGACGTCATCCGAGTGACCGAGGTTATCCCCGAGCTGTTCGACAAAAACAACAATGCTCATGAGATGATGGTGACGGTCGCCAAACTATTGATTGAATCCGAAGACATTCCTGGAATATCCAAACAGCGCTTAGCCGAGGCACACAAACGACTCGGCGAGAATCCGACGGATGAAACTGCTGAGAAACTGTTCCTTGATCTGGCCAAGGATAAACTTTTCAATTTGCAACGCGAGTTGCGTGAAAGCGGTGCTAATGTGCCTCATACGGGCATGCATGAAGATCATCTTCGCATCGCTGAAGAAGCAGAAACTCATATTGAGTTCGCACGCCTGTACTGCGCGATCGAACAGAGCGAGATGTTCCGCCAGATTCGAAAGCTACAAGAGTCGGTCGATCCGGCGACGATGTTCCTGTTCGAGGAGAGTTATCCGATGAAGAAGAGTGATTCGCTCGTCTTCATCAGTAGCCGTGGCCGTGAAGAAGTGCGAGCCGGAGAGCGAGGTTACCACGCGCTTGTTGAACCCTCGTCAACGGTGACTTGGAAGGTCGCAGATCAAGAGTTTCGTCTGAAGAATGCTAACGCTGTTCGGGTCACACATGTGATTATCGATCGACGGAAGAACGGAGAGGTTGTCTGGCGATGCTATGGAATTCCTGCTGGCTCCACCGCATCGAAAGCACAAGAGGGATCGAGCAAAAGCTTATCGGCTCCCGACGGGGATGCTGAGCAAAAAGATACCAAGGCCATACTGGGGCCGCGTCAGTATCGATTAGCTGTCACGAGATTGGTCGATGATGCCAATCAACTGGTTGTAACCTTAAGAATCGAGACCGTTGAACCGCAGTGGTTTGAGATTTGGTCCGGCGACAATTATTGGCATCGAGGATCGCAAGAGCGTTGGATTGCGAACTTGGCTGACGAGAGATCAGCCGATGGGAGATACTTCTCAAAGCTTCTTACTTTCACGGCAACACAAATTGCCAGCGACAATAAGCGTCTGACTCGCCTTACTCTGGAAGGTACTCCAATCGTTTACGATTTGCCTTTAGATTGGGCTGTTGACAAATCTCTTCTCATTACGGCCAAAGATGGCGTGTACGAATTCCTTCACCCTCTGGTCATTGGAAAGCTTGCAAACCAAACCGAGCTGAAACTCTGTGTGGGAGATCGTGAATCCGTTACAGCCATTTCGCTGACCTCGGACCGCAACAGAATGGTTAGCGACAGCCTCAACGCAGTTGTTCCGTCAGAAGGCATCATCGACTTGAACGTCCTGGCGAACAGCACGGAGGAGGCCAAACTCCGATCGGCAAATCGTCGACTCCGCGATCCCAATGCAGCGTTGCTTGCAGAGTTACAAGGAACCTGGCTCATGACTGCTATCGTCGCGGCAGATGGAACCATCGAATCTGTCAGCGATCCTGTGGGCACGGGGCACTCCATTCTTTTCAAAGATTCAACCGTAGCCCTCCATCAAGGCAATGATGAAGAACCGCTACCACGGAAGTTCACAATTGATGCATCAACGCCGACTCCTGAAATCGACATTGATGGGTACGATGGAATATTCACTTTGGGACTCATCGAAACCAAGAACGGAACGTTGCACTTACAACTGGGGGATGCTGGCGGCGAGCGGCCAAGTGACTCGATCAAACCAGCGGTTCATTTCCAGTACCGGCGCATCCCTGCGTCTCTTGTAGCACTTGGTGAACAGAAAACCGAAAGCGCGTTAAATCCCGAAGACCTACAGCAGCAGGAGGCTGTGATTCGAGAAGCCAATCGTCAATTGAAAGATCCTAATCGCGTCCTGTTGGCGCAATTGCAAGGGAGTTGGACCGCGACTGCAATGGTCCTGCCGAACGGTCAAGTGGGCACCGTATCTAAACCAGCAGAAACAGGAATGACGATCCGTTTCGACGACAAGTCCGGCTACATCTCGCAAGGCAAAGGTGGTGACGCAAGCAAATTCACCTACACCATCGATGCTTCCACTTCACCTGCGGAAATTGATCTCAAATATACCAATGGAACACAAGTACTCGGTCTGCTCGAAATCAAGAATGGAACACTGGAACTGCAACTAGGCGCAGGTGGTGATGCACGTCCGAGCCCCGAAGTGAAACCCGCAATACACCAACTCTATCGGCATGCAAGCGTTTACTGGCAGTGGATTCCGTTACGCGAATAGTCACCTATCCCGCGATAGACCGCTTGTTTATTGGTTATGTGAGACCCTCCCCGGCCGCTACGGCGTCCGACCCTCCCGCAAGCGGGCGGGTGGCTAAAAAACGCGCAACATCAAAATCAATGACGCATCCACTACTTGGCAGTGGTGGCGACCAAAACGGAACCTAGGAGCATTTCATTGAAGACCACGAGATACTTGTCCATGGCGATACTCCTTTTGCTCGCATTCAGTTGCGAACAATCGGCTCAGGCCCAGGACGGACTTACGCCGGAGGCTATTGATAGACTCTTTGGAGATCTCAGTCGCCCTGCGGATGTTTTACTTGCCGAAGCGGATGCGATAGTAGCCAGGGGCACACTCGCTATGCGACTTTACGTATACACGGCCATTCAAGGACATTTGAATGAACATCGCACATTCAACGTGGACGAGTTGGAAACCGAACCGGGAACCGAGATTGACAACAAGGAAAATGCAGCAGTAATTGAACAGTTTGAACGAGGCCTGAAACAGACCGAATCCGAGATTCGGGAACTTAGCGCCAAGTTGGCATCGAGTTGGTTGCTGCCCGTTCAAACGAACATCAATGAGCAACAGGCCGCAGCAACAGCAACCCTCAAGAATGCCCAAGTGCGCGTCACCATCAGCTCGAAATCCGGCGAAGTGCTTGAGCCGATCAAACTCACACTTACCGCGCCGGGTGTATCGCCTGTTGGTTTTGTGCAAATCAGCCCCGGTGTTTATCTGGCTATCAATGTTGTCCCTGGCGACTACCAGCTTGCCTGGCAACTGACCCCGAAGTCGATCGTGCAACGTGTTTCCAAGATCACCGTCGATGACCAAGGCTGTGTTGCCTGCGCAGTGATTCTAGGAATGCCTGAAATCGAGTGTACGACCAAGCTTGTCGATCCGATTGTGCTTCCTCATCGAACACCCGCATCTCTTTCGCCCGCGGTCCTCGAACACGATAAGGCGGCGCCATGAAACTAGAAGACTATTCTCGTTCATCCATCAGGAGCATTTCATTGAATACCCAAAGATACTTGCTCGTGACGATTCTTTATGTGTTCGCTTTCAGTTACGAACAGTCGGCACGAGGTCAAGACGCTCTCCCCGATAAAATCATTGGTCATGACCTCACCACCGAGGAAGTCATGAGGCATCAATTCGGAGACTTCAGTCGCCCCGCGGATGTTTTGCTTGCCGAAGCCGAAGCGATCGTTGCCACGGCCGCCCTCGTAGAGCGGCTCGACGAATACTTGGAAGTTAACAATCGGGTGAGTGAGCTTCGCGCAGCCAAGGGCGAAGAACTTGACGTTGCAACCGATCTAGATGCCTTTGAGTCTGAAATGGCCACGAAGATTGCTCTTTTCGAGAAAGCCCTGAAGAAAACCGAATTGGAGATCCGTCGGTTGAGCACGAAGTTGGCCTCAGACTGGTTACCGCCCGTTCAAACAAGCATCGACGATCAACAAGGTGCGTCCCTACTTCAAAGAGCCAACGTGTTGGTCACGATACGCTCCAAGTCTGGCGACGTTCTCGAACCCACAAAGCTCACTCTCACCGCACCAGGAGTATCGCCTGTCGGTTTCGTGAAATTCCGTCCTGGTGTTTATCTCGCGGGTGACGTCTCCCCGGGTAATTATCAACTTGTCTGGCAACTGTCGCCGAAGTCGATCGTGCAACGTGTATCAAAGATTGTAGTTGGCGAACAGGGTTGTGTTCTCTGTGAAGTCATTCCGGGAATGCCAAAACCAAAATGCACAACGAAGACGGTCGATGCGATTGTCTTGCCTCGCCTTTCGCCTTCAGGGCCTATGTATGGCGGTTCCATCACGGAGCCACTTCCTCGTAACCTTCCACCGTTGGATAACGCACCATCCTACGGCCCGCCAACAACCAACGACGCGCCATCCAACGATGCGCCTCCAGCGACGGTAGAAAAGCATGACGTCACGACATCGGAATCGGATGCAACACGTGCGTTCACTGCCAACGAAGTTGAGAGTCCGAAGATCGTTGCGAAGGAAGACTTGTTAGGTCTTTCAATCCTCTGGGATGAAGAGTGTCTCTTTAACGACGAATTGATCGGTCTAAAGTTTCAAACATTAAGCGGCGAACGAGTTGTGTTCTTCGTTAGCCAGCAGAGCACAAGATCGACGCCTGAACCTTTGGTTCTCCTCGCCGTCGCGGAACTTCATTATCAGAATGGGCAATTGCATGGCAAGGTTCGTCGCTGGTCACAAGAGGGAACGCTGCTCGTGGAAATCCCTTATCAAAATGGCCTCATCGATGGTGAAAGCCGATTCTTTAACCGCAAGGGTAAGTTGCTCGGCACATCAAAGCTGGTACAGGGAACCGGTACATATCGAATCTGGGATCGCAACGAAAATGAGCCGGTGTTGATTAAGGAAGTCCAGTACGTCGATGGAAAGGAGCTGCCTAAACCATGAGACACGAAGCCTGGAGCGACGGCAGCTTCTTCCCCGTGATCAATCGGTCCGCCGCGGAGCAATTGGAACCAGGAGCGACGCTGGTTTGGACGGTCGAGGCCGCCAGTTGGCATGAAGCGATGACGTTTTACCACGAGTGGCGTGGCTGGGAGCCTTATGTACCCATGGATGATGATCCTGTGCCCTATACCGCAGCGCAGGAAGCTGAAGCACAAACAAAGGAGAACGTCGATGGTCGATCGTGAGTATGTCGTTTCAATCTTGGTTTGGGGCATCTTGATCGCATGCGCTTTGGCCGTCGCGTTCTTGATCGTCCCAATCAGCCGTCGTCGCCGTGTCGTTTATTCAACGCTGGGCTTTATGATTCCGCTTTCCATACTCGGCTTTGTGGATGGAGTAAGCAAACAGCTTGGACTGGTTCCATGTTCGGGTGGTGTTGTCTTGATGGTGGTCCTCTTCGGCGCACTTCTGGTTGCGTCTGATTCGCGATTCGTCACTAGAACAGCGACAGCTGACAATAAACACGAATGATAGGTGGACAACAAGATGGCGGATAATGCATCAACAGAAGTTATGGTCGAGGACCGTGTTGTCAGACATTGCACCAAGTGCAGCAGTGAAGACAGGTTGTTCGTTGAAGCCACCCGTGGCGGTTATGGATCGGGAAATGTGATTCCTCTGTCCCCTATGTTCAACTTTTGGCCCATGAAACCATCCGTGAAAGTCAACCGATTTGTCTGCATGACGTGCGGTTACTGTGAAGAGTGGATACTAAACGCAAAAGATCGTGAACTGCTGAGACGTTGCTATGGGCCAGGCTCACGACGAGCCCACAATTCGGCCCGCTGGCACCGCTGGGGAGAGTACGTCGCAAAACTCAAGCGACGACTGTTTGGCACAGCCTCTACGCCAAGCCAATTGAATCAGGAGTCTAAATGATGCCTGGAAAAGCAAGGCTAAAACGAAACGTTTACCAACCCTGTATTCGTCATTAAATCAACTAAGGATTCCTGTATGTCTAACGCATGCAATGCTATCGCTCGACCATCGATCTCGGCTCCCGCTTTTGAACGTGTCATTGCCTTTGCAATCCTGGCGATGATCGGTATGGGGTTGTTGACCTGGGACTACCTGTCTGCCGGTTCCAATAGTCCACCATTGAATTGGATATTGCCGGGGGCTCAGTTTGTAGTTCTGGCCTGCCTCGCACTTGTCAGGAAAGTTCCGCTACGCGTAACCATCGGAGCCTACACGGGAGGACTTTTGGTCATCGCAACGGTGTACTACGCAATCTGGTATGACTCTCTGAATTACAACGGCGGTGGGGCAAATATCGGTCTTGGAATCATGGCACTCGCAGCAATTTTGCTGCTGCCGATTCCGATGCTGCTAGGCGGGTTCATTGGCTGGTTGATACCAATAGGCAAGATCGTCGGTTCAAGCGAGACGAGACCAGCCACCTCAAATGCCGTAATGATGTAGGAGAACGAAAGTATGGACTTATTGAAGCAATACATTCTGCCGATCGCAGTCATCATCGGTTTCATAGCATTGGATTATCGAACTCGGCATCGCCGCTTTGTGCTGAAGCAGGCACTGTTCGTCAACTTCATCGCAGCATCTTTCTGTGCTATTCCCCACTTGCGTATAGACTTGAGAGTGGCGTTTATCATATTCCTGTTTATCTTCGCAGTTACATCGTTGGGTGCTGTTGGACGTTGGCATGAGCAGCGCCGCCATCTCGAAAGAACTGACTTTCAGCTTTCCTCGCAAAGGGACGAGTCATGAACATTTGGAAAGACTATCTCTTGCCGGTGATGCCAGTCGTTTTGGTCATCGGCGGACTGCTCGCCGCGCGTCTACAACGCCACCGCCCCTACAACCTGTTACACGGACTCTCGGTATGCGCTTTGTGCGCCGGCTGTTTTGCAGTTGGTTTTGTGCGTGTTGGCTGGGACAAAGCCGCCGTAGCGTTCCTGTTCATCTTCGTCCCCACGGCGTTGATTGCGATCGGTCGCTGGTCCGTACATCGTCAGTACCAGTCAACGCTTCCTCCGAAAGACCCGACAGACAACGTGCAATCATGAAGTCCAGCCGCAGTGCCGAATCGTCGCCGCATTGATCACTGCTTTCCTGATGATTTCCGCGATGTCAGCATCAGCACTTCGGCATTCCTGCGTGTGTTGGCACCAGCGCTGCTAGCCCCAGTCCTTGTTCTTGTCGTTTCCTATTGTGCTCTTAACTGGGCCAAGGAGCTGATCTTGCAGCGAGCCATGGCCGCTGAAGTCGCCACAGAGACAATGCCGATCGCACGGCGTCCGGCACCGACTGCCAACACATTTGACGCAGGACGCGAAGAGATTCGTGCTCGAATCGTTCTTCACGAGCACGGGCTTGTCCACGGCGGCGACCTATACTCCTTAGGAGTCGAGCTTGAGAACCAATCATTGGGCAACGCTGCTTGGGTCGAGTTTGACGCTCAGGATGTGAAACTAGAATTTATAGACGAGAGTGGGCAAAAGCGATTCAATGCAGGTTACGAAGCATGGCATCTCAAACCCGGACAGTACCAGGTCAATGGTAGCGTGCTGGTTCGAGTCGCTTTCTCCCAGAAGGCATCGCAAGATAATGTTCCTTTCGCGAGAGACCAACCAAAACTTAAGTTGACGATTCCATCTGTAAAAATCGTCGTCACCGAATGAAGGTCTAGCTCGTTCAAGGGCGGGACTGTGTGGTGCAACCGTCTCTCCGAGGCACGCAGCTTCATCGCTAATTTCCGCGTCGAGATTCTCAACGTCGCGAAATGATTCAACGTCTCGGAGAGACTCGCCTACGTGTCACGTAGTCGAGCCTCTCCGAGGCTCAAAGTCGGAGCAATCGCTGCTCGTCCGGTTTGTCGTGTTCCATTGAAGAATTCGTCGGCGATCAGGGCTCGAACGCTTCGGCGCGCGAGTCTCGGAGAGACTCGTCTACGTGTCACGTAGTCGAGCCTCTCCGAGGCTCAAATTCGCAGCAATCGCTGCTCGTCCGGGTTGTCGTGTTCCACTGAAGAATTCGTCGGCGATCAGGGCTCGAACGCTTCGGCGCGCGAGTCTCGGAGAGACTCGCCTACGTGTCACGTAGTCGAGCCTCTCCGAGGCACGAAGTCGCAGCAATCGCTGCTTGGCTGGGTTGTCGTGTTCCATTGAAGAATTCGTCGGCGATCGGGGCTCGAACGCTTCGGCGCGCGAGTCTCGGAGAGACTCGCCTACGTGGGACTTGTAATTTGCTTTTGAAAATGAAGGTATGAGCCTTGTGAGAGTTTGGCCTCAACGGGATTATTCGCGATGTATCGTCGATAATGTTCACATTGCTCGGGACTCCGAATCAAATGATCAAATTGATCCACTTGCCAAAACTCGCCGCATCGACCTGTCAATTGATTGATCTTTCGACCGGTATATCGTTTCCATTCGGTACACTGCTTCAGAAACCGCTCTTCGTCCGCAAACGCACACAGAAAATGAACATGGTTCGGCATTACTACGGCATCGGTCAAGAAAAACCTGTCCATGTCAAACTTTTTAAGGCTGTTCATTACGATTGTTGAACAAGCCGGATCTGCCAAATGGCACTCGCCATATCCGCAATCCAGAAACCTATCGCGAGTGTTGAACAACTTCCATTGGATCTGTCCTCGTCGTTTTGAGCTTTGCATTGCCAGTTGCTGCTTCCAATTGCCGAGTGGATTGAATCCCTCATTCTTTAAGAGCGTCGCGATTTCTCGGTCGATTCGCTCCAGCGATTCCGCTGGTAATGAATCACCAAGTCGCCAAGTAACGAAGCAAACGCAACCAGACTGCGACCAATGAGGCAAACCTCGCTCGACCACAGTCCAGTCGGCTTTGGGATCAAAGAATGAAATATCCCCTCTGTCCATAGATATTGCCCTCTCACGAACGATGGACTCAAGACCATGACTATTTTAGGAAATTCCGCGGTCAATCACAACAAACATGTTTAGTCACGTAGCCGAGCCTCTCCGAGGCTCGAACAATTCGGTTGCGAGTCTCGGAGAGACTCGCCTACGTGTCACGTAGCCGAGCCTCTCTGAGGCTCGAATTCGGAGCGATCGCTGCTCATCCGAGACTCAGTTCTCCATTGGAGAATTTGTCGGCGATCGGGGCTCGCTTCTGGGCACCACCTACTCAGAAATCGATACTTGTATTTGACCGAGCGGACGGAATTCGTAAATCTGCTTCGATCGTTCGGTCGCATCCGAATCATCGAGCAACTCACGGACTTCTAGCTTCAGCCATTCCAGTTTACTAGATGAACTTATTTGAAACTCAGCGTTGAAGTCATACCGTCCGTTGCAATGCCGCTTCTTACCATTTGGGTCAAGCACCAGAGCGACACCCGGACCACTCCCCTGTCGATAATGGGAAAGTTCCGCCAGCACACGATCGCCCAACTTTAACTGTGTACCACGGATCGTGACCACGGAAGAGGTCTGTTGGTCCGAAGACGCTTGCAAGTCGAAGAAGGGCGAAGAACCCTCTGACTTTTGCATTGAGACGAACTCCCATTCGCCTTGGAGTTTTTCGATCGGACGGTCTGGGCAATAGCCTCGAACCCTATCAAGGGCTGCGGTGGCAAATGAAAGCGTATCCTTGTTGTTGCGCGCGAGCCTCGGCTTCGAGCGTTGGGATCGCGCGATGAGCATATCCTGCATAACGTCCGAGAACCGCAATCGCGTATTGCCGCGCCCAACGATGATGGGTACTCCAATGGTTGTAGTTGATTTCGACCTTCGTACCCCACTCGGGATCAGCAAGCAATTCAATCAGTTCATCGATCGATTGCGGTCGGTCGCCAGGCTTCATGATTGCGAAGCATCAAGGTGAGTGCATTTTCGACTTGGCTGCAATCCTTGCAACGAGCCCACTGTAGCAAAGTCTTGTGTACCAATTCGCTGTCTTTGTCCATCGCCATCAGCGCACCCAGGGCAGAATAGCGAACATCAATTGACGTATCGGACTCAAGTGTCTTGATCAACAGAGGAGTCAATCCGTTGTTTTGCGACTTGACGGCAGGAGCTAACTCGCTGGAGCCGAGAAGCTCGATTGCGATGTATCGAACATTTGGCGAAGTGTCAGATGTCGCGTTTAACAAAATCGTTGTCAGTCGCGTGGATTCATGATCAAGCTTTGTTGCATGAATCAGTGTTGCCAGTTGCATCAGTGCGATGAAGCGAATGTTTTCATTCACGTCGCGGCAGGCTGCTTCAATTCCAGGTGCAAGGAGCTCTGTATGCTGACGAAGCCAGTGTTCGAGTTGTGTCCGATCATCCTTTTTTTCGACACCGAAGCGCCCCATCAATGAAAGTAAGCCATAAAGAACGAGCGAGCGCTCAGACGAATCTCCAATAGTCAGTCGCTCGGCAAACTGAGCGGCAAGTTGATCATTAAGCACTAACTGCGATAACAACTGATTGAGATCGGTGTCGTCATCGACCATCTCGCTTTGCTCTGCATAAGTGGGTATCGGCATATTCTTCCAGATTTTGAAAAGCAAGTTGACGGCGGTTTCTTGATGCGCGGGACCGGCAACTGCAACGATGCATTTGGCAGTTCGCGTGAGTTGACCTTCATTGACTTCATGTTCCACTGTCGCAAACCACTTCGCTAACGCGGCTTCGATAGCGGCTTTGCATTCCGGTTTTTCGCGAAGTTTGCGTATCGCTTCGGAAGCAACATATTCCTGCGCAATATTCTCGGCTTCTTTTGCACTAGCCATTGCATTGTCCCAGTAGCTGTCGAGCCACCACGAGATCGGATGGCCGGAGTAGAGCGGTTTATCGGTATCGCCTGCGTGGGAAGGCGCTTTCATGCTGGTTTTCAGAGATTCGTGCGATACCTCCAGCGTTTGAGCCAACGCAGCCTTCAAACCTGCATCGGAGATCTTTTCCAAAGCGGCTTGCAGAACCGAGTGAGTCGTGTCGGGCTTAAAGACGGTGTGAGTCATGTCTTTCTCGGACGGTTCTCCGAGTCCGTAGTTGCCGATCAAACGACCATGCTCGTCGAAAGTAAAACCACATGGAGCGGGACGTGTCGGGCAAAGCACTTCAAACATTTCAGCGCCGTTGATGTTGTCGCCATAGATATGTCCATCGGCTTTCAGCACGGTTTGGGATTGCCAGTCCATCAGCGAGCGAAATCCGTGAAGGGCGGAACGTGTCGCTCGCGCCTAAAGCTGCCTGACAGCACTCGCTGATTGACGATCGGTGCGTCTTTGATTCCGGCTAACCTGACGGGCTTCAAACCGTGAACTCCGCGAATATGGTAGATCGCCGAACCAACGTCATAAGCTTCCAGAAGTTCAGTCACTGACTTCGGATAGATGCTCGCGACGCCTGGTAGTGGTACTTCGCGGGACGTACCATCGCCAAAGGTAACACTCAATGACGCTGCCGACTTAGGTTGTTTCTCGCTGCGTCCCAGCAATTCAACCGGTCCTTTGAGGAGAACATCCATCGGCACTTGTTTCTCATTCCAGATGCGTCGCGGACAATGGCTACGCAGGCATAACCTTCTCGATGTATTCAGCGATACTCTCCGGACCAAACAGTAGAGCTTGATCTTCGTGGAAAGCAACGACAACAGTAGTCATTGGGAAAGCACCCCCGTGCTGACTGCCAATGTTGTCGGGGCCGGGATTGATGTAGCAGTCGATGCGTACCAGAGAGTTCTCGTCGATGCCTGTGGATTGCGGCGTTAACCAATTTTTCGCCTTTTCAACAAAATCTTGCAGCCTTGATTCCGTCATCAGTCCCGTGCGAGTGCCCACAAGTTGTCGATCTTTCATCAGTACAAAATGCGTGGCCTCGGGGACTCACGATCCTCCGCCATTGAGTCAGCGGCATTTCGATGAACACTGCTGAGGCCGCTTCAGCAACCTTTTTGGCCACTGGTAACATCTGCTCTTTGATCGCTGGTTCATAGCTGAACATCACCAGTGCTGTGCCGGTTTCAGGAAGTTGCTTCTGGAATTTGTTCCAATCTGACGGCTCGGTGTTGCTTGATTCGACCACACTATTTGAAATCTTCTGCATCGCTGGCTTGGAGGTCTTATCTGACTTTACTTCTTCCTCCCCGCCGACCTGATCCATCACGCTCGAATAGCTCGATTGCATCTGCGCGATCTCTTCGTCGGATAAGATTTCGCTGATGAGCCAACGGTCATCGACTCGACGCAGTTTGGTAACCCTCGGCGCAGAGCACCCCACCTGTTTGCAAAGCGATTTGAGACATCGCCGACATCATGCTTAGATTCTGAAGCATCATGCCGCTCAGTTCCTGTATCGCTTCATCGGTATAACATTCCGCCGGAAAACCGTCAGGATGAGCGAGCGAGTAACGGTGAAGGAAGTCCAGTGTTGCTTGCGGAGTGGAGAGTTCGGCATCGATAGGCTTGTTGGCCGTACTAGTAGGTGCGCGATGACACTTGATGACCGTCACCTTTGATCCAGGAATAAACGACGTCGGCCAAAAGCCATTCTTTTTGCTCTCATCCCCATCTGCGAAACAAATCGAAAGCGTCGCCCCGTCGCATGCAATGATGCCATGCATTGCTACTTGTTCTCCGTTGGGGTCCAAGACGAAGTCCATCGGCAGCGGTTGATCAGCACTCTCAAGTAAACGATGACTACCTTTCGGCTCAGTCAGCAGCATTGGAATTGGTCCATTTAAATCCTGATCGCCAACTTTGAATCGCATCTCGTTGCCGGTGATCCAGACCCCGAATGGCTCGGAGTAATCACTGAGACTATCCTTACCCGCGGAAAGCATGGACTCTGCAATCCAACGTCCCTGGATCCTTTCCATGATGATCGTCTCAGGGCGTTTGCCAGGATCGTAAGGGGCACTTGTTGGTGCAGGCGCTATCGAAGGTGGTAAATATGCTGAGCCAGCAGGTGTGACGGGTGAGGTTTTTGGAGCGGACTGAGCGGCAGGTACGATCGCGCCCATTGATTCACTGTTGGTACCGTCGAGCGTTCGTTCTCTTGCAGCGAGTAGATCCCATTTCAAATTTGGATTGAGCAGATCTTCGATGCGTCGCTCAACAACTTTGTCGACTAGCTCGTCGCGCATGTCAATCGATTGCTGCATGCTCTTCATGCGCTGAGCGAGATTGGCTAACTCGGCTCGTTGGAGTGCTTGACGAGCTTCAAACGATTTGCGAACGGCAGCGCTTAGTTCGCTAAGTTCTGATTCATAGGGTGGCCTGGATCGGTTTTGCTTGAGTTTGTCTGCAAGCTCGTGAGTTTTTTGTTCGAGTTCGTTATAACGCTGCTTGAGCGACTCAAGTGAATCACCGCGTTCAAAACCGATAGAGAAGGTAAACGCCTGGACCTGTTGCTGCGAACCGAAGGTGGGTTCCGGACGATACTGTGAGGGAGCTTTCGAACCTTCATGCTGGGCTCTCAGCTCGATACCAAAACACAAAATCAAGCCTAGGAATAGTGCTCGCGCAATAGTCGCATGATAATGATGTTTTCTGTGCATGGGTTCAACTCCGTTTGATAAAGCGATCGTGATGGTCCATTTATTGTGACAGCCCTTCGGGCTTAAAACCGTCTCAAGCTTATTGCGCAAAATGTCTTAAGCCCGAAGGGCTGGCATATCCTCTGCCGGGGTCGCAGGCCCCGGTGACAGATTGCCGCTGAAGCGGAAAGGCCCGAAGGGCCGACATACCAATCATTTTTTCGTTTCATCATAAATCCCATTTATTGTGTCAGCCCTTCGGGCTTTTGAATTCTATTTAGTTCCACAACCGGTGGTTAACACCACCGGCAGAGGATGTGCCAGCCCTGCGGGCTTAAAGCCAAATTCAATCCTTTATGGGCTCAATGTCCCACAGCTTCTTAGTTTTCAATTCTATTGGTGCAAAATCTCGGCGAAGTGATTCAAACTCAGCCGTATCACTCTCCCATTGCAACTGAGGCTCAGCAGTAACTGTTACTGCGTCTGTTCGTGCCGTTGCAGCATTGTCACCGATTTCTGTAGGCCGATTGTTGAACCACCAAACGCCACAGACGAGAGCAATGCATACGGGCACCATCGCCAGCGCGGCAAACCACTTGCGTGATTTCCCCTTCAACTGCAACTCGGCAGGCAATTCTACCGCAGTCGGTTGCTGAACATGTGCAAGACATCTCTCAAGCAATTCGCAAACTTCAACCGCAGACGCGTAACGATCCTCTGGCGACTTGGCAAGCAACTTCATCACGATCCGATCAAGCCACTGCGGAATACTTGCATTCGTTTCGCGGATTGGTCGCGGTGTGTCATCGGTGATGCGGCGCAGCACGGCATAGCTGGTTTCACTGCGAAACGGTGGATGACCAGTGCACATCGCGTAGATCACACAGCCGAGCCCAAAGAGATCGCTGCGAGCATCGATCGCTTCGCCGCGGACTTGCTCAGGCGACATGTAGTGAGGAGTACCTGGATGAAAGCCGCTGCGAGTCAAACTAGCGTCATCGGTGGCTCGGGCTAAACCAAAATCGGTCAAGAGCGCTCGATCGACTCCTTCATCCAGCAAGATATTCGATGGCTTTACGTCGCGATGGATCAAGCCTTGAGCGTGCGCTGCGGCCAGCCCTTTAGCCGCATGCATGCCGATGCGCAGGACTTCGCAGAGTTCGAGCGGGCCTTCGCGATCGATGCGTTGCTGCAATGATCCACCAGAAATGAACTTCATTACCAAAAACGGATGTTCGTTATCGGTCTCCACATTGTGAATCGGTACGACATGATCGTCGACCACGGCTGCGGCAGCTCGAGCTTCCCTGGCAAATCGATTTCGCGCGGAACCACTGCTAGCCAGATAAGGAGCTAACAACTTCACAGCCACAGGTCGATTAAGTTCCGTGTCGTAGGCTTTGAATACGACTCCCATGCCGCCGCTTCCGATCAACCGTTCGACATCGTAGCGACCGATGCGTCCGAGCATCTCAGGGTGACTGGCAGGTGACAACAGTGACCCCGCCATCGACTCGGTCCACGTATGATTGCATTGCCAACGCTCGCGGTCCAATCGCGGCCTCTGCGAAGGACCATTCTCGAGTGGCAACGATGAGCCCATACCGAACTCTTGATCGGGCTGCAAGCTATCGCGAATTTCGCTCCACTGATTTGCATCAGCGGCCAATTGTTCCAAGCGAGCTTGGCAATGTGGACATTCGGCCAGATGATTGGCCGAGTCGGAGTGATCCTGGTCGTCGCCTTGCAGCAGTTGCCATAACTGTTCGTCCGAGTAACTCGCACAAGACCGAATCATCGGGACACCTCGAATTGTTTAGCCAGTTCACGCAAGCGGCTGATGACTCGACTGCGAGCAATGTAGATGTTCCCCACGGACATGTTCAGTTGCTCTGCAGCATCGGCAATCGAAACGCCTTCGATATGCGTCAAATGAAACGCATTCCAAGTGCTTCGAGCAACTGTGTTTTGAACTTGCTCCGCGGCCCAGCGATAAACTTCGCGGCGATACTCGATGTCAAAGTGGCTTGACCAATCTTGTTCTGGTGCTGCCAGCTCATTCAAACCAGGATCGCCGCCCAGACCAACGCCACCCTGCGGTCTGCGAGTCAATGTTTTGATGGCTATATTACGAGCTATCGTTAACAGCCAACTGCGAAAGCGATGCTGTTGCGGTCGTTCGAGCCACTGGTGGACCGATTGAGCGACTGCAGCAAAGACTTGCTGCACGACATCCTCGGCATCGGCCGCTTGCAATCCTTGCCGCATGGCCAGTCGATGCACCAGCGGCCCGTAGATCGCCACGAACTCATCCCACGCCGCCACATCCGCCGCGTCGCGAAGACGCACGATCAAGCTAGCTCTGGTTTCAGTTGGACTGGGAAGCATAGGGACTAAAGTATAACCGTAGCCACCGTCGCCAGACGGTGGAAATTCCTCGTAGCCACTGTCGCCAGACGGTGGACGGTCTTCGGGCGATTCTCCACCGCTTGGCAGTTTTGAAGTTGCGCTTTTCGAGAAATCCTGAAACGAGGCTTCCGCATATCCTGAATATTCGTACTCGTACTCAGCCGCAGGCGGTACTCGTACTCGTACTCGATCGTGACGCATCGAGTACGAGTACGAGTACCATTTCATTGAGTACGAGTACGAGAATTCTTCGAAAGGCGCAACTTCAAAACTTGGCAGCGGTGGCCACACCAGTAAATTCCACGTCAGGTGGGAATCTTGCACGAGCCTGAAAACTTTAAAAGAAAAAATCCATCTCCTGCATTCCATCAATCCACGTCGGACCTATCGCAGATCGAAAGTGTCCCCTCAAACTCGCGACAGGCGATTTGAATTTCCGAGAGAGGAATAGCAAACAGCGGACGCGAATAATTGAATAGCATTCCAATTACCTCACCGCTCGGCGTCAACAATGGGGCTCCAAACAACGTGGTCGCTTCCGATTTGAAATCGGTTTCGATGGCGTTTGGAAACCGAAGCGGCGGTGAGTATCGAACCGGCCAGCTGTCCGAACTCACGACTGGGGCTTAGCGGGCATGCGTCGATACGTTAGCTTCGTTGACTTGCCATCCTTGGTATGAAAAGTCTTTGGCGTCGAGCTTCCCTCAAGATCAATCGCAACGATTAACTCATTGTCGTCGATAAAGCCATTGCCCATCAAAACGCCAGAGTACTTAGTGCTGCCATCCTGACGGATCGTATATTGCGGCAAAGGTCCAGCGTCATAATCGACTGAGAAATCTAGCTTCGCTGCATTGTCGCCTGCTATGGTCAGCGATGTCTGATCAATGGTTAGTTCTGTCCAGTTCTCGTGCGTTTTCCGCCACTCGTCATACGCTGTTTGAGTTAGTGTTTCGCCTCGCTGCTCCACCGACACCAACTCCCATTTACCCGTGATCGGCGGGTGAATATCACCCCAAGCTTTTGATGACCAGCCGTTGCGGCTATAGCGAAGCTCCGCCTTGCCGAGAACCACCATCAACAAAGAGTTGCTGGTCACTTCAAAGTGGAATTGAGGCGTGATTTGCCGAAAGCCATCCGACATGGCGCCAGTCACACCCATAAACGTCAGTCGATTGGCCAATCGATTTGTTTCGGCCGATGTCTTTAGAGCCGAAGATACCTCGACCCGACCTTGCTTACGATACTGTTCTGCCGCATCAAGCATCGCCTCGCGCATCTGCGCGGTTGTCAAATCAGGGATCGGCGGAGTGAACAGTTCGATCCGCAACTGACGAGTCTTTTCGTTATAGATCGAAGTTATGTCATCAAGCGTCCTTGCTTCGAAAGCGAGGGGAGTTTTTTGCGCAGAGTGCTCTGAAGTAAGGGATACCTCGAGTGTTTCTCCGGCTGTGAGTGAAACCTCTCGCCTTAGCAAATGGCCAGATGCGATATAAGAGCCTTCGCCAGGAGCGGAGTAAACCCAGCCAGTTGTACTCATCAGGCGTTCAATCCACGCCGACTCACGAGGTATGTGCGCCTTGAGCCAAAGCTCAGAGGTTCTCTCTTGCTGTCGCCAATTCAATGCGGCTAGGACAGTCGCATTGGGTTTGCCATAGAATCGACCGATGTATACCTTCAAGTCTCCTGCAGGAATATCCATATCGAGAGGCAGCGCCGTTGGTTCAGCAAACTCCAGGCGTGAGGCGCCGACACCAAAGCTCGAACGGGGAAGTCTAAAAAATTCACTTCCTTCACGTGTCAAGAGACGAAGATCTTTGGGTTCCGTCATGCCGCGGGCTTCATTATTGGCGACAAGATAACGACGTCTCAGCTTATTGTTTTCCGGGGGATACCATTCCCAATTCGTATGGATATGTTCCAAACTTTGCGACGACTGCGGAATGCTTCTCTTCAACTCGATGTCAATCTCGGCCCCCACATATTCAATTCCATTGACGATAGAAGGAAAGCTTTCATAACCTTCGGCCTTCAGTGCTACCTTTTTAGGCGATGCAACTTCCTTCGTCGCTGCGGCCTCTCCATCCATTGGCTTCGCCACCGGCTCTGGTGCGTAAGGCGCTGAATAACTTGGCCCGTTGCCCTCCTGCAACTCACCGAAGCGCAGTTCGTTAATCGCTGCGGATGGGGGCCCGAGATCCGAACGGATGACCAGTTTTGCCATCTTGCTCGCCGTCGGTGCAATGAGGACAACATCAAGCCCTTTTTCGAATTCAACGTTAAGCTGACTACCGTGATGGAGAGACCAACCATCTGAAGTTCTTGCGGAAAGTGTGTAGTGTCCATACGGTAGATTGCGTTTGACTGCCAAGCCGCTCGCATTGGAGGTCTCATTGATCTCCAGAACTTGACCGCCCTGAGCTTTGGCCAATTGGTACAGACTGACCTTCACGCCTTCACGTGGTTTACCTTCTTCATCATGGACCACGATCTTGACCGGAGGATATTCAGGAGATGACTTAGATGTCGTGGAAAGCTCGTTCTCCTTGGGTGTTGTACTGGTTCTTTCAGGAACAGTACCCGCGGCTTGAGATAGATTCTTGAAGCCTTCCCGAAGCCTCTCATTGGTTGTTCCATCTGCATTGACTTCATCCACGGCAATTTCAACTTCGCCGGTCTTCAACGGCTCCGCTGGGAAGTCGGTAAGATTACTGACCGTGAATTGCAATCGGTACGCTTTACTGGGCTTAACGAGAATCAAGATCGATGCGTTGGTCTCGCTACGATAATCCTCACGCTCGTCTTTCGGTAATGAAGCTGGAGCGAAAGCCAAGGATTGACCATGTGATGAGATGGGCTCGTTACCAATGAGTCTGGAAACTGCACCACCCACTACGATCGGTTCCTGGAGATCAAAAACCTCCATTTTTGCGCCGTTTGAATCAAATACCGCAGCTTCGTATCGACAAAAGTTAGGGACGTGCGCTGAGATCGGTTTGCTCAGAATGTTTCGATAGAAGATTTGTACATGGATCTTCTGCCCGAGCTCGTAGCTCAGTAGTGGTGGCGAAAGTCGTACGCCGGCTTGCAAGCCGCTTTCAGCGGGTTGTCCCCAATGAATCTCGCCCGCGTCACCATGTTTAACGGATACGAATTGGTCGCGGATTTCGAACGCATAGGTCCAGCCTTCTTTACCCGCTTCGTCCTGCAGCATCTTGATGCGTACCGACCAAATCGTATAGGTCGAACCACCTTCGACGCCAAAGGTCGGTATCACTTCGAACGAAGCTCCCTCAGGAAGACAGCGAGTTGTTGCAATCTTCTGAAACTTGTCAAAAAGTAAATCGCTGACATCTGCTTCATCGCGTTCCGTTTGATGATGAAGGATCGCTGCGACCACTTCGTTCTCCGTGAGTGGCGGCTGTTTGTGTCCATTGGCTTGTTTGTATCGTGCATTAAATCTTTTGATGGCCGCCGCGAGAGGAATACCCTCGGGACTCGCAGTCACAACTGGCTTTGCATAAGCGGATGGAGGTTCGACGAATCGCTCACGAATGGTAAATACTTCGCCCGTGACCGAGTGAACAAGCGAGATGCGATAAGCTCGCACGGGCGTGGCATCTGGAGGTAAGTCTAAGTAGCGACCTTCGATCCGCCATCCCTCGGGCCATTGATACTGCTTGGCAATCTTCCTCAAGGCGGATTTCACTGCCTCAGTAAGTTCATCATTGCGTTCGACATTCCAGGAAGCACAGGCAATGAGTTCGTCCTTGGTCAATGCCGGTTGATCATTCAGCGGATCCTTGGTTCGCAAAAAATTGAACTGGTCAATGGTTTCCGAAAGCGAGTCGCTTGAGTTTGATCGGTTAGCTTGAAGGGGCGCGTTAGGGTCTGTGTAGGTCGGCAGATTATCGTCATGAGTGTTGCGGGTGATCTTGACGACTTCCGTGTCGGCTCGATGCAGTGTCACTTGCCCATTCTCGACGGTCAGTCCATCTGTGTCACCAATCACTTCAACCGCATATTGGCCGGCTGCGACCCGAATGGACTTTTCACCCTTGGTAACTTTTATATCGTCCACTATTTCTTCGCCACGAGTAACACGAACTCGAACGTCGTCCACATCGGATTGAATGGTTAACGTTCCCTTGTCCAACTCTAGGACAACCAACACACCCGCGAAGATGAATGCAAAAGCGAATGCGGCTGCGGCGATATACTTGCCGATCGGTGGCAGATTGTAGAACAGATGTCCCAACCGTTTCTTTGATGGACGCGGCGCACTCGACGAAACGGGAAGCAATTGGGACAATTGCTCTACACTGGACGGTAATGGTATAGCGGCCGGTTGTTGTACGTGAGCTAAGCATCCTTCGAGCAACTCGGCTACTTGAGCGGCTGATTCAAAGCGATCTTCAGGTCGCTTGGCCATCAGGCGCTCAATCACATGACCAAGCCAGACAGGAACGTCGGAGTTGACTTCACACACTGGAGTTGGTTTGTCGTTGGCAATCCGATGCAGTACGCCGAAGGTTGTCTCCGCGCGAAACGGCGGGCGACCGGTGCACATGGCATATAACACGCCTCCGAGCGAGAACAAATCGCTGCGCGCATTGATCGGTTCGCCGCGCGCCTGTTCGGGAGACATGTACTGCGGCGTGCCTGCAATCACACCACTGCAAGTCATCGATGCGTCATCGACGGCTCGTGCCAATCCAAAGTCGGTAATGGTCACTCGCTCGACACCTTCTTCGAGCAGAATGTTCGCGGGCTTGATGTCGCGATGTACCAGGCCTTGTTCATGAGCGGCAGCTAGCCCCGCCGCGATCTGCGCACCGATCCTGAGTGTATCTTTCAGTGGCAAAGGCCCCTGCGAGTCGATTCGTTTTTGTAATGAAGCACCGCGCACAAAAGGCATGACCAAGTAAGGGTTCGCATCCTCGCTAGCCACACTGTGAATGGCGATGACATTGGGATGCAGAACAGCCGCGGCCGCTTTGGCTTCACGAGCGAATCGCTTGCGAGCCGAACCGCTGCTGGCCAGATGTGGCGACATGACTTTGATCGCAACGATGCGATCAAGCGAACGATCATGAGCTTTCAGCACCACGCCCATGCCTCCAGCGCCCACGACTCCGGTAACTTCATAGCCGCCGATGCGACCGAGCGATGCTGGATCGTCGGTTGGCCCTAAGGAGTCGAGTACTTGTCGTATGCGTTGTGATCCTTGATGGGTTTCTTCGTGCTCATCGCTGGAATCTTTCAAAGAATAATGCAAAGCACCGTTGCAGAAGAATTCTTTGGCTTCGTTCCACACGCTTGCGTCTGCCGCTGTGCTTTCGAGCCGCTCACGACACGACACGCAATCATCAAGATGTTGCTGCAAATCCGCTTCTTCGCGAGCGCTCAGTCGTCCACGCAAGAAGGTGAGAAGCTGATCATTGGTACTGCAGGGTGGTTTCGTCTGTGTCATGGTTTTCGTAGCCACCGTCGCCAGACGGTGGATTCTGAAAGGAAAATTCTCCACCGTCTGGCGACGGTGGCTACCACGGATTCTCCACCGTCTGGCGACGGTGGCTACGTGGTTAGTCCCCTAGCTCTGCAATGATCTCGCGGAGACGGAACATGATTCGACTGCGAGCCGTATAGATTGCTCCAACGCTCTTGCCGAGTTGCTCAGCTACTTGTTCGATTGTCAAATCGCCGGCAACCGATAGCTCAAAGGCTTGCCACGAATCCGGGCGAAACTCCGCTTTGATCAGCTCGGCCGCTTGCAGATAAAGCTCGCGACGCAATTGATTCTCGAGGAAGGCCGTTGTCGCCTCGTCCCGATCGGCCACCTCGCGCAGCAATTCCTCAATCGAAGAGCCACCGACCGCTTGATCCTTAGGCCGCCGCGTCAAGGCATTAATGATCGCATTCTTTGTTACCCGGCTCAGCCAATGCCGAAATCGATTTGACTCGTCACGCTTCTCCCAACTGCCAATAGCGTTTGCGACCGCCATCAAGACTTGCTGCGACAGATCCTGAGCATCCGCATGCTGAAGGCCACGAGCCATTGCGATCCGCACAATTGCCGGCCGGTAGATGCGAGCAAATAAATCCCACGCGTCCCGATTGGCAGGATCTTGGACTTGCACGAGCAAGCTATCGCGTGTTTCTGGAAATTCGCTCAAGAAAATGGTCTCCTGCAGGGATTAACACAGCACGAGCCATATTCTGTCAGAAGTGTTTTCGGCCTGGTAATCACCTTACGAAAGAAGTTGTTACTTTGCGTTTCATACCAAGTCGGACTAGCCGGGAAAAACAATCCCGAGTGAGTTGGTAAGGGAATGACCCAGGGTCGTTAACCCGGCGGTTTTTATAATGGTTGGCCCCCAGAGAGGGGCTGATTTGGGAGAGTCGCGGTCGGAAATTGACTCATGGGAGAGCGGTTGAGATTTAGAGTTACGAAAAAAGCCGCCGTTTAACCTGTTTGGTAAACGTCGGCTGATTTCTTTTGAGAGCATCTCAGGCGGGACGCCTAAGCCAGTGAAACTTTTCCTGTTGTAAGGTTGGCTCGCCGTCCCAGCGGTAGGCAACAAGCTTTCCGCCTTTCGCCACACTGTAGTCCGTGCAGGCGACGTTGGCAGCTAACGGCTTCGGCGTTCCTGTCAGCCAGTAGTGCCCAACAAATAGTGGGGCCGCGTCGATTGAGTAGGTCTCAAAGGCCTCTAAGTCGTTCGCGTTGATGGCAACGTCTGGCACTCCGTCACTGCCCAAGTGATGTTCACGATAAGTTCGGCCAGCACCACTCTCGTACCATTTGATCCGAACCGTGTTACGCTTGTGATTTGCCTTATCCAGGATGAAATGGCCGTCTGGAAGTTGCAGTTCGGGGCCTTTCAAAACGTTCTCGATTGCAACGTTCAGTTCGCTCCCTGCTTCTTCGGCGATTGTCAAAAACTCTGGTGTGAAACGACCCTGCGTATTCAAGTCTCGATTGATTCGATCAATATCTCGATTCTGCCACGAAGCGTGAGCAATCCGAACACCATCGACATCAATTGCGACAGGCAGCGTTTTGAACCATTCAATGGCTTCCGCAATCTGCGTTGTGGAAAGTTGCTGCAAGGTTGCAGCATGCTGCTTAAAATTCTTATCCGAATGAGCTCGAAACCACGCATCTTGCTGTCCTGGCTTTGGCGTATGAAACGCGATCGCGTTGTACTCGTGATTTCCCATCACCGCTAACGCATCGTTTGCGTCAACCATGGATCTAACTATCTCGAGGACTTCACCGATCGCTGGCCCACGATCGACAAAGTCACCGACGAAAAGAGCTTTCCGATCTGGATGCCGGTATCCACGCTCATGTCGGCCGTATCCCAGGCCAGCGAGTAACGCCTTCAGTTCATGTGCGTGACCATGAATGTCACCGATTATATCGTATCCGGTTGTTCCGCTATTCATTTGGCATCTCCAACCAATTCGGAAACCTTAATTGCGTTCCCGCGATTCGGATTTAGTCCTCTCACGCGTTCGCGAAGATCCGCAAGGGAGACAATCTCAAGTTTGCCGCAAATCCAAGCTGCGTCTGTTTTCTTCGAACGCAGGTTAATTCCGTCAATTTCGAGTTCGCTGTGCACACAATCGCGGTTGGACTCCGTAAAGCAAAACATCCGTTCAAACCAATTTCTCTCAAGCATTTTGGTAGAAGGCTTAGGACGATTTATGGTGCTGCGCATCGGGGCGGTACTGCTAGACTCAGGCCAATCCATCACGAACTGACACTGTATCTTGTTTTCCGGCGCTGGCCAGGTAGCGCGTTCAACGTCGGCCTGTCGTAATTTAGTCAGCAGGCTAAGAACGTTTTCCTTCGACGCCAAGCCATGTCGCAGCAACCAGCAGCAGACGACCGTCCCTGTCCTGCCCATGCCGCCGAAGCAGTGAACATAAACGGGAATCTTCTTACCAAGGGATAAGTCGATGGCATCCAGTATTGATCGCATCCGATCGATCGTAGTGATCTTCTGATCGGGAATTGGGAAACGCAAATGAGCGATCCGATCGCTGTTGTTCACCGCCAATTCTCGCAACACATCGTCATATCGCACCATCGCTTGCCCGGTGTCGTTGGTTTCTTCCTCTTCCACCAAGTTGATGAATGTCCGCATCCCGGCTTCCCACAATAGACTGCGTTAAGCAGTCCCTGAGGCGTCTTCATCGTCGGATTGATCAAGACATCCACCAGCTTTTCGATGATGGCATTGTCGATACGGTTTGGTTCTTTCACTTCGAGTCCACGCGTTCGAAGGTACCCTTCGAAGGGCTTCAGGAAAGCACAAAGAACAGTCGGATTGATTTCTCGAATGACCTCTGGTTCACCGAGTTGTTTGAGGTTGTAAGTAGGCATAGGCGATAAAACTTCCACTCATGCTGAAACGCATCCATGGGACTCGAATTTTTCGCCTGCGAAAACGAACCAGATTATTCTTCATGATCTATCCGCAGACATTGCCTTAGATCGGTTTTGAGCCCCTGAGATGACAAGAATTGCCTGCAGTCGGACCATGCCTTCCGGTTTGACTTGTCTTCGTGCCGATGATTGACGCGATTTATACCAGTCGATATGCTAGGCACGACTGGCTATACCGAACGGTATATTCTGCGTTTCTGATTCTTGGGTGTAGGGATAAGTGCTGCGAATGCGACTCATGGCTTGTCTTTTTCTGGTAGCACTTTGTGCATGCGGTCCAACTGCCTTCTGCCAGCTTTCGAATAGTGTGCGATTTTCCTTTGATGCCCAGTCGTTGGATGGCAAGCTCTTTACGCTGTCCGACAATGACAAGCAGCTGAATCGCGCATTTGTCTTTTTGTCGACCACATGCCCAATCGCAAACTCGTATACCGTCGAACTCAATCGACTGCACACGGCGTTGCCTAAGAATGTCGAGCTCTTTGGCATCGTGTCCGAACCAAACACGACGAGACTCAGCGCTGCCAAACACTTTACGGAATACAAAGCAGAATTTCCGATTCTCTTTGATGCGTCTGGCCTTCTGAAAGGTGTCTTGAAACCAAGCCATGTGCCTGAAGCGTTTGTCACCAACGCAACTGGTGAAGTTGTTTATCGCGGAGCGATCGATAACTCCTACGAAGCCATCGGACGAAGACGAGCGAATGTCGAAAATCACTATCTAGAAGACGCGATTAAGGCTGTTGCAGCCAATAAGAATCCGGTAGTCGGCCAGACCAAACCGGTTGGCTGCGTACTTCCTCCGGATCGAGTGAATGTATTAGAGTCTAAGGTAACCTACGCTCGCGATATCGCACCCATCCTGCAACAACGCTGTGAGAATTGTCACCGTCCAGGCCAAGTAGCTCCGTTCTCTTTAACCCATTACGAAGAAGCGAAGTCGCATGCGGAGATGATTCTGGAAGTCACGCAGCAACGCATCATGCCTCCTTGGATTCCAGGCCCAGAGACGGAGCATCGATTCGTAGGACAACGATGGCTGAGTGATCGAGAGTTGAAACTGCTGGCCGATTGGGTTAGGGCTGGTTGTACGCTTGGCGATGTAGCAGATTTGCCGCCACCTGCTACTTTCGCAGAGGGTTGGCAGTTAGGCACTCCCGATCTAGTTGTAAAAATGCAGGAGCCATTCACGGTGCCCGCAAATGGCCCAGACTTGCTTCAGAACTTTGTACTGCCGATCGATATTCCAGACGACAAACTAGTCGCCGCCGTTGAATTCCATCCGGGCAACAAGCGGGTGGTCCATCACGCAGTATTATTCCTCGACGATAAAGGGCAAGCGAAAAAGCTAGACGCTGCAACTCCCGAACCTGGCTACTCTAATTTTGGCGGCCCCGGATTCTTGCCAAGTGGAGCACTGGGCGGTTGGTCCGTTGGCAACACAACGCGACGTCTCCCAAACGATATGGGAAGGTATTTGAAGAAGGGTAGCGATCTTGTAGCGCAGGTGCACTATCATCCGACGGGCAAGACAGAGGTTGACCAGTCTGAGATCGGACTCTACTTCGTCAACAAACCTGTTGCCGAGTCGCTAAAAGAATCGGCTAAGCTTGTTGGTAGCATCTGGATGGCTAACTATGAAATGGACATACCGGCTGGCGAGGCCAATTACGAGCGTTCGACTTCATACACTCTGCCCAAAGATGTGATCATGGTCGGGGTTGTGCCTCACATGCATCTCCTAGGTAAATCAATGCGCGTGACAGCGACGCAACCGAATAAAGAATGTGAAGTTCTCATCGACATTCCCAAGTGGAATTACAACTGGCAGGACGAGTACTATTACGAACGCCCCATTCGTTTGAAGGCTGGTACGAAGCTGGTCGTGGAAGCCGTCTTTGATAACTCAGCGGCTAACCCATCGAATCCATCTTCTCCGCCAAAGCGAGTTACATGGGGTGAGGAGACGACTGACGAGATGTTATTCTGCTTCTTCTTGCTAACAGCGGACAAGACCGAAGAGTTGATTCACACGATCCTCGATAATTTGGGCCATGATCTGAAGCAGAATCGTAAGGATGTGAGTCAATCACCATGAGCACACGAAGTGAAGCGACCGCCCAAACCAGAGAGCGGCTGTTGGATGAAGCGCTCACCTTGTTCTCACAACGAGGATATGCAGCGACCGGAATTCGCGACATCTTGAAGGCAGCCGGTGTAACCCAGCCGACGCTATACCATCACTTTGCCGACAAAGCGGCGTTGCTACAAACGTTGATCGAACGGTACTACGGCGAGAGCCATCAACGTCTAACTGAAATCATCGCGGAAGAGGCGACTGCTGTTGGCAAGCTTCTGGCATTTGTGACATCATCTTTCCAGCATTGTTGCGTGGACCCTCGTGTACCAAGACTGATGTTTCAAACCTACTTCGGACCTACGGTCCCCGAGATCGATGGGGTGTTGGACAAGTTGACTGAGAAACGATTTCGACTAGTCGTTGGCATCATGGAGGATGGCATGCGGACCGGCGAGCTTTCAGCTTCTAATGCTGAGTTCCTCGCAATTTCGTTTTGTAGCATGGTGGATCAACCACTGAATCTATTCTCGCGCAAATCCCGCCCCAAGCGATACCTGACACGGCAATTTGCTGAAGCGATCGTTCGCTTATTCCTCACAGGTGCGGCGGTTCGGATCTAACACACACTCCCGTTCCTACGATCCATAGTCGTCGTTCGCTCCGCGAACGAATCGTCGAATCGCCAATGCCCGCACAGCGTCGATGGCGGGGGCATGCTTGTGAAAGTTCTTGAACTGTATGGTAAAAGCGTTCTTGAAAGAAAGGGTATCGTATCGATCGCGGAGCGATCGACGACTAATCTAGTCGGGCCAGCCGAAAAAAAAGAATCCCGAGTGAGTCGGAAAGGGAAAGTCGTTAACCCGGCGGTTTTCATAACCCAGAGACTCTGAGAGTATTTGTCTTTGGTTTGCCCCCAGAGAGGAGCTTTGCCGGAAAATACGGAAAAAGCCCGTGTTTTGCGCTGCTGCATGACACCGGCTTCTTCGAATAACCTACTGCGGTCAGTTTCACTGAGTTTCCTCTAAAAAAACCGGCCAACAGAGAATCTGAGCAAACCGAGCTCTTGCCAAACTGCTCACGAGATACATAAATGCTCCGCAAGTCCTTTTCTTGAAAGCACTTGCGCACTATTGGCCGCGATTCATTCCCGGAAAATCTCAGTTGTCTTTTGTTTCACATATGCAACAATATAAGTGTGGTTCGTTTTTTCGGTCTCTCACTTGAAGTCCCATTCAATTGCTAACCCATGTCGCTATCTAAGCTTCTACAAAACCGGATTAACGAACTCGAGATGTCGATTTCCGATCTTGCTCGCCGCAGTGGCGTATCAAGGGCAACCGTGATTCGCATTCTCGGAGGGAAGGATGAGAACTACTCCGTTTCCAATCTGCAGGCCGTTCTTTCCGCACTCGGAATGAAGATGGATTTGTTGGCCATACCAGCCAAAGGATTCAAAGATGCCATCGCTACCCAGAAGGCTAAGCGGTTGATCGCGCTTACGCAGGGAAACGTAGCTCTAGAATCCCAAGCCATCCCAGCAGCTTCTGCCCAAGAGCATCTAGAAGCCACCAAGGCGCGAATCGCATCGTCCAGTCGAAAGCTCTGGGCTTCCTAACTCTCTAAGAATTAGCGGTAGCCTTCCGTGAATCCATTTGGTTCAACCGGCAAAGACGACGATACGCCCTTTGATGGGTCTGGTTTGAAAATCAAGACCATCAAAACGCGTCGCCAACTCAATGAAGCTGAGTTCGAGTCGATCCTGCGAGTGACCGAGAAGTACTTGTTGAGCAAACCAAGCCACAACCTCGCTCCATTTACCTTCAGTTGGCTTCTGGAGTTGCATCGGGAGATGTTGGGATCGATTTGGAGTTGGGCGGGAGAAATTAGAACCACTCAAAAGAACATCGGCGTGAGCCCGAACATTATCACTGCTGAACTCGGCGTCATTGCAATCGAATCAGAGAAGCGGCATAGCGAAACCGGCGAACTTGTGATTGCAACCGCTGCCGAGTTTCATCACCGCGCCGTTTGGGTACATCCATTCGAAGATGGCAACGGTCGGTGGGCACGACTCCTCGCGAATATCTGGCTGATGCAACACGACAAACCGGTGACTATTTGGCCTGCCAGTCAGATGAACCGAGATCTAGAATTGCTTCGGGAATCGCTGAGCAGTCTCCCAGTAGCGCTGAGATATCTTGCCATCTAATCGTCTGTAGAGCGCTGATAATTTGCTTCACCTGCAGATTCCCCATCGATTTCCACGAACAAAACCACTTTTCTATCACTCAACTCTCGTCGGCACCAGCAATTGCATCGAGCGCGCGGTCGATGTAGCCTCGCATTTCAGCGTGGCAGCGTTGGTGAGGTTCGTACCATGTCCATTTGCGTTTCCTCGCTTTCAACAACACCGCCTCAAGCTCAGCCGCCTTTGGTCCAGCCGCGATGATTGCCTCGCAGTACGATTGAATCATGTCTCCTTCGGCATCATCACTGGCGATCGCCTCACTCAACAATGGCAAAAAGAAGCCAAGATTTTGCCCCCAGCCATACTCTGCGACATACTCGCAATACCCACTCATTGAATCACTCGCCCTTTGACCATGGAGCAAACGTAGCATCATCCGCTCCAAGATATCCACCCAACGACTGAGCTGAATGTGATCTTCCGGTGAGATCAGCTTATTGCGAACCAACATGCTGTCATCATTCAGCCCATGTGAACGTGCCATCGACGTTAGAGTCCAGGCCGCATAAACAATGGATCGCTCAATTGTCTCGGCTGAAGCGAATACGGTTCCAACAGAAAGGACAGCCTCAACGACCGAGTGAAAGTTCTCTACCTTCAGACCAGAATAAGGACGGAGGCAGCAAAGGAATCCATCTTCGTAGAAACCTTCAGCGATACCCGCATGCCGAAGCAGTTCTGCCTTTGCGTCGTCGTACTGCATAATTCGTCACTCTTTGAGTAGATAGACCGATGAGCTTCTTTGCAACTCGCTGATTCAAATCTTCATCCACAACGGCCAAGCCCATGCTGTCTGACTGGAAGCGTTTTAATTGGTTGGTGAGGCGATACTCGTCGACACCCTGTCGGAGCATCCGGCAAACCGTTCGCACATAAGAATCGTACTCGCCAAAGCACTGCTTGTTCATTTTGATCCCGATCGGATCCCATTCTCTTAGAAGTACCTGTCGAACTGCGGAGAAAAGCGGATCGTCGCTGCTTCGCTTCATGTCCATTTGAATGAGTCCCATCTCCGTTTCTGCCTTAAGTTCCTTTGAGCAATTCGGATCGAACGAATAAAGCACGATGTTTACCAATGTCAGTTTCAATGTACTGTTTACTTTGGTGTACTGAATGGTATTGATCGGTGACTTTGCCAACAACTGAGGCTACCTCAAGAGTTTTGAAGAAATTCGTAAAGCGCTTGGTGGTCCGGCGTTCTTCATCGATGACGGTCCAGCCAGGCACGCGAAGAGTTTGATCGAGATAGGCACTGAAGATGATATAGGACTCGAAGGATTCCGCGACTGGAATGCGGTCGTGATAGTACAGGCCATTTTGATCAATCGTCATTCGTACCTGGGCGCAGCTATCTAGGTCACAAAGCGCCATTTGAAGATCGCCCTCCTGACTATAGCGAGGTTCGCCGCTTCGATCCTCTAGGCCGACAATTCCGTAAGTGAAGTCCGGGTCAGGGTTGTATCCACCGAAAGCCGTTTGAAAATCGAGAGACGCGGGAATCTGAGGTACCCCAGCGGCATCAAAAGCGGCCATAGCCTCGTCTCGTGTCATCTTGAAACGTCGACCGTTGCTTCTCAGGTATCGATATTCAATTTCAGTTAGCATGTTTCGTACGGCGGAGGACTCCCCAATTTTCGAGTAAGCAAGTCTAGAAGATAGCCAGTCGCACCATTCAAGAGCTCGCGCGAACAACCTCCATATCCGTCCCAAGATCCAGTTTCGGCCGGCGGCTTCAAGTACTTCATGATCTGTCGCAAGTGCTTCGGATCTTCGAGTGCGAAGATCTCTTGACCTCCGCAGATTAACGCACGAGCAAAGTTGTCTTTTTGTGCGTCCCGATCTTCATTGAGACCATGGTAAGCCAAGCCCACGAGTAGATGGAACAATGGGTTGCCAACAACGACATTCGAGTTCGCGTAGTGTTCGGGTAGAACAGCCAGAACATCAAAGGCTTCTTCAAACTCACCACATCGAATAGCGGTGTTCGCGATCGAAAGCAACAGCCACACCTGTTGAACTGAGTCAAGGTCTCCAGCGAGCTTGGACCAAGCTTCCTGATAAGCCGCCAGCGCCTCTTTGTTTCGGCCATTTCGCATGTGATCATCGGCAATGTCAAGCATTTCAAATGCACCTTACGGTTTTTGTGGTAATTACGACTGAGGGAGTATCGTCTACAGCAAGTGACCAAGCCCCCGATTCGTAGTCGATGGAAGACAATTTCGCGATATCCAAATTCTTTCTACCAAAGGGCCACATAGACTTAATCCACATCAGGGAGCCGCATCGAGGGGCATCAGTGTCAACATCGAGATTTGAAGCGAGGGATTCGAGTACTCGATATGAACGCTAATCTCATCCACGGTGAAGCGATCCCACGGGGCTTGTGGTCCAAGTAGGTCATCGACCTCGGCTTTTCCACTGTGCTGCGGCTTACCGAGCAAGCGTCGTACTTCCGTGCGCGTCGCACCACGTTTTAGCCCAAATGTCAAAGAAGATGAAAACGCCGAGTAGCCATCTACCGCTTCAACATACAGGAACACCGAAACTACCCTGCCATCTTCCGCCAGAATTGCGTAACCAGCCTTCTTGCCCACGAAGTACGTTTCGGCAGGCGTTCCCTCTTTAAAGTCAGGCTCCTTGCTCGCTTTCAGTTTGTCCGCTGCTAGAACTGCTTGAAAAGTGGCGCTGCGGGTCTGCTTTCCGAGAAGAGACAATAGTTTTCTTGATGTTGCCATTGGTTCAAAATCTCGACAGTCGAGAGCCGCAAAAATCCATAAGTGTCGCTTGCGTCAAGTCTCAGAGTTTAGGGGCGATTAGCGACATGTTCATTCCTGATCGTATTCCTCTTCGACAAAAAGCCCAGTCTTCTTATCCCGACCAAAAGCACTGTTTACCGGCGACTTCAAAAAAGGAATGATATCCGGATCATAGTTGGCAATCGTATTGACCTGATAGATCTCCACGTTGTCAGGATTGTTCGCATAGTCATCGGACTCGAAACCCGAAAAGAACCTCCAACCAGTATCCCAATCACCTTCAGGTTCCTCTCGGTACATGTACCCAACTTGACGACCGTCGACAGTAATATGGTCCGTCGCGAAGCATCCACCATCGCAATCCGTTAGTGTCTGAATCTGTTCCGCACGGAGTTTAAACTTTCTGGCTGCCATTATTGTTCGAGGTGCGTTCAGTTTGCTCGGTTGATAAAGTACTGCCTAACGAAAGCCTCTCTCACCCAACACGCGTCCGAGTCGAAGCGATCGTCAGCGGATAACGAATTAGCCAAAAGTTCCACGCCGTGCTGGACCGACTCGGCCAATCGCAACATCGTATCATCCTCGGGAACAAATCGCTCCAGTTCTTGAGCGATTGTTTTTTTATGTCGGCAAACATAGTTGCCTGAACCATCGAATGCGTCCTGAAGCATCGCCATGATCAGCACGAGAATTCCGCTTCTGATGAATCGGCCGTCGTTTCGTTCAGGGTCGATGCGATTTAAGAGCGACCAGTATTCGAGTGGATAGTCATTGGCATAATCTAGGTCACCCATGATCTGGTGGTATTCGGATAACTCATGATAGAGAAAACAAACATCACGAGTCAGCCGCTGGTACAAAGCGACATCAACTTGTTCCCAATGACTGGTATTACTTCGCTGCGGTTGCTTCAAGATACTTAATGGCCTCTTTCTTTTGTCATTCGAGAGTGATAGTGCATTGATCATCCGGTTGCCTACGTGTCAGTCGTAACATCGTCCCATGGTAAATCGCCAACGATTTCAGGACAGAGCCAATTGGCTGCCCTATGACGTTGATAAACGACAACTGGATGCAAATCATCGGGCGGCTCTCGACCGTTTAGGTATGCGTCACGCACCGACCAGTGCATTTCGTAAATCGAATTGTTCAACGCTTTGATCTCCGCATCAGGCCTCAGCTTGGCATTGTTCACGAACAATGCTGTTGGCGATTCGAGCCGAGGCAAGACCTTAACGATGAGTTCGAGATCCGTTGGACTCGAGGCATGCGGCAACTCTGGAATCAAGCCAAGAGACCAGGCAAGCGTGGCCGCCGCCTCTGCCGACTGGTTTGCCTCGATGTTGTCCTTCTTTCGTGGACGCTTGGCCTGAAGATAATCCGACTCCCAAGGGGAAACGCTGCTCCAAAGTACCTCCTTTTCCAGCCATTGAATCAGCGACTTTCGAGTAACATCGAATGACGCGGCAACGACACAGTTGAGGACAATCGCTCGGGATGCAACTTCTTGAGGGAAACGCTTCTTCATTCGCAATTCTCGTCCAGTAACCATCACGCGAAACTCTTAGCCGCTCTGCCAGAGTGTTCGTCTACGACAATCAATCAAGGCAGTCTTAAATTCTGACAAGAAATCAGAGGATTCCCACCGCGAGTCCGATTTCCAATCTCTAGAGGCTCATGACTTTCCTGGCCAATTTCGTACCTTGCTACATCCTACTGAGCCGGACTACTTGAAAAAAAGAATCCCGAGTGAGTCGGACAGGGAATAACCCAGAGTCGTTAACCCGGCGATTTTCATAACCCAGAGACTCTGAGAGTATTTGTCTCTGATTGGCTCCCAGAGAGGGGCTGTTTTGGCGAGAGTCGCGGCCGGGAATCGAGTCTCTGGAGAGCGGTTGGGACCCGGGAGATTGCAGGAAAATACGAAAAAAGCCGACGTTTAACCTGTTTGGTAAACGTCGGCTCATTTCTTTTTAGAGCATCTCAGGCGGGACGCCTAAGCCACTGATATCTCAGGCGGGACGCCTAAGCCACTGAAGTGGCGGGGACAGGATTCGAACCTGCGACCTCGAGGTTATGAGCCTCGCGAGCTACCGGGCTGCTCCACCCCGCGATGTGTGGCAGAAGTATTGGCAGGTTGCCGCATTTGGTCAAGGGGGACTCCCTAACCTTTTTGACCCCGCTTCGCCTTGCCGCCCTTTTTGGTATGGACTTGCACACTACGAGTTTGCTATCCCCAAATCCACGGATTATTCCGTTCGAAAACACAGCCACGTCATTTCCAGGTCATGGAGGACCACAAGGTGCAAACCTTGAAGACTTCCGTCGTTGTCGCATTCATGCTCACCGTTCTCTACGGCGCTTATGTCGCTTTGAATGCACCACAACCCGTTCCCACGACCGAACTCGGCGAACTAACCGACATCGAATCGATGAACATCGACATCGGCGTCGATATCCCACCGCTTGATCCCCCTCCAGGACTCGCCGGTTTAGACCCTTCGCTCGAAATCGATTCTAAAGGTGCCGCTTCTGCGAAACTCGCTGACTCGCCATCGAACTCCGGTATCAGCCAAACTTCTGGGGTCAGCCAATCATTAACCGATCTCCCCGAGGCAAAACTGACTCCACTTCCGAAACCAGATCGCCAAGTTGCTGGCGCGAACATCGACCAAAGCGCGGCTTATCCGAAAACGGAAAGTCCTTCCATTGAGCTTCCCGATCCCAGTTCGCTTGCTCGGCTCTCCGCCAATACGACCACCAAGCCAGCTGCTTCCGACAAAACAGATGCTCTTCCGTCGCCACCTTTAACGCCGCAAGAAAAAGAGCCCAAGCCGCTCTCGGGAAACAACAAACCCAAAGACAACGCTTCGAGTTTGAAAAACGCTTTCGTGACAGCAGAACGTCAAGTGAAAGAAGGACGTTTACGTGAAGCCTTATTCACCTTGAGCATCTTCTATGGCAGTCCCGATGTTGCGGTTGCCGATCAAAAGAAGTTGCTTGACCTGCTCGATCATTTGGCCGGCGAAGTCATCTATTCCACCGGGCATTTTCTCGAAGATGCGCATAAGGTTGCGCGGGGCGAAACGTTGAAACAAATCGCTGATAAGCATGCCGTGCCTGTCCAATTGCTGGCAAACATCAACCGGATCGAAAACCCAGAAGTGCTTCTACCCGGTACGGAGTTGAAAGTCGTTACTGGACCTTTTCGCGCTGAAGTCAATCTCACTCGCAATGAGATCACACTCTTCTTAGGTGATCTGTATGCCGGTAGGTTCCCGATGACCGTCGGGCAGAATCCGGCTCCGGCAGAAGGAACTTACACCATCTTGGAAAAGAAACAGGGGGCCGAAATGGGCTCACTTGGCGATGGTTCGTTTGGTGACATTTGGATCGATCTCGGTCGGAAGATGTGCATCCACGGAAGTCCATCGAGCAGTAGTGATCCTCGAAATGGATGCATCCGACTCAGCCCTGTTGATGCTCGCGATCTCTTCGGAATTCTCAGCCAAGGTTCCCCTGTCGCGATTCGCAGATAAAGAAACTTAGGCCTTTCGTATCCCATGATCTTTGATGCGTGCCGCGAGTCTCGTGGCACGTCAATTGCACTTCCGTATCGCCCGTCGATCGTCACACCATTCCAAGTGTGGTTGTTGAAAAAGGGAGGACGGGGAAATGTGGGTGCGTGGTATCGAAGTCTTATTGGCAAGTTGGCTCATGATCAGCCCTGTTGTGCTTGATTCATCTGATCAAGCGACATGGCATTGGCCCAATACGCTTTTGGCCATAGGCATCATTGCATGTGCCACGCTGTCACTATCACCGCGTTGGTCCCATGCATATCTGGTTAATCTCTACATAGGCATCGGACTCATTCTTTGGGGACGATTCGCCAATCTTACTCCTCCGGAAATCAACCAGAATCACGTGATCCTGGGATTTCTGTTCCTGGGGCTTGGACTCATACCCAATGCGGATGAAAGCGTCGCGAGTACATCCTCACGATCTCGAGGACCAGTCACTTCGCCCATAACGAATCGTTGGGGTTGGTTGTCCTCCCTCGCAAGACATTGATGGATGGCGTTGCGCACATCCATATACGAATCAAATGCATCATTTCAAAGACAGTTTGCTCCAACGAACCATCACTGAGGACATCATGACGGACGCCAACGATTTAGAACGCCTTATAGAAGTTGAAAACGAAGTGGAAGCCGCCGCGATCGTTAATGGGTTGCAGCAAGCGGGCATCAAAGCCGTGGCTGATGGCACTTACACGGCTGGATTCCGCGCTGAAGCTCCCGGGAACGTTCATGTAAGGGTGCGCCAAGCGGATCTCGGTAAAGCGCAGGAAGTGCTCAAGATGTTAAAGACTCCGAGTGAGCCTGTTGATTGGAACGAAGTCGATGTGGGTTCACCTGCGGAAGAAACTCCCAAAGGCGAATAGCATGTCACGCAAAGGTGCAGAGCTCACAAAGAAGAGAAGGCAATGATTTTGGCGTCTTTGCGTGAGATCTCTTGTAGATTTGTCGCGCAGCAAGCTGAAGCTTGAACTCCAACACGCAAAGCCCTGCTCTTAGAGGTTTGATAGCACCAGTGGTGCATCAGTTGCGGAAGCATCACCGAGCGGAATGATGCGGGGACCGTCTGGTGCAGTCGACTTTGAACGCGAACGGGCAACTAACCAACGTTTGTCTTTACCTAAGATTTGGTTTCGCAGCACGCGCGCAAACTCAGGGGTAATACCTCCATCACGTGTGCCAAAAATCTCATCGCCAACTTCGCGAATCACAGGTTCAACTTGATCCCCGATCTTATCAAGGGCGTCTTGTGCGTCTTGGGATTGCCAATTGTTAATCCAGACCTGATGAAGTGCACGATTCTCTACGAACGTTTCTTTAACAAGATCTTTCGCCAATTGATGTAATTCTTGATCATGTAGGATCAAGTCGCCGATTTCACGCAACTGTTCTTTGATCCGCGGGTTCGTCGTTAGCTCCGTGATGATCTTCTGTTGCACTTCGACCATTTCGTCTGAGTGGGATTGAAGCACGGGAATCGCTTCTTTCTCAACGAATCGCTCCCATTCTTGCTTCACTAAATTTCGATCTGGCAACGGTGATTTGTCATAAACGAAACGCCAGCCGAACCGCCACAAGCTCGCCCGATCCCAAAGCTCGCGACCGATATCACGGGCCAGCGGCTCGGCATGTTTCCGCACAACCGGAAAGACTTCTTCACGAACCAACGGCACAAGTCGCTGTTTGACGACATCCGATTTGTATCGATCGGTGATTCGATCGATATCCGACTTATGTCGTTGAATGCTCGCCTGAAACTCATCTTCAATGACGGGCAAACTCTCTTTGATGGATCGTTCAAAGATAGGTTTGAGCGAAGCCAGCATTTCTTCGCTGTGCTCGTCAAAGAGTTTTTGCATGCGATCGCGCACGCGTTTCTGCTTCGCAGGCGGTAGCAACGTTTTCAAAATCGAGGACAGCGAGTTGCTCGATTCATAGTACGTGAAATCAAACTCACTTAATGGTGCCGGACCATACCACTGGAGCGTTACCGAAGTAGCACCTTGATCGACTCGATTTAATTTGTCGACATGCCCAACGAGTTTCCATGTTTGATCGGCATCTTGATAATAGATTGGTGTCTGTTCGCGAACATTGAGCGACGACACGATTGCAGGGGCCTGTTCAGATCGGCTCGTAAGAAACTGCAGTACTTGCTTTGCCCAAGGCTTAGATTGTCCCGATATCGCCCAGCCGATTAGCCCAAGGATGCTGATCCAAAGGGCGAAACCAACGGTCTGGGCGAATCGATTCATGGACTTACATTCTATCGATTACTGCGCTACGAGCACGAAGTGATCAGATGGAGCCCACGGAATTCGTGAGCGCCGTCAACTCAACTTGTCCCACGCGTGTGCAGAAGTCACCAAGTGTTTCATTTCCTTGGCGATGCGTCTTGAACGCGGTGAACACGGGCACGAGCACTTTCGTTAAATCTTCCGCTGGGACTAAATCTTTGTAGATGTAGGCCAAACGAGTTCCGAGCAACGCACCACCGACGAACACCGTGTACTTACCTTTGGTCTTGCCAACCAATCCGATGTCAGCGTTGTAAGGCCGGGCGCATCCGTTGGGGCAGCCCGTCATACGGATCGTGAACGCTTCTTTGGCAAGCCCAAGCTTTGCCAAAGGAGCTTCGAGCTCATCAATGACCGAAGGCAAAAACCGCTCGCTTTCGGTAACCGCCAAGCCGCAGGTGGGAAGAGCAACGCAAGCCATCGACCAACGACGGACCGTACTGATCTCTTCGCTCAATGGAATGTTGTGCTTACGAATGATCGCTTCAAGCTCACTCTTTTCCGATTCTTTGATATCGCAAATCAAAATGCTTTGATGAGCCGTTAATCTCAGTTCGGTATTAAAGCGATTGCAGATCTCCCGCAACGCTTTCTTCCATTGTCGTTTGCTGGGGTCTTCATCATCGTAAAGACGACCGTTTTCAATATTCCAGCCGTACGTCCAAAGGCCATCGCCTTGAGGCTGCCAACCAAGATGGTCATCAAAGCCATGCACGTCATCGGGAGTGCAATCAGCAAGTGCCTCACCGTAGTATCGTTCCACTTCGGCGCGGAAGCGATCGATTCCCCAGTCGTGAACCAAGTATTTCAGGCGAGCGCGTTTGCGATCTTCGCGGTTGCCATTGTCGCGTTGAACTTTGACGATCGCGATGGCAACTTCAATCGCTTGCTCCGGCGTTACGAATGCCATCCGTTTGCCGAGCGCCGGGAACGTCTTGGCTGCGCTTGGGGTCGTACCTAAACCACCACCAACGACCACGTTGTATCCGATCACTTTGCCATCGCGATGGACAGTGATGAAACCAATATCGTTGGTGTAAAGATCGATGCAGTTGTCCTCAGGCAATCCAACAGCGATCTTGAACTTGCGCGGCAAATAGTGTTTGCCATAAACCGGCTCGTGTTCTTCAACCGGTCCGCCACCCATCAATGTTTCTTCGTTCGTATCAGGGTCCGTGACCCAAAGTTCGTGATAGGCTCGTGTCTTAGGTTCGAGTGCTTTCACCAACTCGTCGGTAAACTGTTGCATCGTTTGGTGAACGGGATCGGTTCGCTTCGCCGGGCAGCACATCACGTTGCGGTTCACGTCGCCGCATGCGGCAAGCGTTGATAATTGAACCTCGTTGATCCGATGGATGCACTCACGCAGATTGCCTTTGAGGATCCCGTGCAACTGAAGCGCTTGACGCGTCGTTACCTTTAAGGTGGTGTTCCCTATTTCATCGCACATGTCGAGCTCAGCGAGCATCTGTGCAGACGTGATACGTCCGCCAGGGACGCGCGTGCGTACCATAAAGCTGTACGCTTTGCCGCCCCCTTCCTGTTTCTTCGCCCCCCGCGCATCGCGATTGTCCTGTTGATACGTTCCGTGGAACTTCAGCAGTTGGAGGTCGTCTTTATCGAAACAGTCGGTGTCTTTGCGCAATTCCTCGGCGATGGTGCCACGAAGGTAGTTGCTGGCATCTTTGATGCCTTCGACTGGACTAAGTTTAGGGGCGTCGGTACTCATCGAACGCTGGGGTTGGGAGTCTGGGGCCAAATTTGCGCAATGGGCAAACTGGGGAAATCAAAGCTGTTACTTTGTTTATACCGGCTTTGGGCACCGGAGACCACGCCAGTATTGAAGTGTGAAGTTTGAAGTGGGAAGTTGGAATTTTGCGGGAAATCGCGGATTTTGACTGAGTCTTACGTTCTCCCGCTTGCGGGCGGGGGCGAACGGGGACCAGCTGAAGCTGGAACACCAGCGGGGCCAGCTGAAGCTGGAACACCAGCGGGGCCAGCTGAAGCTGGAACACCAGCGGGACCAGCTGAAGCTGGAACACCAGCGGCGCCAGCTGAAGCTGGAACACCAGCGGCGCCAGCTGAAGCTGAAACACCAGCGGGGAGCGGGGATTTCCGCATCAGCTCGTACAGGAATATTCCTGTGGCGACGGAGACATTGAGGCTGTCGGCGATCTCACTCATCGGGATCGTGGCTCGATACGTACAACTCTGCTGAATCGCGTGGGGCAAGCCGGCACCTTCATTTCCCAAGACCACGATCGAAGGTGACTTGCGCGGGACACGCCACAAATCAAATGCGTCGTCGGCAAGAGTGGCTGCAATGCTCGGGATGCCATATTCGGTATCGAGTCGCTTTAATTCAGCTGCAAAATCATCTGATTCGATGAACTGCACTTCGAGCGCCGTACCCATACTGACCCGCATTACCCGTCTTGAGAAAGGGTCGGCAGTTCTCGGCCCGAGAATCATCTGATTGGATCCGAAGGCAACCGCCGTGCGAATCATGTTTCCCAAGTTCGTTGGGTCTTGCACTTCATAAGCGGCAACGATTACCTCTGTTGCTTTAAGCGAGTCGACGCACTCGATGACCTTCGGCAGAGTGGTTCGCTCTCCGCAAGCCATGACTCCACGATGAAAGTCGAACCCTACGAGTTCTTCGATCATTCTTGGTGGAAGGCATAGTACCTCTGTTTCCGGCTTTACCCATTGAAGCAAAGCTTCTTCTTTATCTTGCTCGACAAGGACAGCCAACGTGCGGTGACGACTCTTGAGCAACCTTTCGACCACCAATCTTCCTTCGGCAATAAAATATTTCCCATAGCGTGTGGGATTGCGCATGCGTAAATCGCGGAAACGATCGAGTCGTGGGTCTTCAATTTGTTCAATGAAAAACTTGGGCACGGGTGTCAAAATCGGGTAAGCAGTCGTTCAGAATCTCACTTTGAGGTGCATCAAGGGTAATCTTATCGTTAGCGAATCGCTACACTCAACGCTTGTGTCCGTTTGCCTTGGGCAAACACCGATCAAAACTGAGTTGAATCAAACATGTCGGATTTTCAATTTACGGTGGGTCCTGAAAAACCTCGGATTGGGATCCTCACAGGTGGCGGTGATTGTCCGGGTTTAAACGCAGTGATTCGCGGTGCTGTGAAGACCGCCGTACGACTGGGCTATGAAGTTGTCGGATTTATCAATGGTTATGAAGGGCTAGCCCCGCCTGTCCGTTATCGAACGTTGGACCTACAGAATACCGCTGGGATTCTGATCCAGGGGGGGACGATTCTCGGTTCGACGAACCGCGGGCGATTTGCGAGCAAGGTCGGTGTTGAGACGCGTCGATACCTTCCCGAAGCCTTGATTCAGGAAGTTCGCAAGACGTTCGAACAGGTTCGTCTCGCCGGGTTGATCTGCGTTGGAGGGGACGGAACTTTAACGACCGCTCAAGAGCTTCACGAAGCAGGATTACCGGTTGTTGGAATCCCGAAAACGATTGATAACGATCTCGACTTCACCGCATTCACATTTGGGTTCGATAGCGCTGTAGCCTGCGCGGCCGATGCGCTCGACCGGTTGCATACGACAGCGGCAAGTCATGCGCGAATCATGATTCTCGAAGTGATGGGACGACACGCGGGTTGGATCGCTCTACATGCGGGGATCGCAGGGGGCGCCGATGTGATTCTGCTCCCAGAGATTCCTTGGCAATACGAACATGTTGTGGCTAAAGTTCAAGAGAGAAAAAAGCTGGGTAAAGATTTCACGATCATTGTTGTGGCCGAAGGGGCTGAGTTACCAACCGGTGATTTGCAGTTGCAAGAATCATCACTTGATCGTCAAGTGCGGCTTGGGGGCATCGGCAATGTGATCATGGCCCAGCTGCAACTGTTGACCGGTCAAGATACACGATGCGTTGTTCTAGGGCATTTACAGCGCGGCGGAAGTCCTACGACGTTCGATCGTGCGCTCGCGACACAATTGGGCGTGCATGGTGTGCGATTGATTGTAGAACAGCGATTCGGGGAAATGGTCTGTTATGAACCGCCGGAACTAAAAAGCGTACCGATTGCGCAAGCGGTTGAGAGGTTGCGACTTGTCCAACCTCTTAACTCAGCCGTAATTGCGGCGCGCGGGATGGGTATCGCTTTCGGTGACGCGTACGATAACCGAAGGTGGCCGAACGGATAGTCAAGCGTTCCATCCGCTCCAGCCACCGTCCATGGAGATTACATTTTTGTATCCCATTTTCTGAAGATTATCTGCGGCGAGTACCGATCGAAAACCGCCGCCACAATAGAGCACCAGTTCAACTTCAGGATCAGGAAACTTTTTCTCCACATCTCGTTCGATCACCCCTTTGCCCAGATGGACCGCTCCGGGGATGTGGCCTGCAGCAAACTCGCTTTCTTCGCGTACATCAATCAAGTTAAACTTTTCCCCCGCGTTGATTCGTTGGCGAACGTCATGTACCGAACACTCTTTGACGCGCGTCTTGGCGTCCTGCACAATACGAAGAAATCCGGGAGAGTGTTGTTTACCCATACGTTATTCCTAGTTTTGAAATCGAGGCAATCTGAAGCCACATCATAGCTAATTGCAGTAGAACTTACATCGCATCGGTTCAAGCAAAAAGCAATGGCCAACGAGAATGCATTTGTTATGCCAGCCAACGTTCAATTAATCTCAATCCGCCACCTCTACGGTCAAACTTGGAGCATGCGTCTCTTGGTGCATGGGCTGCTCATTGCATTTGTCGGCTTCGCTTGCTTTCCATTTTGCATCAACGGGCTGTTCCCGATGACGCATGAAGCCGAACGCTACGTGGTGCTCAGTACCCATTTTCGACATGCACTCGAAGCTGGCTTTGTATATCCACGTTGGTTACCGCTACTCGCTGGCGGAATGGGATATCCCACGTTCTGTTTTTATCAGCCGCTATTTTTTTACTTAAGCAGTTTGCTGACGAAGCTATTTCAAACCAGTGATACCAATGGCATATTCCTTTCCATCATCGTGAGTTTAATCTTGGGGGTGAATGGCTTTTACTTCGCCGCAAGACACTGGGCCAATGTGTTTTGGTCATTAGTCGCAACGTTCTTTTTCATCTTGACACCTTATCTTTACATCAATTTGTACGTGCGGGGCGACCTATCTGAATTCCTTTCGATCATTATATTGCCGTGGTCCCTAGCATTCCTTTTTCGCACGATTGCGTGCAGCAATGAAAATCGAACGCTTTGGCCTTCAAGCCTTGGATTAGCGATCAGCTTAGCTTTAGTGGTCCTGTCGCATCCAACAACCGCATTGGCTTGGTTTGCAGTCTTTCCTTGTTTGATAATGGCTGCGATCTTGACGGCCTCCCGGCAAACACGCTTTGCATTGACTTGCGCATTGGCGACAAGCTTCCTGTTCGCATTGGCGTTATCAATGCCATATTGGGAGCCCGTCTTTCGACTCAAACCGTTTGTGGAATTGGACCAAGCGGTGATGGGTTATTACGTCAGTGCAAGGCACGTCGTGGGGCTGCATCAATTCTTCATGCGCGGTTGGGGCTTTGGAGGCTCAGTACCAGACTCGTATGACGACACGATGTCCTTGCAGCTTGGTTTACCTCACTTCATCTTGGCGCTCATTGGCTTGTACTTTGGCAGAAAGCAGCGATTGCTTGTGACGAGTGCTGTGCTCTACTTTCTGTTGATTTTTGCGATGAGCAGTTTCACCTTTGTGATTTGGGTTTTTCTCAAACCCTTAAGTTGGTTTCAGTTTCCCTGGCGTTTGTTCGCTGTGGTTGCACCAATACAGTCCATTTTAATTGTCGGTTGTTGTCAGTCATCCGAATGGCAATCGAAGCTCAAAATTGGCGTCGTGGCGATGGCGATTTTCGCGACTTGGTTCTACTGGCCGCAGTTCAAGTTAAATGACGATTTTTTCAAGACCACGGAAGATGTCCAAAAAATTTGCGACAAGATCTTGGCGAACTCACTCTATGATTACAAGGTCTACGCAGGCCAGAACGAATTTTTGCCAAGGACTGCGTTGCCTGGTGTCGGATATTACCGCGCAGATCGACCAATCGTGGATGCGCTGAATCCTGCGTCCATCACTCCACTCCCTGATCATTCTCCTTTTCGCATTCATGTTCAGATCGAAGTGGATCAGCCCCAGTCAGTGATCATTCGCCAATACTATTTCCCTGGCTGGCATGTTGAAGTAAACGGAACCGTAATCGATGACGTCGGTTTAGGATCCCTCGTTACGGAACATGGGCTTATCACAGCTCCCGTACCGGCAGGTAAATCTGAATTGATTGCTTACTATGCAGGGCCACCTGGAGGTGGATTGAGAGTGCAGGTCATTCTGTTGATCGGCATTCTATTTATCGCTGTTCAGATTGTATTGCAACGTCGTCTAAAGTCGCAGAGTTCAACATGAGCACGCTTTCCGTCACGGCAAGTTCGTTCGAAGCTACCTCGGAAGTTACTTCTATCACCGAAGTTCCTACCCCCGCTATCGTGATCGAACAGAAGATTTTGGAAGACAATCTACAGCGTATGGCGAACTATGCCAAACATCATCGTCTGAATGTGCGGCCGCATACAAAGACACATAAGTCGCAATACATCGCGTCTCTGCAGATGGCGATGGGTGCGAGTGGCTTAACCGTGGCTAAGGCCGGTGAAGCCGAAAAGATGGGACAAGTATCGCAAGATATACTCATGGCTTACCCGGCCGTTGATCCCGCGCGTACCGGACTACTTGCCAAGCTTGCCCAGCGGATTACGATTCGCGTCGCTGTTGATAGTTTGAAAGCCTTGGAGATGCTCAACGCCTCAGCTCAAAACGCTTCGTCGGTGATCGGCATTCTTGTGGATTTGGATGTCGGTATGGGCAGAACGGGCGTAGGCACGGCGGAAGCTTCACTGAAACTAGCTCAGGAAGTGACTCGGATGCGCGGTTTGCGCCTGGATGGTCTAATGGTCTATCCCGGACACATTTGGGCTCTGCCGCAAGATCAAGGACCGCGATTGCAACTCATCGCGGACAAAACGCAGTCTGCCATCGATCTTTGGCAGCGCAGTGGGCTGCGTTGTAAAATTGTTTCGGGCGGGTCAACACCTACGGCCTATCAGAGTCATCTAATCCCGCAGCTCACCGAGATACGTCCCGGCACCTACGTGTTTAACGACTTAAACGAAGTGCGGGCAGGATACGCAACTCTCGAACAATGCGCCGCAAAAATCCACGCAACCGTCGTGAGCAATGCTGTTCCGAATCAGATCGTACTCGATTGCGGATCGAAAACATTAACAAGTGACCTGTGTTCACCAGCACGTGACTCTGGCCACGGTTTCATCTGTGAGTACCCCGATGCAAAAATTGTTAAATTGAGCGAAGAGCATGCTCAAGTTGATGTATCGAAATGTGATCAGCGACCTGAAGTTGGAGCACGTGTCTCGATTATTCCCAATCATATCTGCCCATGTGTCAACCTCATGAACCGGGTATGGCTACATGATGTCACCGGCACGGCTCGTTCTCTTAATGTCGATGCTCGCGGTTTGTTGTCATAGCGCTGGTGTTCCAACTTTAGTTGGCTTTAAAAATTTTTTGAGTTTAGCCAACTAAAGTTGGAACACCAGCGGGAGCCAACTGAAGTTGGAACACCAGCGAGAGCCAACTAAAGTTGGAACACCAGCGGGAGCCAACTGAAGTTGGAACACCAGCGCAATTAATCTTCGTTCCACACCATCACTTCTGAAACCCCTGAGCGGGCTTTGTCGCGGTTGACAAATACGATGCGAAGTTTATCGCTTGTCACGGGCTTGAATGAGACCGAATTCCACTGACCACCCGCGGGTTGCTCCGGTGATTTCTTTTGATCAGCAATCGCTTTCCATTGGTTCTCTTGCCACACCTCAATCGAATAGCTCAGTGGTTTTTGGACGCCGCCTCGATCATCGTAGATGGCCAAGTCAACACGTCGGAACTGAGTCGGATTCTCCAAGTCGATCTGGAGCCAGTCTTGTTCGTTCGGCGATTCATAACTGGTCCAACGATTTGTCGGACTAGGCAAGAAATTCGTTTTGCCGTCGATCGCCGAACGCGGTATGCCTCCGAATCGGTCATGATAACTGGCACTCGCTCTGGGAAACTCTTTCGTTCCATCGTTAAACACTAGATTGCCTTTCGGTTGCGGCGCGGCAGTGATTGGTAACAAGGCATCGCCCCACAACTCAAGCTCTGTTAGACCAGAAAACGCGTTCTCAGCATGCACGAGCGTTAATCGAAACTTTTGGGACTCGACGGACTCGAATTGCAATGTAAGCGGACGGTGTCCTTTGATGTCGGGTGTCGTCGAAGCGAATCCGATATTCCGCCAACCGTTTTGGTGCCAATGTTGTAATCGCACAGATTGAGGCGGAGCAATTTTCGAGTTAGGCAACCCATGGTCATCGAGTACGTACGCCTTAACAGAATGAATCTTCCTTGGTAATCCAAGATCTATGTCGATCCAGTCCTCTTTGTTTTCTGATCCGCTGCAGGTCCAACGATTGGGTGGATGGAGAAGGTACCAGTAATTCCCATCATTGAGTTTTGGCAAAGCGCCATCCGGCGAAGAGAATGAAGCGGTGATTCTAGGGAAGAACGTTCCATCATTGTTGACCGCGTAATTGACCGGTACCGCTTTGGACATTCTGTCTGAATCCTGAGGTCCTTCCGGTTTGTATGGCACGCCGTTCCTCACTAGGATCGGTTCCAAAGTCGCGGCATTTGCGACCAATTTGCCATCCACAAAAACATGCACGCCTTTTCCGATTGAATATCGATCCCCGGTTTTGTCCCAGACAATGCGAAGCATATGACCGCGATAAGGAAGTCCATCGACCGCAAAATAGTCGCAGTCGTTAGATGCAAGCGGATGGAGTTGCAGGTGTTCATCCAATCTTGGAATGAGTCCGATAAAGCCGCTAAAAATGAGGTCGCAGAAACCTGAGTGAAAGTAATGTTCCGAATGGTTGTAGCCATCATGCCCTTCAAAGGAACCCGTATCGGGATGAAGCGCTTCTGCCAAATAGGGTTTTCCGTCTTTGCGATGCGATCGTGCATAGATGCCGAGCAATTTTACATAGTCATCTTTAGAAAGAGTGCTTCCTCCTGATTGCAAGAAATTCGCAAGTCCTTTGAGGGTTTGTGTTGTTGCGTATGGCCATGATTGTCCGCTCCACCAACAACAAGACTTTTGCAACAGAAACATTGGGTCATTGCGTTCGACGGTGCTTGGACCAAAATCGGCGAAGAACCCATCACGGTCCATCAGTTTCTTCCATGCTTCGTCATACTTTGTGCGACCACGCAACATTTGGAACTGCCAGGGAACGTATCCAATCAACTCGCGGCCATGGGGATCGCCGGCGAAACGCCCCGTCTCATAAGTTTTCGTTAAAGGTGCTTGGCGATAACCATCGCGCTCTTCAGCATCTTTTAACAGCGGAAAGAAAAACTTCCTCTGCTCATCCCACATACGCTCCATCATTTTCGTATGTAGCGCATTGGCTTTTGCGGAAAATCGGTCTGCGATGTCAGGCTTACCCGCCAAGTTTGCAATTTGGGCAATTGCCATCGCATCGGCCCACATGTAGGCATTGAATGAAGGGCGATAGCTAGGAGCGCCGCGCAAGATGTCTTTGGTTTGGCGACTATTGATGTTGAATTCCATTCCGTCGTCATGCCCGGTTTGCCAAAAAAGACCCACGCTAGGAACAAAGTGCCGTGATTCCCAACCTTCGTAATTCTTGACGAGGTCCGGAAGCAGTTCGACAAGTAACGCTTCATTTGGATGAACTAAGTGAACGTTCCAAACCGAATCGGCAAGCCACGTCGAATAGTTTCGCGGCTGTGCACCTGAAGTTTGGAACCAGTAGCGCGAGTAATTGTTAGCAATACGAGGATCTTTCAACCAACGTGCTTCATAGAGTTGGTGACCGGCTGGGCAACTAATCGCTCCGTACGCACCAGACCAGAAAGGTCGATCGATGAATTCAGTGAACGAGTAGCCGCTGTTAGCGTTGGTATAGGTCAGATGCTTGGTCAGCAGATCCCAGCGGTAATAGTAGGTCGTGGTGATCTCCGCATCAGCGCATTCAAACAAAGGGATGTTCTGTTGATACCAGTCAAAGTCTTGGTTGTCCAAAAAACTCTGAGCGCGTAAAGTCTTTGTTAAATCCAGAGACTGCGCATGCAAACTTGCTGCATGAAGTTGCATCAAGAGCACGCATACAAATGCTTTCAGGATGTAATGAGTTAAGTTCATTTTTGAATCGTTCAAGGGAGCGAATAGGTGCAAATGCAAATCTCGCAATTATTTTTGACTATGTGTTAAGTCAGCGACAGGTGGGAGCGAGTCGACCATTTTAGCACCCGTACGCTTTAGCTCTGAGACTGCAGCGGATCTCAATCTCGCAAGTCCGGTCAGCATCGCGACGCGGGATGGCATGCACCATGATCCGATGTACGCATGGGTGAAGCGGACCCCACGTCGCGCGAGTCGATCAATGTGAGGCGTCTTTGCCCAAGGTTCCGCATGCTCGTAACAGGACAATGTCCGATAAGAATGGTCATCGGTGTAGATGAACAGAATGTTGGGACGTGAAAAGTCTGTCGCTCGCACCGCATTTACGAGGCACGCGAACATTACCAAACAAACGAGAAAGGCCTGGTAATACATAGGTGAGATGATGCAGGAAAGGTATTCCGGGACTTATTTGATGAGCCGGTCGCAAACGGACGACGAGTTAATGGCATTTTAGATGGCCGCTTCCCTGGGAACTAGCGCTGCTGGTTTTCAAAAGCGGCGGCAGTTAACCTGTAGAGGCGAATTGCCCCACCCCGACTCCGAACCCAACCGACCAGCGAAATCTAAATCATGAAACGAACGATAGTTTCTCTCCTGGTATTCATCTTGACCCTGGGTTCTGTGAATGCAGAGCGGCCAGGCACGTTAATTTTCCAGGATGATTTTCAACGAAATGAATCTCAGGAAAAGACGGACGAGCCCGGCAACGGTTGGGGCTCTAACAGCAAAAGTCGTGCAAAAGGAAACAAGCAAGTCGACTTGCGCGATGGTGCCATGTACATCTTCACCCACGCCGAAGCAGACCATGCGGCTTCGATAACGCATCCCATCGATTTTAAAAATGGATCGGTGCACATCAAGTTCATGCTCGAGAATGAAAAGGATGTTCTGGGTTTGGATTTTGCCGATCTGCCATGTAAAGAGGTTCATGCTGGTCATCTCTTTGTAGCTCGCGTGAGTGCCAAGGAAGTTGTCTTGCAGGATCTCAAGACCGGAAATATGCGAATTGATATTCGCGAAGCTCGCCAGTCGAAGCAAAAGTTGAATGATGAACAGCAAGCCGCTTTGAAGGGTAAAATGAAACAAACGCCTTTTCAAACGACCTTAGGAAAGTGGTATGAAATGGCGGTCACGGTGCAGGACGACCAACTCACTGTCATTATTGATGGGCAGGTGATAGCGAGCCTGCGGGCTCCTGGAATTGCGCATCCGACGAAATCGATGCTTCGGCTTGCAGTCCCACGGAATGCAGTTGTCGACGATGTTAAAATCTACCGCTTTGAATAGTTTCCATAGTTATTGAAAAGCGAGTGATTGAAGTGAATCGATATGCGCCGCTGTCGTTTCTGGTGATGGTTTGCTTTCTACATGTCTCGCTCCAAGGGGCAGATGGACCGAATGTGCTGATCATTCTTGCGGATGATTGCACATTCAGCGATCTGCCGATCTATGGTGGCAAGAATGCGAAGACGCCGAATCTGGAGCGGCTCGCCTCACAAGGTTTGACGTTTAATCGGGCTTACGTTAGCGCTGCGATGTGCCAGCCTTGTCGAGCCGAACTTTATTCCGGCCTTTTTCCAATGCGAAATGGTTGCGCTTGGAATCATAGCGCCAGTCGCCCGGAAACTCAAAGCTTACCGCATTACTTGACACCGCTTGGATACCGCATAGGAATCGCTGGCAAAGTACACGTTGCACCGCGAGTGTGTTTTCCTTTTGAAAATGTTCCCGGGTTTGACGAAAACGCAGTGCGCGATCCGACGAACGCACATGACCTGTCCGGTGTCAAGCGTTTTATGTCGCGCGATCGAGATCAACCTTTCTGCTTAGTCGTGGCACTCACCGAACCGCATGTCCCATGGGTGATGGGTGACCCTACGCAGTATCCACGAAAACAAATTCAACTGCCACCGAATGTCGCTGACACACCCAAGACTCGAGAAGACTTCAGCAAGTACTTGGCTGAAATCACCTATATGGATGGGCAAGTGGGGGAGATTCTCACGGCACTTGAAGAAAGCGGCGAATCTCAAGACACATTGGTTTTATTTAGCAGCGAACAGGGATCTCAGTTTCCCGGCAATAAATGGACTTGTTGGGATACGGGACTGCACACTGCACTGATTGCTCGTTGGCCGGAAAAAATCGCCGCAGGAACACGAACGGATGCGATTGTGCAGTATGCCGATGTCGCGCCAACTATTCTTGCTTTAGCAGGCTCCCAAACGCAGCATGATTTCGATGGTGTCAGTTTCGCACCCGTACTACGCGGCGAAAAGCATACCCATCGTGAGTTTGCCTACGCTGCGCACAATAACTTTCCCGAAGGCCCCCCCTACCCTGTTCGATCTGTGACCGATGGCAATTGGCGCTACATTCGGAACCTGACGCCCGACGAGATCTATATTGAGAAACACTTGATGGGATTGCTCGGTGGTGTTGCCGCGCATAATCCATACTGGCCAACATGGCTCGCAACCTCTCCAGATAACCCAGCGACGTATGAGTTGGTCAAACGTTACATGCATCGCCCTGCCGAGCAACTTTATCACACCGCCGAAGATCCGGCGGAGATGCACGACCTGTTCGGAAAACCTGAACACGCTGCAATTCAAAAACGGCTCAGCGATGAACTCGATCGCTGGTTAGCTTCACAAAAAGATCCTGGCATACCACTTGATACCCCTGAATCGCATGCGGCTGCAAAACGTGGTGAGCATGTATTCCCAAAGTGAATCAAACCTCATGATTCGAATTCCTCGACTGATTCAAACGCTCTTAATCTCTTGTGCGCTCGCGGGAAGCCTCTCATGCGCGGAGGAAACTCCTAACATCATCGTGATCATCGCGGATGATTTGGGATACGGAGATGTGTCGTGCTACGGTGCGACAGAAATTCAAACGCCGGCAATCGATCAGCTTGCTAACGAAGGCATTCGCTTTACAAGTGGTTATTGCAGTGCATCGACTTGCACACCGACACGTTTTTCTTTGCTCACTGGGACCTATGCGTTCAGGCAAAAGGGAACGGGAATCGCCCCTCCCAACGGACCGGCAATCATTCAACCCGGTACGGAGACATTGCCGTCGATTCTAAAACGAGCTGGGTACGCGACTGCGGCGGTTGGCAAATGGCACCTAGGGTTGGGAAAACCGGCTCCAGACTGGAATGGAGAACTCCGTCCAGGGCCTCTCGATATCGGCTTTGATCATTGCTTCTTATTGCCGACCACGAATGATCGTGTGCCTCAAGTGTTCGTCGAAGACCGACGCGTGAAAAACGTTGATTCGGCAGACCCAATATGGGTTGGCGATAAAAAGCCTTCGGACGATCATCCCACGGGTGAAACACATCGAGACTCGCTCAAGCTCGATTGGTCGCATGGGCACAATCAAACGATTCACAATGGAATAAGTCGCATTGGATTTTATACGGGGGGAACTAAAGCTCGCTTTCGAGACGAAGATCTGGCCGATGCATGGGTCAATGAATCAAATCGTTGGATCGAAGCAAACAAAGATCGGCCGTTTTTTCTTTACTTTGCATCGCAAGATATCCACGTACCACGTATCGCACACGAAAGGTTTCAAGGTAAATCGAAACTCGGGCCGCGCGGCGATTGCATCTTGCAACTCGATTGGTGCGTGGGTGAACTAACCAAAACGTTAGATCGCTTGAAGTTATCCGAAAAGACCATCATTGTGTTTTGCTCCGACAATGGACCGGTGCTCGATGATGGATACAAAGATGATGCAGTGGAAAAGCTTGGTAATCATCAACCAGCGGGGCCCTTTCGCGGTGGTAAATACAGTGTTTGGGAAGGGGGCACGCGCACACCTTTCATCACGCGATGGAAAGGACATATCAAACCCGCTGTTTCGGATGCCATCGTAAGCACCGTTGATTTCGCTGGTAGTTTTGCCGCGTTGACTGGCCAAGCACTCGCAGACGATGGTTGTTTGGATAGCCTTAATGTGCTGGACGCTTTACTCGGTAAAGCTGGAGCGAAAGGACGCGAGTTCATGCTTCAACAAGATAACGGAAGTGGCAATTACGGACTTCGCTCGGGAGATTGGAAGCTAGTTCGGCTCGAAAAACGGGGTAAATCTCAAGCTCGCGTTAGTAAGAAAGATTCGCCTCTGCCAATGTCAAAGCATTCGCTTTATCGGCTCAGCGATGATCCCGGTGAGCAGACCGATGTGTCCGCAGCGCATCCCGATGTGTTAAAACGTCTTACTGAACAACTCGAATTGATTATCAAGAGCGAACGAACTCGTTGAAGTATTTGGGACATAGAGAGTCGGAGAGAATCGGTGATTAAAACGAGGTTTATATTGTGCTGCGGGATGTTGCTGGGATTGTGGGGCAACACCTGCACGCTTGCGGAGACTCAGGTAGCCACAGAGTCTTCATTACAAACGACTCACTTTCAACTGCCCACCATTCCACTACCGGCTGTCGATGATGCGGCCTCTCAGGCGATTTTTCTCTTGGTCGATGGCAAGGGAGACGTAAACGCTGCGCCGATAGCCTGTTTGAGTGATGGAAAGATTCCCAGCACAGATGATGAGCCGCAAGCGAATTTCTTTTTCGCGCCGGGAACCTCGGGAGGACGAGTTGCCATTGATCTGAATCGTACAACATCCATTGCCGAGGTTGCGTCATATTCATGGCATCGCAGCACGCGCTCTGCTCAAGTCTATACGCTCTACGGTGCTACGGGTGACGAACAAGGATTGGTCCTTCGGGAGCTGAAATCGCTTGATCCACTGGCAAATGGATGGACCAGAATTGCTGAGGTGGACACACGTCGCAACGCTACAGGACCGGGGCAACATGCTGCAAGGGTCTATGATGCCAAAGGATCGATCGGTCGGTATCGTTATCTACTTTTTGATATCCAAGCCACTGAGAAAGCGGATGCGTTTGGAAACACGTTCTTTAGCGAGATCGATGTCGTTGATGCCGATGCTGAGCAACCGCATCGAATTCAGATTCCTGAGACAAAAGAACTTCGCTTTGCGAGTACCGATGGTCGTTATCAGTTTGCCGTGGATTGCACTCAAGCCCCAGGGTTCGTTGATTGGACCGAGCAGAAACTCAAACCGGTCATTCAAGACTGGTATCCAAAAATCGTCGATTTGCTTCCGAGCGAAGGCTTTCAAGCACCGACTCAAGTAACCTTTCGCTATCGGCCTGGAGAGGTCATGCGCGGAATTCCCGCTTACGCTCAAGGCGATACCATCTCCATGAACGCAGAGTGGATGCGAGCCGAACGGGAGCGCGAAGCCATCGGAGCTGTTGTGCATGAAATGGCTCATGTTGTACAGTCGTATCAAAGGAACGCTCTAAATCGCGGGCGCCGTGGACCTCCAGGATGGATTGTCGAAGGTATCCCCGACTATGTCAGATGGTTTCTTTACGAACCGCAAACCAAAGGTGCGTTGTTGTCCGCACGTGCACGATCGGCTGCCAAACATGACGCGAGCTATCGAGTGTCTGCGAACTTTATCGATTGGGTGATACGTACCCATGACCGCGAGTTATTGCAGAAACTCAACGCGGCTGCGCGGGAAGGCCGTTACCAAAGCGACTTATGGCATCAGTGGACCGGCAAGTCAGAAGCTGAACTAGCCGATGCTTGGCGCGCACAAAACTAGTTTCTGATTCGTCTCGCAGAATGCAGATTAAACTTTGTTAACGGAATGGTTATATAAGACCCTCCCCGGCCGCCACGGCGTCCGTCCCTCCCGCAAGCGGGCGGGTGGCTTACGAAAACGTACGAGGCACAGAAAGCACAGCCCTATGATTCGCCACGTGTTGTTTAGCTTGATCGGTCTATTCGGTTCATGCCTCATGGCTACTGACCGTCCGAATATCGTCATGGTTTTCATTGATGATATGGGCTGGGGTGATTTCTCGTGCTTTGGAAATCAGGAAGCGAGAACGCCTAACATTGATCAGATCGCTGCCGAAGGTATCCGGTTTGAGCAGTTCTACGTTAACGCTCCGATTTGCTCTCCCTCTCGATGCGCCTTAACAACCGGCCAATATCCGCAGCGCTGGAACATACATTCATACTTGAACAATCGCGCCGACAACGTACGACGCGGCTGCGCTCAGTGGCTTGATCCCAAAGCTCCGACGCTTGCGCGCCTACTGCATCAGCATGGCTATGCGACGGGGCATTTTGGCAAGTGGCACTTGGGTGGCCAACGAGATGTCGATGATGCTCCTGCGATCACTGAGTATGGTTTTGAACAGTCGCTCACAAATTTTGAAGGGATGGGTTCAAAACTGTTGCCGCTCACCATGAAACCTGGTGATCGTGAGCCCGGAAGAATCTGGGCGGACGCAGAACGATTAGGTGGACCTTACACATGGATGCAGCGCAGCGAGATCACGAGCGGATTCGTCAAGCATGCGATCGACTTTGCCAATCAATCCTATGCCGCAGGTAAACCGTTCTTTGTTAACGTCTGGCCAGATGATGTGCATAGTCCATTTTGGCCTCCTGTTGACAAATGGGCTGGTACCAAGCGAGGAAAGTATCTGGCTGTACTCAGTGAGATGGATCGGCAACTCAAAGCTCTGTTTGATTTTTTGAGAGCGACCCCTGACATACGTGACAACACATTGCTCCTTATCTGTTCGGATAATGGTCCTGAACCGGGTGCCGGAAGCGCTGGACCATTCCGCGGCACCAAGACAACGCTTTATGAAGGGGGCGTGCGTTCTCCACTGATCGCATGGGGGCCTGGTTTGATCGAAAAGTCCAAAGCAGGTAAGACGAATACGACTTCAGTCTTCGCCGCGTTTGATTTAGCCCCTTCACTGCTAACGATTGCGTCCGTCCCTGTTCAAGGTGTTGCACTCGATGGTGCAAACGTTGCACCCGCACTCCTAGGTCAAAAAGATGTGTCGCGCGAAGCACCGATATACTGGCGACGGCCCCCCGATCGCAAGACAGTGAATGAGAACTCAAAAGAACTGCTACCCGACTTAGCAATGCGTGATGGAAATTGGAAGCTACTTTGTAACTACGACGGTTCCGAACCGCAGCTTTATGACCTTAGCACTGATCGTGTTGAGGAAAGCAATCTTGCGGCGAAGGAACCAAAGCGAGTCGAGCAAATGACGAAAGCTCTGCTGCATTGGCATCAATCGATGCCTCAAGATCAAGGGCCGAAGCTAGGTGAGGAAGTAAGGAAGAGGATTTGAGATTCTCAAGTGCCAAACAACATCTCAGCAGCTCGGATTGCCATCTTTCCGTTTTGATGAGCGACACCAGGGACGTACTCTAGCTTCCATTGAAACATCGCTTCTTTCTCTTCGGCCAAGGCTTTCGCTCGTCGGTAGTACGCTTCACCGCGAGCAAGTCGATGAGGTCCCTGTGCCATCGCTTCAGGCTGTTTCGGCAGCTGTGAATGGTTTGGATCTTTATCTTCCGTTCCCAAGAGAATCAACAGCCGGTGGGCAAATGCCTTCTTTAAAGTTGACTCATCAATTCCAGATCGCTTCAATCCAAAAGGATATTCCACTTGAAAATCGGGCATGGCATATGAACCGGCGTTTGCGGCGATCATGAAATCACACCGCGCATCCGCGATGAAATAGTTGAATCGATGAACAAACTGGCTTCCTGCCGAATGCCCATACATCTTGTAACTGACGACTTTGGTCCCTGTTCTCGCTTTAACTGTATCGAACAAAGGTTCAATCACCGAGAAAGACCAAGCTGAAGCCGGTGTCGGTTTCTTGTCGCGATCTAAGACGCCACCGTGATTGAAATCATCACTCTGCGGAAACGCTTTGCGATCAAACTCCGGGACGACGATGATCACTTGATGTTTCTGCCCCAGAGGTACCCATTCTTCAAGGTATCGCTCCGCATCTCGGTTAACACCATGGATGACAAATAGCACCGGTGTCTCATCTTTCACCGCTTCAGGCGTCCATGTCCAAACACGTATGACTTTGTTGGCAGGCGTGACAAACTCAAAGTTCGATTTCCCGGTAGTGGCAGATTGTGCGAGCAAGCATGGAGCAAGCAGACTGTGGCTTAACAAAAGCAACGTGATTGTGCCGAGGCGTATCATCTGATCTTAATGTTTGGTGGAGGCGATGGGCAACTGAATATCACTGGGTCAACAACCACGATGGTCTACCTGATGACACGCTCATTCATTCTTGTTGTCACCCCATAACGCTCGCACGTTGTTTTGATTCCAGCGATCCCAAAGTGATTTTAATTCCTGGACTTTTTCTGGATACTCGGTCGCTTGATTGTGTTGCTCGCTCGGATCGTGTTCCAAGTTATACAGTCCTTGTTGAATCGAAGGTGGAGATTTGCTCGTATCAAGTGCAGCGCATAGCTTCCATGAACCTCGTCGGATCGCCATCTGTTCGCCATAACGCCAATAAAGTACTCGATTCACATTAGCCAGTTTTGAATCTAGGAGCATTGGGAGAAGGTTAATTCCATCGAGCCTCGAATCTACCTCAACCTTCGCAGCACTCAACGAAGTGGGCAGTAGATCCAAGGTACTCACTGGTTGATGGAATACTTGATTACTCGGTAGCATCGACTTCCATTGCATCACGAAAGGAACTCGCAATCCCCCTTCCCAAGTCGATCCTTTGAAGCCGCGTAAGGGGGTGTTTCGAGACCCATTTTTTGGCGGAGCTCCGTTATCACTGATGAAAGTGATCAGAGTTCGTTCTTCCTGGTTTGTTTCTCGAATACATTGGAGCATCTTGCCGACGGCGCCATCGAGCAATGACATCGCCGCAATAAACTTCCGACGATCCAGGTTCTCGATGTTCTCAAATTCCTTAAGTACCGATTCGGGAACATCGAGTGGCTGGTGGGGCGTAATGAATGCAACATACAAGAACCACGGTTCCTGGTTATGGGAACGTATAAACTCAGATGCTTCGCGCGCAATGGCTTCATCGACGTAACGGTCTTGAGTAACACCTCTTTCGCTATGGCGATAAAACTGCAAAGGGGGCAGCTTTTTCTGGCCGGGAAACCAAACGGACTCCGTAAACCCGCGCGCTTGAGGGTTATACTCTGGAAGCATCGAGTTGCCCAAATGCCACTTGCCAAAATGCCCTGTGATGTAACCCGCCTCTCGAAAGTATTGGGCTGCGGTCTTTTCTGAAACGGGTAATCCCTCAGGCGCACGATCGGCCATGGGATGATTGAATTCATGACCAAAACGAGTTTGAAAACGACCTGTGATTAGCCCTGCACGGCTTGGGCTGCACACCGGTCCGGCAACGTAGCCATTCGTAAAGCGAACCCCGTTCTGCGCAATCGAGTCGATGTACGGAGTTTTCAAGTCGGTGCATCCATTGACACCGATATCCGCATAACCGAGATCGTCGGCGACCATGATCAGTATATTCGGTCTTGGTGCATCTCCTGCATAAGCATACAGGCATAGAATCGTCAGTTGCCAGAGAAAGGCATGCAGAGCAAGGTTTTTCATACGGATTCCAATAGGTCGGAACTTTTCAGTTGGAATCTATCATACTCCACATTCACGCTCACGGGGTTCATTACATGCGCATCAAAGCATTGAGAATAAAGCTACCCCAGACTGAAGATAAACCGACGAATGAAAGGTAAGCAACGGTCCGTTTGCGTCCCCTCAAAGCTAGGTAAAGGCCAAGTGATAGCTGCAAGCAAGTCGAACAAGCGCCGAACCAAATCAATTTTTCCGGATGTTGCCCAGCGACCGCGGAAAATGCCAGCGTGGGGAAGAACGCAGGTAGCGATAGGAGTAAGTCGAACCCGTCGGAATTCGAGTTCCATTGGTGCATCACGCGCAGTACCCAAACGAATGGCAGGTAATGTACTAACCATACACCAAGAATGATCCAGCGGCTTCGCGTGTTGCGGATCGCAATGACAACTGATGCGATTGCGACAAGTGTCAACACAACCGTTGCCACCCAATTCCCTAACCCTCTAAATCCCAACGTAAGGAGCACTGCAACGACAATCATCAGGTAGAACAAATGTTGAGTGCGAAACCGCAACGGCTTCATGTCTTCGTCGCGCCAGCGATTAGAAAAGTGAAGCCAGAGCAATCCGATGTTCAGCGCGATGACAGAGATTAGCATGACGAGTGCGATCCAAGGCACGACGGGAGCCGGACGACTTTGATCAGCTCCTGTCCAGTCATAGAATTCAGGGATAAACCAACCCAAGAGGGCCGCTAAAATCCCTGCCGCGGGTCCGACGTAGATGTCCACAATTCGATCGAATTTCATCGGTTGTTTCCTTGCTCACTCGGTTCGACGGCGTTTGCCGCAGAGAGCCTTTTCGGATGTCAATCAACCGGAGAATCTGGGATTTCTCTAAAGAGTTCGATCACAGTTTTCGCACGTAGGCGTAGTAAGCTCCAAGCAGCGGCTCACCCTCTGCGTCATTGAAGTCGGCCTGCATTTCCATAGGACCCCGCTTCAATTCGACTTGAAATACCGCCGCTTTGGCATCATCGGTAAGTTCCTGTTTTTCGACTCTTTCTCCGATTTGCAGAGTGGCTTGAGCGATTGGAACTGACACTCCGGGAACGAGATTTCCATCGGCGAGATGGGCCGCTGGTGCCGCAGCACGCAGTGGCAAATCGGCTTCACGAGGCCAGCGTCTTATTTCGATTTCATACTTACCTGCTGATGCAGCATCCAAATGCCAGCGTCCCCGTTTTCTTTCCCCACGCCGCACTTGAGCCTGTTGATCAATGAAGACATCCCACCACTCGCACGCCGTCAACATCGTAGGATTCTCTGCTTCATGTCCGATGATAACACGCTGTGGCACGTTGATATCGCCTTTGACTCCTTCCCACCATTTATCAAGGTGAACTCGCATCTTCTGCACGACCTCGGGATTCGTTGAAGCAACATCGGATAGTTGAAACGGATCTTTAGTCAGATCATATAGCCGTTCGTTCTCAATTAGTCTCCACCGCTTCCAAAGAACGGCGGCACCTGACTTCTTCGGTACCACTTCTTGCTCTCTCCCTTGAACAGGCATCCTACTGTAGTTGATCACCAACATACGGTCATCAAGCGTCTGACGTTGGCCACGAAGCAGAGGTACCAGCGAAACACCATCCACGTTGTTTGAAGAAACATCACACAGTTCACAGAGAGTTGGAACAATGTCTTGTGACTGAGTCAATTCAGAGATCTCGCGAGGTTTGCCAAACTCACCTTCTGGCCAGCGTATGAAACACGGTACTCGATGGCCGCCCTCCCAAAGCGTCACTTTGTTTCCTGTCATGCCCGCATCGAAATACCTCGAGCCCCAAGTGCTCCCGTTATCCGTGAGAAAGATTACGATCGTGTTCTCACGCAGGTTATTGTCAACCAGATACTTTTCGAGCTTACCGAAGTTCTCGTCAATGTTCTCCACCATTGCCAGATAACGAATTAACTGTTCGGATTGCTTGTGATCAAACTTGGGAAGCTTTCCGCTCTTAATCGCTGCTTGTAAACGCGGCCGGACAGCATCTCGATATTTCTCGGGAACATACAACGGACCATGAGCAGCGGCCGTTGCGATGTAAAGAAAGAAGGGTTGATGCGTTTCCTGAGCGTCAGGTTTGATCCATTTCATTGCCTCTTGAAAAAACACATCGGTCGTGTAACCAGCATACTTCTGCCGTTCATTGCGATGCCAATAGACATCATCGAAATAATCGTTCTCCCATACGTCGGGGGTCGAACCAATATGCGAGGAAGGATACCAAATCGACTCATCGAATCCTCGATCGTGTGGTCGATAAGGATAGTTGTCGCCTAAATGCCACTTTCCAAAATGCCCAGACCGATATCCTTTTTGCTTCAGCAATTCTGCAAGCGTTGGATACTTTGTTCGTAACAAAGTTCTGCCGCTGCTCACGTTCATTGCTCCGTTGCGCAAACAGTCAACTCCCGTTAGCAATTGCCCACGTGTCGGAGTACACATCGGTGCAACATGGAAATCGGTAAACCGCACACTCTCGGAAGCAAGCCGGTCGAGGTGGGGAGTCTGAACGACAGGATTACCATGGCAACTTAATTCTCCATACCCTTGATCGTCCGTCATCACGAGAACGATATTTGGCGTTCCGGGAAGTGCACGGTTAGCGAGTAAGGTACAGATTGCGATGAGGATAGCGGTTTGTGAGGTATGTTTAAGGTTCATGATGATTACGCGCGAGGTAAGCGAGCCATTCGCCAAATGCTTTGGGACCAACGGGCACCTTGTTTTGTCGTAGCTGCACGGTGACAAGCCGGCTCAGAGAGTTTAGTGCCGAAGCGGTGGATGTAACATCCAAGAAGTTACCATCGTTCGAAAAGGTGTATTGCGCAAAGAGTAAGCATTCCAGCGAAACGTCTTTGGTCATGATTCCGCGCGTGACCATTTCTTCGTTTCTCGTTTTGAAACCCAGGATCAAGCGTTTCTTGATAAGTTCTCGATCAACATGCTCGATTGGCAAAACCGCAATCAATTGACTCAATGCTCGCAGCATGATGTAGTGGTAAGCGGGCCTTGCGTTGTGCGGATCAAACCAGCGTCCCGCATGGGGACCTTCTGTTAGCTGTCCAGGCAAGACACCCAGCGTTGCCTTCTTCACTGACGCGTCGAGATACCGAGGTTCCTTCGTGACGGAATACGCTTTGGCCAGGAGTTCAACGCTGAAGCTGTTGTAGTTCCAGTTAGGACAAAGCGGTTGCGTCATTGACCAATCCGCAGCGAGTTTCGCGGCTTCGAGGTACTTGGTTTCCTTTGACCACTCGTAGAGTTCGAAAATCGCTAGACCACATTCCGCATTATCGAATTGCAATCCACCATCACCGTGGTCGGCAAACGCCCAGCCGTTGCGTACGGTTTGATCGAGGATTCCTTTTCTTTCAGCAGCTTCGATAAAACGCGTTGCAACCTGCATTGCTTTGGCATCCGACGTATGTTTCGCAGCGGGGAAGGGAAAACAACCGGCGCCAGCTTGTTGCTGTGCCCAAATGAGAAAATCTGCCGCTTCATACGCTACGTCGCGCGCCGTGGCTTCTTCCCACAAGCCAGCTCGTGCCATGGCAATCGAAGCACTGATGACGGACGCTGGCGCGCGAAGTGGTGCCTGCATCTGCGTCGGATCTGTCCCAATTCTCCAAAATTGTTTGCTACGGATCTGCCTAAGCAACAACTGCGAAGCCTTTTTGATTTCGTCCGTCGTCAGCGGAGGGGCTTCGGCGGGGACAGGCAGATATTCATCTGCGACTTCGGGCACACCAACTTTTGTTCCGAGCCAAGCCTGGGCTTGGTTCACGGCATCTCGGATTTCCTCTAAGTTACCGGAAGATAACGCATGTTTCAGTTTTTCCCGCACATCTTCTCCGTTGGCTGGCAACGATGTCACGACCAAAAGCAAAAGGACAGCGGGTAAAATCTTTAGAGGCATAGATAGTCCGGAGGAGGTCCGTCGTTTACATCATGTCGCTTCCCACGTCCCTTAGTTTACTAGATCGTATCCAGTCTGCACCGGATTCGCCCGATTGGCGAATCTTTCTCGAAGTCTACGAACCATTGCTCCGTAGTTGGTTGCGACGTCATGCTGTGCTTCCTGAAGATTCGAACGATGTCGTTCAAAATGTTTTGTCCGTTGTCATTCGAAAGATCCAAGACTTTGACCATAACGGACGTGAAGGTGCCTTCCGGACTTGGTTGCGTTCCATCACGTTTCACTGTCTGAAAGAGCATTGGAGAGGGGCCAAAGCGGCACCTAAGGCGATGGGAGGAAGTGATGCACAAACGCGTTTGGCCGAACTGGAAGATCCACAAAGCGAACTTTCTCGGGCTTGGGATGCCGAACATGATCGCCATGTCATGCGCAAGCTGCTCGATCACCTAGAACACGAATTTGAGGAGCGCACATGGCTCGCCTTCAAGAAATTTGCCATGGACGGCGAGTCGGCCGCAGCCGTGGCAGAGCAGCTACACATGACACCCAATGCGGTTTTTGTCGCCAAAAGTCGGGTTCTGGCGAGATTGAGGCAGGAATCAAAGGGCTTACTTGATACGTAGAAAACTTTTTTGAGAGGTCCTGAAAGGTTTGATGAAAAGTCGACATTCCTCTGTTGGCACTTTGCAAAACGCGCAGCGTCAATCCCGTGGAGCAAGCTTTTTATGAAACCTGCCACATCTCCTCACCCTTCTCTTGAAGAACTTTACGCTTTTGCACATGGGACTTTAGTCGGACATGCGTTTCAAGTTGTTGCCGATCATGTGGAATCTTGTGACGCATGTTGCTCACTCTTAGCGGAGCAACCCGATAACACGTTGCTCGAACTCGCAAGAGAAGTCGCAACGTGGGGACAAGGCGAGGAATCGAGTGCCACGTCGAGTTCGGATGGCAATGATTTGCCCGGCGAACTTTTGCAGCACCCTCGCTATGCGGTGTTTGAGATGATTGGCAAAGGCGGGATGGGGGCCGTCTATCGTGCCGAACACCGCATGATGCAACGGACTGTGGCGCTCAAAGTCATTCATTCCCGGTTGTTGACCAATCCTAAAGTGATTGAGCGATTTGAGCGTGAAGTGCGATTGGCTGCCAAGTTATCGCATCCAAATATCGTAGTCTCCTACGACGCAGATCGTGCGGGGGATTTGCATTTCTTGGTCATGGAGTATGTCGAAGGAAAAACCTTAGACCGTTGGATTTCCGAACATGGCCCAGTGGATTACCAACGAGCTTGTGATTGGATTCGTCAAGCTGCGCTGGGATTACAACATGCACATGAAATGGGGATGGCGCATCGAGACATTAAACCACACAACTTGATACTGACATCGGAAGGTCAGTTACGAATCTTAGATTTTGGTTTGTCACGACTTGTCACTGACTCGACCGAAGCGACTGGCGAAAGTGAACCAAATCAAAACAAAGATTCACGCACCCTAGCGGATGTTGTGCTTGGCACACCCGAGTACATCGCACCGGAACAAATACAACAATCGCGTGAAGCGGGCATTCGTGCAGACATCTATGGACTTGGTTGTACGCTGTTCTTCTTGCTAACAGGGCGGTCGCCGTTCCACCGCGCATCGATCAAGGAAACCCTCGAAGCACAGCTTCATGATCCACTTCCAGACCTGCGATCGATCAATTCCAACCTTCCCGATCGATTCGTTGCTTTACTGGACCGAATGACGGCGAAACGACCGGAAGATCGACCAATCGAGCCTCAGGAAGTGGTTCTCGAGTTGGAGAAGATTGCACGTGGTGACCCGAGTACAGAGTTCAAGCCAATGCATCATCCGATGTTGCGGCGTCGTACCATTCTTGCCGCCGGGCTGCTCGTTGCCGGCTTACTTGGTTCAGCAGCGTTTTATCATGAAGTAATTGGCAACCGTCCAACGAGACTGCTGGTTATGCTTCCAAGTCGTGGACTTTGGTTTCCTGACTTTCGAGAGCTGCAACAGGCAGCAGCCAGCACGGGCACTCAATTAACATTCGCGAGTTGGGAAGATCATCCGTCTGAAGTGCTTAGTTCCTCTGAACCTGGTATTGCTGTACCCGACATTCGTTTAAACGGTGATGTCAGAGCCGCAGATTATGACGGAGTGGTTTTCATCGGTTATAACACGCAGGAGTTTCATCCCGATGGGATCGCGGGAGCGGAAGTTGGACGGTTGCTAAACGAGTTTCAGATGCAAAAGAAGATTGTCGCGGCTCTATGTGCCGGGCAACGTGTTTTGGCACAACATGGTGCATTGCGGGGCAAGACAGTTACACCGGCCCTTTCTGTACAAGCCTATGAGGTCGAAGTTGAAGGGGCTAAACGCATTGAACGCGATGTGTGGGTCGACGGCTTGGTGGTAACCTGTGCCGAAGCGGCTTTCGCAAAGCCATTCTTGGAAGAAATTGAAAAAGTTGCGCATCGCTGAAAGGTTTCTCTCGAACGACGCATTTCTCCTTTGTCCGCTGAGTCATTCGCTCTTCAAGGACAAGTCACTTTTCTATCAGGAGAATTCACGATGCGATGGTTCAACAAGTTGCGCAGCCATAACCATGTTTCCAAACGAGCAACACGGAAACAAAAACGCGCTCTGATGACAGAAACCCTGGAATCGAGAGAGTTATTCGCGGCTGACCCCTTACCGGTACTGCTTGTTATCGCCGATCAACAGGATTTCTACTATCGCGAGTATGCAGAAACGCGGCAAGCGATCGAGTCGAAAGGAGTGGATGTCGTCGTGGCCGCAACGACTACCAATACTTCTTATCCACATGCTGGAACCGGCCAAGGCGCCAGTTTAGGCGCGGTGACGCCTGATATTGCGTTGGCGGATGTTGATCCGTCCGCTTACTCAGCCATTGCGTTTGTCGGTGGATGGGGAGCTTCGATGTACCAGTACGCTTACAACGACCCTGATGGCAATGGAGTTACGGACAACTACTATTCCAATCCACACTACAATGGTGATGCTAACTTAAACGATGGAGCCATCGCGCCACAAAAACTGGTTGTGAATCAATTGATCGGTCAGTTTATGAGTGCAGACAAACCGGTGGCCGCAATTTGTCATGGGGTGACAGTCCTAGCTTGGGCGCGCGTTGACGGCGCCAGTCCCATTGCAGGTCGCCATGTCGCCGTTCCGAAGACGGTCAGCTCACCCGATCAGTTCTATAACGGTGCATGGCATAACAACGGTTACTATATGGGACAGTATGAGCAAGTCATTGCAAATGGAGCGATTGCAAGCCCAGTGAGTGGCGCAATTGGCAATCCCAATACGGTGGCCGATGATGTTGTCGTCGATGGGAACATCATCACCGCAGAGAACTTTGATAGTTCATATCAATTCGGTTTGAAGATCGCTTCTGAGGTGATCGACAATTTGGTCATCGAGGTGTTACCGCCCGTTCAAACGGTTGGTAACGACATCATCGTGCGCGGCACCGATGACGCGGATACGATCTACATCTGGAGTCAAGGCGCGAATCAGGTCGGTGTGTGGATAAATGGCGTTTCCCATGGCGCTGCATCGTTAGGACCGGGAGGACGCGTCATTGTTTTTGGTGGCGCGGGTAACGACTCCATTTTTGCAACGGACCTCTATCGGCCTGCAACAATCTACGGCGAAGCCGGACATGATTTGGTGACTGGAGGGTTTGCCAACGACATCCTCGACGGAGGTGAAGGCGTCGATCGGCTTTGGGGAGGTCCCGGGGATGATTTGATTCGTGGCGGCGGAGGAAATGACTATCTCTTCGGCCGTGAGGGTAACAATGTGATACTCGGCGGAGATGGTGATGACTATCTTGAAGGATTAGAAGGGCGGGATGTATTGATCGGAGGGCTTGGCAGTGACTTCGCTCGCGGCAACGGAGGGGATGACCTTCTTATTGGCGGTACAACCTCATTTGACCAGAATGATGAGGCGCTACTCGCTCTGCTTGCCCTTTGGAACAGCGAACAATCCACACCCGAGCGAATTGCTGCCCTAACCGGTGCCACAATTCCACCATCCCTCAGTCAGTTTGGCCCACTCATCGTCCATGACGACTTGCAAGTGGATAAACTGTTTGGGAACGCCGGTGATGATTGGTACTTCGCCGTGTAAGACGTTCGGGTCCGGTCTCTTTCGCAGGAAAGAGATTTGGATCCCTTAACGAAAAGATGCTTGACCGCTTTATGATGCGACACATGATTATCGCTTGGATTTCGCTACTTGCGATTCCAAGCGTTTTGGTTGGAGTTGAGACACATCCGAATGTCATCTTCATCCTTGCGGATGATTTAGGCATAGGGAACGTCGGATGTTATGGTGCCGATCGTTGCAAAACACCGAATATCGATCACTTGGCCAGTCGAGGTATTCGGTTTACAAACGCTTATACGGCAGCGCTTTGCGGTCCGTCGCGTGCGCTGATCATGACGGGGCGATACGCTTTTCGCAACGGTTCTTCCAATCAAGACGCATGCACGACGATGAATGCGCAAGAGATCGTTCTACCGAAGTTGTTCAAGTCGGCTGGCTATGACACTTCATCCATTGGTAAATGGGGACAGCTCCCTGGCAATCCCGGTGATCACGGTTTTGACGATTACTTTCGGTTCAAAGGAAGCGGAGTTTATTGGAATCAAGAGAAAGGAAATCCAGAACCCTATTTTGTTAATGGAGAAGAGTTAAAGCTTCGCGATGACGAGTATATGCCCAATCTCATGCACGAGCACTTGATGGGTTTTGTTAAACAACAGCGATCAAAGCCGTTCTTTATTTACTACTGTATGTCGCATGTCCACGGTGATATCCAGCCAACCCCTGATAGCCCATCAGATTGCCAAGATTTGTTTGCGGACAACGTTCAATACATGGATAAGCTCGTTGGAAAACTTGTTCGTGAACTTGAATCGCTTCAATTAATCGAGAATACGCTTTTGATCTTTATGGGTGACAACGGTACTGGGAAAGGCCAAGCGGCGAAATCGACAATTGGCGGTCGAGCTTTGTCCGGCATGAAAGGAAGTATGCAGGAATGCGGTGGACTCGTTCCGCTGATCATTCATTGGCCAGCAAAGTTGAAGACCAGTCGCGTGAGTTCAAATCTTGTGGATTCGACCGACTTTGTCGCTACTTTTTCTGAACTGTTGCAGAGTAAGCTACCGCAGTACATGGTCTTTGATGGTCACAGTTTTGCATACGAGCTAAACGGTAAACCCGGTACGCCAAGAGATTGGGTGTACAATCAGCTTGCCAGCATGTGGTACGTTCGTGATCAGCACTGGAAACTGAATCAGCTTGGTGAACTTTATGACATGCATGATGCACCGTTTACCGAGAAGCTTGTCGCACCGGATTCGCAGCAAGCGAGTGCGGTGGAAGCGCGGAAACGTTTAGCCTCAGTGCTTGCCAAACTCGATCCCGCAGGCGGTATTCCCGACTCAGGTGATGGCACAGGTAGGCACGCGAATAAGAAACGACGCAACGACTAATTTCCTGCTCCCTCACACCTTACTCCTTACACCTTATCCCCATGCTTACATTACTTGCCTCGTTTCTCGTGCTTATTCAAACGGCCTCTGAGTCCGGGGCGACGATCAAAATCGTATTGGCTGGTGATTCGACGGTGACGGACACAGCGGGTTGGGGTATTGGATTCGCCGAAGCGTTAACGCCTTCGGGCAAATGTATTAATCTGGCAGCAGGTGGTCGCAGCAGCAAGAGTTTTCGAGACGAAGGGCGTTGGCAAAAGGTTTTAGATGAAAAACCGAACGTGGTATTGATTCAATTTGGCCACAACGATCAGCCGGGCAAAGGCCCTGCACGCGAAACGGATCCCAAAACTAGCTACCGCGATAACTTGCGACGTTACGTCAAAGAAGCTCGCGACATCGGCGCGAAGCCAGTGTTGGTTACTTCGTTATCACGACGAGCTTGGGATGCTTCGAATCAACATATCGCTTCGACGCTCGTTGATTACGCGCAAGCAGTGAAGGATGTGGGTGCCGAGTTAAAAGTTCCGGTCATTGATTTGCATGCGAAGTCAATTTCGATTTACGAACAGTTAGGTCGCGATGGTTGTACGCGCATCAGCCCTCGCGATGACAAGGGAGGGACGGACCACACGCATCTCAACCTTGTAGGGAGCAAAGTGTTTGGCAAAGTCGTTGCGAACGAGCTTCGCGAAGTACTTCCTGAGCTCGCAACGGTTGTCAACTCAACCCGTCTGCCAGTTGATGCATCCGCTTGGCAAAACTGGTTTGATCAACTTAGCGATGCCAAAACCACGGATACTGAAACCAACTCCAAGATCCGCATCGTTTTGATTGGAGATTCGACTGTGAAGAACGGTCGAGGGACGGGTGAAGGTGGTCTGTGGGGCTGGGGTCAACTACTTCATTCATTCTTTGATGAATCAAAAGTTGAAGTCGAGAATCGAGCATTGGGTGGTCGCAGCAGTCGAACTTTTCTAACGGAAGGGCTTTGGGAAAAATCCTTAGAGCGATTGCGACCCGGCGATTTTGTGTTCATTCAGTTTGGGCACAACGACGGGGGAACGATGTTCGATGGAGATCGTCCTCGAGCTTCGATTAAAGGGAACGGCGACGAAACGAAAGACGGAGTTGTTGGAGAAAAGGCAGAAACCGTGCACTCATTCGGATGGTATCTTCGCACATACTGCGCGGATGCCAAAGCGAAAGGAGCGACTCCAGTCGTCATGTCCCTCGTGCCTCGCAACCGATGGGAGCAAGGACGCGTTATTCGCTCCGACAAGGATTATGCGAAATGGGCAAAGGAGGCTGCGATGGATGCCGGCGCACTATTCATTGACCTCAATGAGATCGTTGCAAAGCGTTACGAAACCATGGGTGCAGACAAGGTTGCGGAGTCGCTTTTCACCAAAACCGATTGGACGCATACAACACAAGCAGGCGCAAGAGTCAATGCCGAGTCTGTTGTCGAAGGATTGAAAGCACTTGAAGCTTGCCCCTTGAAAGACTTCCTTCTCCAATAGCTTTTGATGTTGCGCGTTTTGAAGTATTTTCGTGCTCGTGCTCAATGAAATAGTGCTTCCAATTGATTTTGTGGCTATCGATTATGCGAGACCCTCCCCGGCCGCTACGGCGTCCGACCCTCCCGCAAGCGGGAGGGTGGCTCGTGCTCGTAACCTTTTAACGAGTTTCGATAACCCATCAAACGCGAAGCGATCAATCACTCCGTCAAGCTAAAGGCACTCCAGAACACGGGATGCGCGGCACCGTATCGAGCTCGCCTCGCTTCGATAATCTTTTGCTGAGCATGACGCAAGGCAGTCGAGACGGAATCGCCGCTCGTTAGATTGGTGAACAGCTCATTCATCATGCGGGCCGTCGTGCGGTCATCGACTGACCAAAGGCTGGCGAGCACTGCATTGGCACCTGCGAGATGAAACGATTGTCGCAGTCCGGCAACCCCTTCACCATTCTGAATTTGTCCAAGTCCGGTTTCGCAAGCACTTAAAACAACGAGTTGAGTTCCGCGAAGGTCGGTGCCCGTGATCTCCAATCCAGTCAAGATTCCATCGGCATTCGATTGAGCCTGGTTGCAACCAGCCATCATTAATCCGCAGCGGAGTAAGGGATTTTCGAGTGGTTTACCATCTGACGCTTTAACGCTCCCCGACAATCCCTGTAACTCATCTTCGGTTGCCGTTTGTTGCGGTAGAAAGAATCCGTGCGTCGCAATCACCATTAGCTTGGGTCTTTGGACCACCTTAACGACATTTTCTTGGGCATAACCTTGTTGGTAGACGATCGGTTCTTGTCCTGCGAATTCCGCAATTTTTGGGCGAATCGCTTCGGCCTCTGCAGCCGTACCTTCTAGTCGACTCACGGAAGGGAGTTTCGTTAACGGCGCGAAGTGCCGCAGGCTTGGGATCTGCCCGCGCATCACGGTCACAAACAGGCTCAAGATTTGTTGAGGTGTTAGGTCATAATCAGGATCGGTAAAAATTAATGGTGGACTCGTCGCGGACTTATCTGACGACTTCAGTAGATTCCGACTGCTGACGACAAAACTCAATTCGTGTTTCTCGGTTGCGTAAGTCGTGCCTTCTAAAGGAAGTGCGGACCAGGGCAATACCCAAAGTGAAGCGTCAGGGCTGATGATTAAACGTTCATTTTGTTGGGTAGCGTTTAAGATCGGAGTAAGCAATTGCTCTGTAAGGGGTTTGAGCGTTTCAATCGTCTTTTGCTCAACCGCATCTTCGCCTAGATCAGCGATCGATGCGATTGAATCGATGATCGATTGACGTGCGTTTTGCACTAGAGTATCCAGCGATTGTGCGGGACCGAGATCGAGTATCTGCACGTCACCGCGTCCCGCTGGCGGAACGATCCAAGCGACATAATGAGGAGGTTGCCAACGCTCTTCTGGCTTGGCCGCTTTGAAGTTACGGATAGGCAAGTAAACGATGTCGACGAGAAATGAGTTCTGAGGAATGGCGGCACGAATCGAATCGAGCGAAACCCAGCGAGTTTTTGGAGCATTTTGCAGCTCCGCGCTACGACGCGCTAACGTATCAAACGTTACAGCTTTACCATTGATCAGCCATTCGGCAGAGCGCGAAGCGATCGTTGGATCATCGCGTTTCAATAAACCGAATGAAAGGGCAGCATAGAACCCACGTGAGTCGCGCACGCGCAGAAAGGCCAACTGTTCTCTCTCGGGTAAGCTAGGAAGCAAATCGCTGAGGTAGGTACGCACGAGTCGACGAGTTTTGTCATAACTATCGCTTGCTTCCTGCCAATGCCCTTGTTCCGCCTGCAGTGAAGCAAGGTTGCCAACGGTCAATGAAACGTTGCCGGGATTGACCTTGGGTTGCTTTTCAAACAGTGCGATGGCGCGCTGATAATATTGTTCGGCCTCGCCAGGACGGTTCTGCCGATTGAGAAGCCCGGCCAGATTGTTGTACACACGCGATAAATCAGGATGATCGGGTCCTAGTCCTTTTTCGCGAATCGCCAAGCTGCGTGCATACATTGCCTCGGCCACCGGATAGTTCTGTTGAGCTTCGTTAACAGAGGCGAGATTGTTTAATGTACTCGCGACGGACAAATGGTCTGGTCCCAATGCCGCTTCCCGTACTTTCAATGCGCGTTCGAGATAAGCCTGTGCTGTCACAAGATCCTCTTTGGCACGAAACAATTGCCCAAGGCTATTGAGAGAGTTGCCGACATCGGGATGATTCGGTCCCAATCGATCGGTGCGGATTTTTAGAGCTCGCTCATAGATCGGTTGGGCTTTATCAAACTGACCCATCTCTCGATAGAGTCCAGCGAGGTTTGTTAAACCCGTAGGAAGCTTGTCGCTTCGTGAGTTTTCATAATGTCGTACAGCTTCCGTGTATAACTTTTCTGCTTTGGCATACTCTCCCATTTCCTTATACAGGTTAGCGAGGTTGTTTAGCTCCGTAGCATTTTCGGCGCTCGTCATGCCGTAGACGCGTCGACCGATTGTCAGTGCCTTATTGAAACACTCTTCGGCTTGAGAAAAGTTACCCAAGTTCTGATGAATCACACCTAGGTTATTCAAAACGGTTCCTAAGTTTTCATCATTGGGATTCCTTGACTCGAGGGCCGTTACGCATCTTTGATACAGTACAGCCGCTTTCTGAAAGTCACCCGTCGATTCATAAGCATTGGCAAGTTCATTCATCACGATGACGGTTTCAAAGGCACTTGGCCCATTTGAGCGTTCAGCCAGCGGAAGGGCTCGCTCGAACGCTGCAACGGCGTCCGCATACTTGCCGGCTTTCATCAGCGCACGGCCTTGATCTTTCAATTGACTGACGCTCTGCGCCGAAAGCAACGAACAAGTCGAAATCGCGAAAACACAGAACCAAACACGGGTGCGTCGAAGAACAATAGCGATGTTGAACATTTTGAATCATTCCAAATGTCTTGGGGGTGCCGAGTTGCGCTGTTCAACAAGCTATCCGAAATTCGCCGAGGATGCGGACAGCGAAAATAGAAAATGGACAACGGGTCTCGGAAACCGAAGCGATGTACACTTCGACAATTGTTCAGTAATCCGGGTCCGTTTGCCCAAAACCGCGAAACTAGATTCGCTGGCCGCCGATAAAGACTTGCTGAATTTCAAGCTTACGATTGAGGATCAATACATCGGCTTTCTTTCCTTTTGCCAAGCTTCCATATTCTGAATCGATCCCTGTCAATTCTGCAGGCGTAAGGCTAGCCATGCGAATGATCTCATGTAGCGGAATACGAGTTGACCGGGCCGTTTGCCGAACCATATGGTCCATGCCTTGAACGGAGCTTGCCAAAGCACCGCTGTGTGTTCTTCCCACAAACCCATCGTGAATGAATGTCGTGCCTTCTTCGGGCGAACCAAAGATATATTCACCAGGAGCTAAGTCCATGCCGCGGTTGGAATCCGTGACCAAACAAAGTTTACGCGACGTTTTCATCTGCCATGCGAACTCCACTAGTTCCGGAGCTAAGTGATAACCGTCGGCGATCACTTCGGTGCTCATCTCAGAATGAGCGAGAACGAATTCAAGCATGCTTCCTTGCATCGGTGTTCCCAAGCGACTGCGAACCGATGCAACCGAGCTCATTGCACACCAAAAGTGATCAACATGCCGCATGCCAGCTTTATAGGCCGCTGCCATCTCACTCCAGCTCGAATTCGAATGGCCGCAAGTGATCAAACAACCTTTACGCTTGGCAAGTCGATAGAACGATTGGGCACCAGGCAATTCAGCTGCGCAGGTTGCAATCTGAATCAGTTTCGTTCTGAGATAGCGTTCAAACTCTTCGATTGTCGGTGGTCTCACGCCCGCGCGGGGATGACAACCGATTTTATCCGGTGCGAAAAACGGCCCATACAAGTGCACACCCGGGATGCGCGCACCGTAGGTTGCGCTGTGTGTCTGCTGGGCTTCTTTGACCGCTGCCAGCATGCGATCAATCTGCGCAACGCTTCCCGTCGTAGTTGTGGGAAACAAAGATGTCGTACCGTGGCGCGCATGGGCTTGGCAAGCTGCGCGTACGGCTGAAACGGTTCCATCCATGAAATCAGCGCCGGCGCCTCCGTGAACATGGATGTCGATGAAACCAGGGGCAACATACTTTCCCCGCGCATTGATCACTTTCGCTTCGTGTGGAAGTTTAACTTTGGGTTTGCCAACGTAAACAATCGTGTCGTCGTGAATGATGATTTGACTATCCGGCAATAGTCGGTCAGCGAGGATTGCTGTGGCGTGATTGATTACGACCGGGTGGGGCTTGGACATCGTGTGAGGTTTGGTTAGGTCGTGCAAAACTGTGGCTTCAAAGGATCCAGCACTATGTTAGCCGAGGACCGCCGAATCGTGTCGTGACCCCGCAACTTCATCGGAATTCAAGCATGGCGGCAATCTACGGTGTTTGCGATGTCAGGCCGCATTAATCGCAGTTTTATGGGGGATACTTTCGCGTTACCGAGGAATTTTTCTCGCTTTTTTGGGTTTTCTAACGTAGGTTTCATTTGGTGAGGACACCCAAACGACCTCAACACGGAAAGATGTTTTGCATCTTTCAACCCATGTGGCAGACGTGGTTACAACAACTTCTCATCTCGCTGGGCAACGCAAAATACCGCGCATTCTGTTGGTGGATGATGACCCCAACGTCAGCGCAGCAATCGAACGCAATCTCCATCACTGCGGGGTTGAATTCGTGACGGCTTACCACGGGATGCAAGGCATCTCGGTCGCGGCGCAGCGCCGCCCCGATCTGATTATTACGGATTTGCACATGCCATTCGCCAGTGGTGAAGATCTGATTGAGGTGCTGTCACGCAATCAAGCGACCGCAAACGTTCCGATTGTTGTTTTGACGGGTAACCAATCTTTCGCTTTGACATCGCGTTGGCGACGTATGGGAGTGGTCGCAGTGATGCACAAGCCTCTGGCAACCAGCGAATTGCTCCGCGTGTTGCTGGGACAACGACTCATTATGGATTCTCAAAAGTTACTGGATCAAATCTGTTGTGAACTTGAACGGGAGCGCGAGCAATGAAAGGGGTAATCTTTACCGAATTCATGGAGCATGTCGAAGATGGATTTGGGCTGGTTGTCGCCGACAATGTCATGACGAGAGCTTGTCCGTTTCGGTCAGTGTTTACTTCGGTCGGCTATTATGATCATCACGATTTGATCGCGATGGTGACTCAGCTAAGCAAAGAAACCGGCATCGATGCCGAGTCCATTGTGCACCGTTTCGGAAAACATATCTTCCGCTACTTTCTTAAAACCTATCCTGATGCATTCCAGGGCGTAACATGCACGGGGGATCTGCTCAAGAACGTTGAGCATGTCATACACATTGAAGTTCGCAAACTACATCCTGATGCAGAACTTCCCAGATTTGAATTTCCAGACGCGGAAAACGGCGTCTTTCAGGTGGAGTACTTTTCCACGCGTCCCTTTGCAACGTTTGCCCAAGGTTTAATCCAAGCAAGCGTTGAGCACTTTCAAGAATCCGTTCGAGTGGAACGCCGAGATCTAGCAGGTGAACCCGGCACGCACACCCTATTTCGCTTGGTACCTAACGATGTTTGAAAAGGTGGGTGAGCTATGAATGCGTTAACTAACGAGACAGCGATCACACCGGAAGTTTACCAGCGATGCCTTGAACGCGAACGGATGGCTCGCAAAGAGGCGGAGCGATTGCTGGAAACGCGAAGCCGTGAGTTGTACGATGCAAATCAACAGCTACAAAAAACGGCGCGGGCATTGGAAAAAGAAGTTCAGCGGAGCAAAGTGGTTTTTGAAACGGCTGCCGAAGGCATCATCATCTTCAATGACATTGGTGAGATTGAATCACTCAATGCGGCCGCAAAACAGATCTTTGAACTCTATGAAGAATCCAGCTCGATGCGCAATATCTGCCAGCTGGTTCCCAGCGCAACTTTCTGCGAACTCTCGCGCACTTGTATCACCTCACTCATTCATGAATTGGCAAGCAATGACAATGAGTTAATCGGCCAGCGTAGCGATGGAACCGGCGTTCCCATCGAACTGATCGTGAGTGCGTTTGTCCACAATGGTACTCGTAGTTATAGCGCGATCGTGCGTGATTTGACGCGGAGAAAAGAACTCGAAGCTCGCTTGGCACATGCACAGAAGATGGAGTCGGTGGGGCAACTTGCAGCGGGTATTGCCCATGAGCTCAATACGCCTATCCAATTCGTCGGAGACAATACGCATTTTCTGCGCACCACCTTCGAATCCATCTCCGAAATCCTGGACCAAACCGAGAAGCTTGTAGCGCAGGCAGCTAGTGTTGATTCCCTGCAACCACTAGCACAACAAATCGAGGAGACTTCTAGACGTGTCGACTTGCCGTTCCTTCGCGATGAAGTGCCGGCCGCGATCGAACAAACGCTTGAAGGGGCAGCAACCCTTTCTCGTATCGTCAAAGCGATGAAGATCTTTTCGCATCCTGGTACCGCGGATTTCCAGGAAGTCGACTTGAATCATGCGCTTGAGAGCACGTTGACCGTATGCCGTAGTGAATGGAAGTACTGTGCCGAGTTAATCACCGAGTTTGAATCGGGTTTGCCAAAAGTGTCTTGCCTGCCAGGTGAACTCAATCAAGCGTTTCTGAATTTAATCGTCAATGCCGCACATGCCATTGCATCGAAGGGTGCCACCGGTCCCTTGCCGCTGACCATTCGTACGAGAGCGAAAGACGGTTTGGTCATCGTGGAAGTCCAAGATTCAGGAATCGGTATCCCCGAAGCGATTCGCAGCCGCATCTTCAATCCATTCTTTACCACGAAAGGTGTTGGAAAAGGAACGGGTCAGGGACTCTCCATCTGTTACAACACCGTCGTCAATGTTCATCGCGGAAAACTGTACTTCGAAAGCACGGAGGGAGTCGGTACCACTTTCTTTGTCGAATTGCCCATTCGACAAAACACGGAATCTGAGCCTGAGGGCGAAAAATCATGACAAGAAAAATACTTCTGGTCGATGACGAAGTGAATTTACTCCAGTCGCTGCGTCGCAGCTTCCATGGCCGGTTTGAGTTTGCGACGGCTATCGGTGGCCAAGCGGCAATCAAATTGTTGCGTGAAGCGGGACCGTTCGCTGTCGTTGTCAGCGATATGCAAATGCCCGAAGTGAATGGGCTTGCGGTTTTAACCGAGGCAAAGAAAGTCTGTCCCGATAGCGTTCGAATCATGTTGACCGGTAACGTCGATCAACAAACCGTTGTCGATGCGATTAACTCAGGTGCCGTGTTTCGATTTCTAAATAAACCGTGTCCGCTTGATCGCCTGGGAGAAGCGATCGAGGATGGGCTCAAAATGTACTCGCTCATCATCGCGGAAAAACAACTCCTATCGCAAACGCTCACCGGTTCGATCGCGTTACTCAGTGATGTCTTGGCACTATCCAATCCAAGAGCTTTTGGAAGAGGCGGCCGCTTGCGATCATTGGCCAAGCGACTAGCAGAGGTTCTCGAATTGCGTGATCCATGGCAGTATGAGATCGCAGCGATGCTCTCACAGATTGGATTTATCGGTGGACAAGGGGAAGAACGCGCATCGGGAATGCTTTCCACTTCATCGCACTTCGAAACCTTGAATCGTTATGCGGCTCAAGGTGCAAAATTAATTGGAAGAATTCCACGGCTTGAACACGTCGCTCAAATGATCGAGCTGCAATTTGAGCACAAGCTCGATCAGGTGACCGAAGTGGTTCGGAGTGGAGCGAAGATGTTGCGAATTCTGCATGATTTTGACGTGCATGCGGAATCAGAGAGCGTTAATCATGCGATCGCCGCAATGCAGAAGGATGCGCATCACTACGATGGTGCGATGCTCAAAGCCTTCGCTAGTATGGTTCTTAGCGAAATGCAGATCAAGCAAGTATCGGTCATCGAGTTAGAGGAACAGATGGTGCTCGAAGAGGATGTGCTTGCTGCTAACGGGGAGATGCTAATCCGTCGAGGGCATGAGTTGACGATGAGCCTGATCCATCGCCTGCGCACTCTGAGTGGCACCTCGGTAGGAGTTCGTGAACCCATCGTCGTTCGCTGCTCAGCGTTTAAGTGAGGCTGTAGGCTGTAGGCTGTAGGCTGTAGCTGCGTCTTTTAATTCTCGCCTCCAGTCTCCAGCCTCCAGTCTCCAGCCTCAACCTTCCCTGGCGCAAGAATTGCCTCCAACGTTTAACCACCCTATCAGTTGGAGAGCTTGCATGACCCACTTAGAACTTCAAGCTTGCATCGATGCTTGCCTTAAATGCGCTCAAGAGTGCGAACATTGCGCCGATGCCTGCATGACCGAAAACGAATCGGCTCATCTAGCGGATTGTATCCGTTTGAACCGCGATTGCGCGGAAATGTGTTGGACGGCAGCCGCAATCATGAGCCGGCGATCAAAGTTCTCGCAGGAGGTTTGCCGCCTTTGTGCGGAAATCTGCGATGCTTGCAGTCAGATGTGCCGTTCTCACAGCATGGAACATTGCCAAGTTTGTGCAACAACCTGCGAGCAATGTGCTGAGGAATGTGGCCGCATGGCCGGAGATAACGCGTTCGGCCCGTTAGCCGACCAAACGACAGGCTAAAGATATTGGACCGCAGCCCGCTCCGGCAAAAAACCGGAGCGAAGGGTCTGCTGGTTTTTCAAACTACTTTGGATCGGCTTTGGGCTCTTCCGCTTTCGCTTCGCCATCAGGCTTCGCTTCCGCTTTCGCTTCGCCATCAGGCTTTGCTTCCGCTGGCTTTTCTTCGCTGACAGGAGGCAATTTAATGTCTGACTTTTCAGCTTCAGGTGCTGGTGCTTTCTTTTCGGCTTCTGCTTCCTTGGCTGGCGGAGCAGGAGCTTCTACTGCAGGAGTTTCTACCGTGACCCCTGAAGTCACATTGCTGCTAGAGCTGCTTTTCTTTCCCTTGCTTTCAGGTGGGGGTTGGCAGCCGACGCTGATGGCACAAACAGTCAACAAACTCAGATACAAACCGCGAACCTTCACGTTACGCTCTCGCTTTATGTGGGTTTAAGCTGAAATTCGATCCGACCGCGCGGATCAACCTCGGCAATGTTCAATAGCCTCCATGTTAGCGCGCGATTTTTGCAACTCAAGGCTAACCCTGGTTTTTGCCAGGAGTTATCTCACTTTTTGCCTGCCGCCGGTTCCTTTTTCTCGGTTTGCGTTGACTCTTCGGCGGTTTCTAGTTTTTTAATGGTCCCGTAAAGCAGTCCTCCTTTGTCATCGTGCCGCCATGTGCCCGTGTAGTGGTTGTCGTGAATCATGACTCGGGCCGAGAAGGTTCCAAGTCCGGGGAGCCAAACGTTGTCTAACGTAATCACGGGGGTCTTACCGGCCCAAAGCACGGGGAACTCCATTGGCAACTCCACATCTGTGTCCCCATAGCGGATACGAGCGGTGAATCGCCACAAGTCGCCCTGCGGGAGCTTTTCAACTTTACGAATGGTGTACGTTTCTGCTTTTGGTTCTCCCGCGACGCCGTCGACGGTGAATTTTCCTGTAAACTCAACGCCCGACATGGCAGTCTCAAATTGGGTGTGCATCGGGTCAGGATCAGCGGCCAGGCATGCACACAACAGCAAAGCGAACATAGAGGAATCCTCGGAAACGCGGCTAGTAATTTGGTACCGTCAGTATAGCATGTCGTAGTCGTTACATTGGTTAGAATTCAACCACACTTTGATTCGCATGAGTCGCTTTGGTGGTGCGACCTGTTTGCGTCACTCGGTTGATCAATCAACATGCAATTTGACAAGTTCGTCCCGGCTGATAACGAAGCACACGGACTAAGAAAATGTTCCGACGACGAACAACTGTGACTCTGACAATCGACCACATCATTCCAACACTCTGGTTCAACCTGTGAAATCTGCGTTAATCACTGGCATCACCGGTCAAGACGGATCTTATTTGGCCGAGCTATTGCTCGAAAAGGGTTACATGGTTCATGGATTGGTGCGCCGCAGCAGCACCTTTACCACCGAACGCATCGATCACCTTTACCGCGATCCCCACACCAATCCCAAGTTACTGTTGCATTATGGCGATTTGACTGATGGCCAAGCATTGACGAACCTCGTGCTTGAGATCCAACCGGATGAGATCTACAACCTCGGCGCACAAAGCCATGTGCGGGTCAGTTTCGATCAACCCGTCTACACACTGATGAGCGATGGTGTGGGTTCGCTCAATGTTCTCGAAGCGGCGCGATTGTTAAACAAAACCAAACAGGTTCGCGTTTATCAAGCGTCCAGTAGCGAGATGTATGGCGCCGTTTTGGAGACTCCGCAAACTGAACGCACGCCATTCAACCCCCAATCGCCTTACGCTTGCGCGAAAGTCTATGCATTTTTCCAAACCGTAAACTATCGTCGCGCTTATGATCTCTTCGCTTGCAATGGCATCTTGTTCAACCATGAAAGTCCACGGCGCGGTGAAACATTCGTGACCCGCAAGATCACGCGCGCGGCTGGTCGAATCAAAGTCGGTTTGCAAAACAAACTTTATCTGGGCAACCTCGATGCCAAACGCGACTGGGGTTATGCCAAGGACTTTGTCGAAGCCATGTGGATGATTCTGCAGCAAGAAGAACCGGAAGATTTCGTGATCGCAACCGGTCGCACGCAATCGGTTCGCGAGTTCCTTGATTTGGTGTTTGCAAAACTCGATCTGGATTGGCACGATTATGTCGAAATCGATCCACGTTACTTCCGCCCGAGTGAAGTCGATCTATTGCTAGGTGACGCTTCCAAAGCGCGGCAGAAGCTGGGTTGGACGCCGCGCACGAGCCTCGAAGATCTTGCCACTTTGATGGTCGAGCACGATTTGGATTTGGCTCAGCGCGAACTGCACGCTTCGACCTATCAGGCTTCGTCACACTAATTCCCAAACTATTGCGCTCGACTCCGGTCGTTCCCGTTTGTTTGTTTTGAGCTAGCTATTTCCTATGCCCGAATCATCCCAGCACGTTGCGTTGATCACGGGCATTACGGGGCAGGATGGCTCGTACCTAACTGAGAAATTGCTTCGCGAAGGCTATACGGTTCACGGACTAGTGCGTCGCAGCAGCGATGTTTCTCGTCCGAGATTGGATCATCTCTACTCTGACGAAAAGGTCTATAATCGGAGTCTGTTTCTACATTACGCAGACCTCGATGATACGACCACGATTCGCCGTATTCTGCTGAAGACCAAGCCGCGAGAGATTTATCATTTGGCTGGTCAGAGCCACGTTGGCGCGAGTTTCGAAATTCCAGAGTCGACGTGTGAGTTCACCGCGATGGGAACGCTGCGCCTTCTAGAAATGCTTCGCGATCTGGAGCCAGTTCCCAAGTTCCTACATATCAGCAGTAGCGAAATCTTTGGTCGACCTAAACATTTTCCGCAAGATGAATCGACTCCCTTGGCACCGGTCACGCCGTATGGAGTGGCGAAAGCATTCGCGACCCAAATGGTTCGCGTGTATCGTGAGTCTTTCGGTCTCTTCGCTTGCAATGCCATTTGTTTCAACCACGAATCGCCTCGTCGCGGCGAATCATTCGTAACCAGGAAAATCACTCGCGCAGCGGCAAGCATCAAGTTAGGTTTGTCGCACAGCATTGGCTTGGGAAACCTGGAGGGACGCCGCGACTGGGGTTTTGCCGGCGACTATGTCGACGCGATGTGGCGCATGTTACGACGGGACGAGCCAGAAGATTTTGTGATCGCAACGGGGCAAACTCACAGCGTCAGAGAATTGCTCGAAATTGCGTTCGGGCATGTAGGACTCGATTGGAATAAACACGTTCAGCTTGATGCTCGCTATCAACGTCCGAGTGAAGGCAAGGACTTATGCGGTTGTTCAACCAAGGCAATGGAGTTACTTGATTGGAAACCCACGGTCGCTTTTCATGATCTCGTCACCATGATGGTCGATCACGATTTAAAGCTGCTCAAAGAATCGCATAGGAATTGACGATCCAATCTTTCATTTAATTTGCCATCGAATTCAGGGATACGAATGCGAAGCCTTCATCTACTAAACCGAAGTTTGTGCGGGCTCCTTGTGGTTGATCTTCAGGAGCGTTTGCTTCCCGTCGTTCAATCCTCGCGTCAAATCCTTTGGAACTCCGATCGTTTATGCCGCGGCGCGGAACGATTCAACATAACGTCGCTCGCGAGTGTCCAGTATCCCAGAGGCTTGGGGCCACTTGTCGAGCCACTCAAAGAAAGATTTCCATCACCCATTGAGAAACTTCAGTTCTCGGCATCGACGGCCGAAGTGACTCAGTGGCGCAATGAACGTGAACTCGTACAGCTAGTCGTTTGTGGTATTGAAACGCATGTTTGTATCTTGCAGACCGTGATGGACTTACTCGCCGCAGGGCTGGACGTGTTCATTCCAGTCGACGCTGTTTCATCACGTAGTGAAACGGATCATCGCTATGCACTCGACCGCCTACAGTCGTGTGGTGCAACCTTGACGACGACCGAAGCAATACTGTTTGAATGGTGTGAAACGGCAGCCGATCCACAGTTCAAGTTTATTAGCCAGATCGTCCGCGAGCAGCCTCCTACAGCCTAGGCATCTAAGCTGTTGATTGCATCCAGCACTTGCTGATCGTGCCCGTCAACTTGGACACGCTTCCACACTTGTGCCACTTTGCCATCCGGTCCGATCAGATACGTGGATCGCTGAATTCCCCAGCTTTTCTTTCCGTACATATTCTTCTCGCGCCAAGCTCCATAGGCTTCACATACCGCGTGATCGGTGTCGGCAAGCAACGGGAAGTTGAGTTGGTATTTGTCGCGAAACTTGATGTGCGAGTCGACATCGTCGGCACTCACGCCTAGTACGATCGCCCCCGCCTTCTTCAACTCTTGAGAACGATCTCGGAAAGCACAAGCTTCTTTGGTGCATCCAGGAGTATCGTCCTTCGGGTAAAAATACAGCACCACGGGTTTGCCGCGAAAATCCTTCAGGCTCACTTTGCCACCTTGGTCCGATGCGAGCTTAAACGCTGGTGCTGTCGTTCCCGGTTCTAACCAATCACCCATGATTTTCCTTTTGCTGTCTAAGTTGTTTTTGGCTTAGCCCGAAAAAAGCCCTTCGGGTTAACCCAGTTTTTAGGTAAACGAACTTAAAAAACGTACGAGCGAACCCATCCCCTTGGAAAACGCTGCGAACATTGAGAAAACGGGCGGGATAACGGGTTGGTGATAACACCGAGTTTACCCCAGCCCAATATTTCCTGTTTGCGAAGCGATCCAAGTGGTGATGCGGAGTTTGACAGCATAAATCTCGGACGGAAACTGCCAAGGTCGCCTCGAAGTCGGAAAAATTGATCTGCGGCGAATGGACCAGAATCGGTATTCTTCGGCCATGTGGAAATGGCTTGGAAAATCGCGATCCTCTCCAGGAGCTTCTGCGCCGCATGATCTACCGGCGATGGAAGCGATCGCGGTCGAGCCCGGCCAGACGGTTCTCCCGCGGCGACGACGATCCAGTAAACACCAACAAGTTCGCATCCCTCGGTCCTGCCGATTGGATTCGGTACCGCTGGTTCGGTATCGGCGGTGGATCAGTTCGAAAATGCGGGAGGGTTTGGCACGAGCCGGAATTCACACGGTCGGAGAATTGCAATTCTGTGCCACCCAGCCTTTGGTGGGTTATTTGTCCCGGGACGGCGGGCACTCGCCCCGTCGAATCCGAGCGTGGTTACGTCACTGGCGCACGGTCTTCAAGCTCATGGCAGAGCTTCCAGAATTGCGCGTCGTCGACGCAGTGATTCTGGTTGCCATTCATCGCCGGAAAGCCAGAGGGCTTGTTCAAGAGACGCCGGGAAGGCTTTACGCCGATGTTCGCCGATACCTACTGTCCTCGGCGGCGACGAAACGAGTCAAGCGTCATGCCCCACCGACCGCCACGGCTGTGGAAGGTTGGATTAAGGCGGCTCGCAGTCGATTTCAAAGGGGCTAGACGACTAGGTCTACCTTCAAGATGCCTTGCTTCGATTCGGCACCGTACTTAGGTTAGACCAAAGTCACTTTCCCTCATTGGGTGTCGATTCTTCCATGCGCATCGGGTTATTTATCCCCTGTTATGTCGATCAGTTCTATCCTGACATTGGCATTGCCACAGTAGAAATACTTCGCAATCTCGGGCATCAAGTGGAGTTTCCCGAAACTCAGACGTGTTGTGGTCAGCCGATGGCCAATACGGGCGTTAATGCCGCGACGCGTCCATTGGCTGAACGCTTCGTTGAAATCTTTGCACCGTATGATGCGGTTGTGTGTCCATCGGGTTCCTGTACGGCGATGGTTCGTTATCACTACGAAGAGTATTTCCACGGCGATCCGAATTATGCCAGCCTTCGTGGTCGTACGTATGAACTTTGCGAGTTCTTGCACGACGTGCTTCAAGTGAAACAGATGTCCGCCAGCTTTCCCTATCGCGTGGGATTGCATCAGAGCTGCCATGGGCTGCGTGAGCTGAGGCTGGGCTGGTCAAGTGAAACCATGACGGCACAAGATGATAAAGTTTCAAAGCTACTGAGGTTGGTTGACGGCGTACAATTGGTCGACCTCAAGCGGCCGGATGAATGCTGTGGCTTCGGCGGGACTTTCGCGGTTAACGAAGCGGCAGTGTCGGCGGCGATGGGACGCGATCGAATTGACGATCACATCAGTTCGGGTGCCCAGGTGATTACGGCTGGGGATATGTCCTGCCTGATGCATCTAGAAGGTTTGATTCGCCGTGAAAAGAAACCGCTCGCGGTAATGCATGTTGCTCAGATCTTGGCGAGCCGCAAACCAACGAACACCTTTTTGTTATCGGGAACCAGTGCATGACAGCGACTTCCGCTCCTCATCAACATCCGCGTGAAGCCGCCGTGTTTACGGCCAATGAGTCACGCATGCATTGGCACGATCAATCGCTTTGGTTCGTGCGGAGCAAACGAGATCGGATGGCAAAGTCCCTTCCCGAATGGGAAGAGCTGCGACGTCGCGCTTCGCACGTCAAACAGCATACGATCGCCAACTTGCCGAAGTATCTCGAGCAGTTCGAACGCGAAGCCACCCGCATCGGTGCAACGGTCCACTGGGCAGCGGATGCCGAAGAACATAACCGCATCGTGCTTGAAATCATCGAACGACATCACGCGAAACGCGTGGTAAAAAGTAAATCGATGTTGACGGAAGAGTGTCATTTGAATCCGTTCTTGGAGAAGCACGGTATTCGAGTGGTGGATACGGATCTCGGCGAACGAATTGTGCAGTTGCGTGATGAACCACCGAGTCACATTGTGTTGCCGGCAATCCATATCAAGAAAGAAGAGGTGGGTGAGCTCTTTCATCAGCACCTAGGAACTGAGCGAGGCGCAAGCGATCCGCAGTACTTGACCGAAGCGGCTCGGCGTCACCTGCGTGAAGAGTTCATTCAAGCGGAGATCGGAATCACTGGCGTTAACTTTGCCGTCGCAGAAACCGGTGGCTTTGTCGTTTGTACCAATGAAGGCAACGCGGATCTCGGTGCAAGTCTCCCCAAAGTGCATATCGCTTGCATGGGCATTGAAAAGATCATTCCTCGTTGGCAGGATCTTGGTTTCTTCATTCGATTGCTCGCGCGGTCGGCGACTGGGCAACCGATCACAACTTACACATCGCATTTTCATGGCCCGCGAGCGGGCGGTGAACTGCATATTGTGCTTGTCGACAACGGACGAAGCTTGATTCGCGACTCGGACATGATGCGCACTGCCCTGAACTGCATTCGTTGCGGTGCTTGTATGAATACCTGTCCTGTGTATCGACGCAGTGGTGGCCATAGTTATGGATCGGTTGTGCCGGGACCTATCGGCTCGGTATTGAATCCGGCCGCCGACGCTTCGCAACATCGAACGTTGCCATATGCCTGTAGCCTATGCGGCTCGTGCACCGATGTTTGTCCCGTTAAGATCCCGTTGCATCATCAGCTCTTGGCATGGCGCAAAGAGATCGCGGGGAAGAAACTCTTGTCACGCACCAAGTCGCTATCGATGTATGCAACATCATGGCTGTTTCAGCGTCCCAAGTTGTTCGGTTGGGTAGGTAAAGTCGCTCGCATGGCTTTGCGTCATACGCCACGGTTCATGATTTATCATCGCTTGAATGACTGGGGTAAAGCACGCGAACTACCAGTTGCGCCACAGCAAAGTTTTCGTGAGTGGTGGCAATCGCAAGCTTCATCTTCGAGCAAACCAATGGGGCCAAAGGATGAGTAGTCGTCAAACCATCTTTGATCGTTTGCGCGGCCGCGAGGTAGAGAATGTTGCTTTGCCTGACCACGACGGTCCCTGGATCGAGTACCCAGATCGGGCTGCTCAGTTTCAACAAATCGTGCAGTTTGTTGGCGGCGTTTGTCATCGTTGTTCTAACGAACAAATCGCAGCTCAACATGTTGCTCAGCGCGTGGATGCATTAAAGCCCAAGCAGATCGTATCTCTGGTTCCACAATGGGTTACACCGACCGTGGACCTCGATGCTATTGAAGATGCCCATAACCTCGAAACCGTTGATCTGGTTGTGGCCGAAGCGGAGCTAGGGGTTGCTGAGAACGGCGCGCTTTGGTTTACCGATGCGCGCATCAAACATCGAACGGTATTGTTTATCACGCAACATCTGCTTGTTACCGTGCGCGCTGGAAACCTCGTCGACCACATGCATGCCGCATACAAACGTGTCGCACTTCAAGGGCAACAGTTTGGACTGTTCTTATCTGGCCCTTCAAAGACGGCCGACATCGAACAGTCGTTAGTGCTAGGGGCTCATGGCAGTCGCACTCTCGAAGTGCTGCTCCTGGAGTTCTAACAGAACTCTCACCTACAGCCTTCAGCCTACAGTCTCTCGCCTACCTCGTGCGACGGCGAAAGGGTGGTTCTGCTTCGGGGCCGGCGGTGAAAACGCGATCTTGGAGATCACCATGTTCCTCACCATCGACCGAAGCCCATCCGGAGATCGCTTGATTGCCTTGTCGCCAGAGCAAGCAGACGGGTGTTTCGCCCAAGTAGGACGGGAACTCGATCACGCCTTCGGCTGCCGAGCGGATTCGAATTCCGAGCGATTCAAGTTCCGCTTCATAGCGTGCGAGTTGTTGACGATCATCGGTAAGTGATCGTTGGACTTCGCGGAGTTCATCGTCGTAAGCGTCGCGTGGTTTGTCGGTGCGTTTGCCGATCAGGAACTCGACGCGGGCTTCGCGAGCCACGACGGCTGCATGGAGTTCAACCAGGTCCGCAACGATGACACGGACGAGCGGCAGCGTCGCGTTGGCGTCGCTGAGGCTAAACCCTCGACGGGTGCTGGTGGACTGGACCATGGCAAGAACCCGAAAAAATTGGCATCCAAACCGCCGTCCCATCGTAACGATCGATGGGTAAACCTACTCAAGCATATTTGAAACTTAGGCCACTGCATCGATTCTGGCTAGGCCAGCTTGCCGAATGAGGGAAAACTCAGGAAAAACCCGGGCGGTCAGAAACCCCAACTACACGGACATTTTCGACACAACTGTCACAGATTTTTCGAGCGGAACCTTAGAAAAAATGGATCGGCACTCCGGACCGGTTCCCTTTGCTCGACGTGTCTCAGAATTCCGTAAGTGGGAAAAAGGCGCTCTGAAGGCTGGTGAAATGGTAGGCAAAGACAAGTTGGAAGCACGAAAACGTGTGGGGAGTGTCACGAAAGGGGAAAAATATTTTCCGAAAGGCTCTGCCCGCCGCAATTCAGCCTAAACAACCTGTTTTTGCTAGCTTTACAGGTTCCGTTTGTAGCGAAATTTGCGCCAGAAGTGAAAAATAAGCGAGGTCGATGGGGGGTTGACAGTTGCAAATACTTGACTCTTAACGAATTGAGCGTAGAGTGGTACGAGAAAGTAAGGGGGGTTACCGGCGCAACCGAGTATTTGCTAGCTCGCTGACGTTAGGCGGGTGGTCATGAGGAATGTCCTTGCAAGTAGCATCGGCCGGAAGAGAGGAGCACGCCAGCCGGTAGAGGAATGAGCCATGCTCGTGCTGTCCCGAAAGAAAAACGAAAGCATCGTGATAAACAACGACATTCGTATTGTCGTTGTAGAGATCCGAGGCGACAAGGTGCGGTTGGGAGTCGAAGCTCCACGAGAGGTGCCTGTGCATCGTCGTGAAGTCTATGATGCGATCCAACGCGGTAGTAAGCACGAGTCGGAAGATTCGGCTGAGGGCGCGGAAACGGTCGAGTAATAGACGAGCCATCGATCGGCACCAAAAGATGGTCGAGGAGAAGTTGAGAAGTTTTTGCCGGACGGCTTGACGACTCACCGTGATCCTTGTTACTACTGGTGGCCCAACAATTAATCATTGGGCCCCGTCGTCTAGCGGTCTAGGACATCGCCCTTTCACGGCGGTAACACGGGTTCGATTCCCGTCGGGGTCATTGATTACAAACCCTGAGCCAAAGCGATTTGGCTGAGGGTTTTTTTATTGGCATACAGATGCCGTGACCTACCAGGCATTCGGTCCGTTGCGATGGGCCGTTTTCGCCGGTCCTTAGCGTATGTCGTGGGAGATATCGCGCGTGGGAAATCCGTTGCCGTATGATGCGTTGTTGCTTGTGTCGTTTGGAGGCCCTGAGGGCCCAGACGATGTGATTCCGTTCTTAGAGAACGTTCTTCGGGGCAAACCGGTGCCCCGGGAGCGAATGCTGGAAGTTGCTGAGCATTACCAACATTTTGGTGGCGTCAGTCCCATTAATGAGCAAAACCGAGCTTTGATTTCGGCGCTCGAAACGGCACTGCGAGAAGCCAATATCTCGTTGCCGATTTACTGGGGAAATCGCAACTGGAAACCGTATTTGCCCGAAGCGATCGAAGCGATGAAAAAAGCTGGCGTACAAAAAGCGCTCGCAGTATTCACTTCGATGTACAGCAGTTACAGCGGTTGTCGCCAGTACCGTGAGAATTTGATCGCAGCCCGCGATCAGGTTGGCGAGGGAGCGCCGAGTATTGACAAGCTGCGGTTTGGATTTAATCACCCGGACTTTATCGAAGCCGTTTCGGACTGTGTGCAGCAAGGCATTGATCGCATTGAGCCGAGCTTGCGCGATGGGATGCCGGTGTTGTTTACGGCTCATAGCATTCCGCTTTCAATGGCCCAGAACTGCGATTACGAGAAGCAGTTGCGTGAGACGATGCGATTGGTCGCTGAGCGGCTGCAGATCTCGCGATATGAGCTTGTGTATCAATCGCGAAGCGGACCGCCGCAGCAGCCATGGCTGGAACCCGATGTGCTTGCTCGAATTGAGGCATTGCACGGCGAAGGCGTTCGAGCCGTGGTCGTTTCGCCGATCGGATTTATTTCGGATCACATGGAAGTCATGTATGACTTGGACTGCGAAGCGAAGGATTTGTGCGAGCGACTGGGGATCGAGTTTTCTCGCGCCCCCACGGTCGGAGTGCACCCGAAATTCATTCGGATGATCGTCGCGTTAATTCAAGAGCGTTTAGGGTTAGCCGAAGGTCGTTCTGCGGTCGGCTCGCTGGGTGCCTGGCATGATATTTGTCCCGTGAATTGTTGTCGCTACGAACCGAATGCGGGTAGACCTGCGATGGCGGGAGGAAGGCCGACTGCGGGGAATTGAGAAAGCCCGTGAACCCGGCCTTTCGCAACCCGGTCCATTCTGCTTACAATCGGCCGCGGTGATACCCGGTGGTGTAATGGTAACACTAGGGATTTTGGCTCCCTCATTCATGGTTCGAGTCCATGCCGGGTAGTTTTTTCATCTAATTCCCTTGGTTTTTCAGGGATTTCTGGCTTCGTTGCCTCATCTTGCGGCTCGTTTCCGCGCCTTACTGCGTCGCTTTTTGCGTCGCCTTTTTTGCCTCCCTCGGTCTCCACAAAGTCAGTGTTCTTGAGCAAGGCATAGTGCTTCATCGCGACCGGGGGGCTGTTGCCAATCCAATTGCACGCCTTTCGTATCCCGTACTCATCCATAAAGTCGGTTTGCGCAGATGCGCGTATCGTTCTAATCGCATGTATGGGCGGTGTGGAGCATGACCGAGATAACGATTAGGAACAACGACTCACAAAGCGAGGAAAGTGCAAAACTTCTCTAGCATGGCAAAGTGTGAGTGACCAATCAGCACAGTCCCTGTTCAGTCATCCAAGGAGATAAGAAACTGCGAGCTCAATAAGTTTAGTGCGTCTATTGGAGTGTCCAACGAGGCCTTTGCGCCTTGCCTAATGCGATCTAGCACCCTATCCGAAACGGGATCACAAGGGATGTAGCCCCCTCCACCAATACCTTTCTCCAATTCGCTATTCGAGAGGATTTGGCACATACGATAGGCAACATATGACTCGTGCGTTACGAAAGGGTGATCACCCGCCCTCATTAGGCAACTCAAGTCTTCATGACGCTTGCCATAGCGCGTGGCCAGATTGACGATCACAACTCTTTCAGAGTTCTTCTTTGGATCGGAGATGACAATCCATTGGGTGAGAACCAGAGCTTTTGCGAAAGGTTTCACCTGCGTTCATAATCATTTCGCCGTAGATGAGTCAAACGCATCATGAAAACTAGACATCTCTTCAGCGTTTGCGAGATAAGAATCTAAGCACTCGCCGAGGTTGAGCGCATTCAGAAGGTCAGCCACCGAAATCGTCGCTGAGCTGCTTTGGTCGATGGTCGAAAACGCTTTGTTCCATTCTTCGAAGGCGTGGGTCTGCTCGACAAGCTCCCAGGTGTCAACGCTGTCAAACTCTGCCATCACGTCGCGGATGATCTGAATGTCACGTCGAGATAGGGCCTTCGGCTCCGGCGTCGGACCAACCAAACTCACCAAACGCTCGCGAGTTTGATGGTTCGTCTTGATGTACTTTGTCCACTCCGCGCTCGCTGCATCTTGCTGCTTGATTAAATCGTAAATACGACTGTGTAGCGGTCCGTTCTTCATCGCAACGAGCTTAGAGCCAAACATCGGCACGCAGGTTTCCTGAATAGACCTTCGCTCGATGATGTAAAGCAGCTTGAGCAACCGCAACGATTCCATCGATTGCCCCGGCTGCTCTGCCAGGATCATGGCCGTTGCTTCGATTGCTTTCGGAAGGTTAAGTGGGAAGTTCATTAGTATCACCAAACCATTTCTGCGATCGCCATTTGACGCCCCGGCGAAGCAAAGTCACTCCAAGCAGTGGACCACACCTCGTTGACACCATTGGTCAATCCACGAATCTCCTTTCGGTAAACTCGCGGCAATCGCTTTACTCCTCCAGGGGACATCCTGAATTGTACTCGAAGATTTTCGAGACGAGACGCCAAGTTTGCTTCACTTGAACCGATTTTGACGACATTGGCGAGTTTGGAAACGCCAACGTGAACGGTGCGGCACCGCTCACCGGCAAACCTTTGGTCCTTGATCGGAACTCTGTCATTGCCTTGCTTAACGATGTTCACTTACGATTGCTCGAAAGTCGGTCACGCATCGCGATCTTGACCGACCGACGCCAATTCTATCGTATAGCCATCGAAGTCCTTTACGACTGCCCGCCGTCCCCAAGGGCTCACGGCAGGCTCGGAAACGAATTCAGCGTTGATCTCGCGAAGTGCCTTGATGGTTGCATCTAAATCTTGAACACGGAATCCAAAGCGAAGATTGACCAATGGGCTCTCGCCCTTTTTTAGCGGATAGATCTCGAACACAAAACCACCGATCTCGACAGCGTAGTGCATTGGTCCCTTACCATGTGCGTGCCGCTCGAATTGCAAACCCATCTGATTATAAAACCTGACTGCACGATCGATATCTGGCGATCGAATGACTAGCAGGTTTGGTGTGGGCGGAGTCACATCCGTACCAGTGCTGGAATTCTGTAACATCGGAGGTTTGTCTTACGAGTTAGCCAAACAAGCAGTTCATGGGCGATTGTACGCGCTCGCATGTTCATTTCGCATCGTTGATGAAACGACGAAGAGAATAAAACACAGAGACACGGAGGACACGGAGACATGATTCTCTCTTCTCTCTGCGCCCTCCGTGTCTCTGTGTTTCAATTTCTTTTATTTCTAAGCAGGACAGTCTCTGAAGCTTGAACTCCAGCGAGTATTTTAACCTTTACTTCACGTTGATCAAAAAACTCTCGGAGTGGCTCCTAAATTCTGGGGCATACATACATTCGGCGATGGCAATGCCAGACTGGTACTTGCCACGATTTTGAATGAATGCAGAGTACTCGATAACATGAGATCCTGCGGGTAACGAATCTATGAAGAAATGCGTTGCGGAGTCGCGAGTTGTTTGATAGTAAAACAACTTGTTTCGATAATGGTAATCGCTCAGCGCATGGATGGGTTCTACCCCTGCTGCTCGCTGATCCTTTATATGGACAAATTCCATTTCCTGCTCTGACTTCAGCACGAGTCGCATGACAATCTCATCCCCAACCGAAACACGCGCATCAAGCGGCTCAAGCACTGGTCCCTTAGCAGAATGACGTTTCACATAAACATACTTTTCTAACTTCAAAGCCTTCGAATCAGAAATCTTGATATTCGCAGTATCTTCGAGGTACTGCCATTGCAAGCGTCCCCATGCTTCACCAGGCGTCTGTTTTCTCAACGTAACTTTCGCTTGAGAACTTTTGATCGCCTCTCGGTTCCAGCGATGCTCATAATAGCCAGGGCCGGCTTCAACATTCTTGGGAACGATGACTTCGTTACCAACAGTTGTAGTAACGATATCTTCCGATATGTACACGGGCTTACCGCGAGCTAACAGCGCGTAGACTGCATCAGCAGCCGCTTTTGTGGATTCCCAATGTTGGCGTTGCTTCTGTCTAAGCAGCCAGATTTGACAAGCGGTAACCACTTTTTCATCCTTTGCAATCTCATCGAATGCTTCGATCATCATAGCTTGCGTTTCAATCGGTGCATCTTGCCACCACCATGTTTTCTCCTTGTTCACCCAAAACATGCCAAGGTCCGGGTCGGAGTGACTGCTTTCTTTTAGTGAATTGAGAATTGCTTTGGCAGTTTTATCTTTGCCGACTCGGTGAAGTGCGATCGCGATGTGAGCTTGGGACATTCGCGACGGGAGTTTCTTCCAATTCAATTGAGCCTGTTGCTGCCAGAAATCGACGGCTTTTTGATGTTCTTCTGCGATCGGTTTGTCGCTCAAGAAAAAGCTGCGGGCGTAAAGATAAAGTGCATGTTCTCGATTGATGACTGCGGACTCTTGCGTTGATTTCTCACTTAGCGCTCTCTGATACTCAACCTTTATCCAATCGTCGAGTAAATCGATTGCCCGTTCAGGGATATCGCCGTCAAAATCGATGCCCATTTGCCTGAGCCTGCCGAAGCCTGCGAGGATATAGAGTGTAATGAACTGGTTATGATAGTTACCCGAAAACCATGGCCAGCCTCCATTCGATAACTGACCCTCTCGCAGCCCTTCCAACAATTCACGTTTTTGCTGATTGAGATGATGCTCATCAAATAGCAATGCCAAGTCGTGTCGCGCCAGAGCGATGTCTTTTGCATCACGAAACCAAGGACTTTCTTCGAGTAAGAGGTCATTAACCTGCGGGTTGCGCGAATAAGCGTTTAACGTAGTTGAGTCTGAGAGCCAACGATCAAAGAGCTTGCGGATTGCCGGATCACGGTTAAGCAGGTGACTCGCAATCGCATTGGCATAAAACTTGTTGAACCGTTGTTCAAAACAATCATGGGGGTATTCCATAAGATAAGGTAGTGATAGTAAAGCGTACCAAGACGGATTCGATGTCATTTCGAGCTTTAGCTCATGGTGTTGCAGCGTTTTCGAATCGCTCGCATTCGATAAAGACTTTAGCTCAAACACCTTAACTCCCGGACCTCGAATCGTCATGGTCATCGATTCTGTCACAAGTGTTTGGCGACTGAGCACGGGAATCAAACCAGTTTCGCCATCACTAAAGCGCGAGGTAGTCCCGACGACTTCGAAACGCAAGAGGCGAGCATCCTTAGGAACTTTAAGCTTCCATGCGAATGTCTGCGAACCGTTTGCCATGATCTCGAACGGTGTTAGGCCGTTTTCTAAACCAAAGCGAGCAAGAACTGGCTCGCCGGTTGCATCGTCGAAAAGTTTCAGCTGGATCCGACCGGACTGACGTGTGGGGGAGCGATTGGTGACCTTGGTTACAAATTCCAGTTCATCGCCTTCGCGTAAGAATCGCGGCGGATTCGGTTCCACCATGAGATCCTTCGTCGTGATCACGTGATTCACAAACGATGCGTGTCGCAATTGATTGTCATGCGCGAACGCTAGAAATTTCCATTTGGTTAAGGCTTCGGGTATCTCGAACTCGATGCGTACTTCGCCATCAGAGTTTGAAACAAGATGCGGGAAGAAAAACGCGGTTTCTTGCAAGTTTGCCCGCGTCTTGACATTTGCCAGCAGATTGGCAGGGCTATTATCACGCTTACCCGCGTCCAAAACTCCGTCTTTCGACGTGTGTTCCAATTGGGCATTCGCATTCGCTACTGCAATCGCAGCGACACTGACAGGGGCAGGCATGCCACCGCACATGCCACCACCTCCATGACCTCCAAATCCTAGGAAGTTTCTGCACCAGATCGATCGAATGATTTCACGCCGTTCGTTATTCTGATCTTCAAATCTGCCGATGAATTCTCTTGGCAAACCGACAAATGTTTCACCGAAGCCATGTGAATGAGTTTCCTTGCTTGGCGCGAGTGTCAGGAAAATGTTTGAAAAGTAAGGCCGCGTATAGGAGGCCCATTGACTTCGAAAAATGTGCCGGAGAGGCTCCCAATCGTGTTCAGTGTAAGAATCGTGTTCAACGAATGAATCGAGTGATGCGTCATAAAGTGTCGCAACCATTTCTGCGACAGCGTTTTTTGCATCGGGACCCGTAATGATAGCGCTCCACTTCTCACGCTTACCCGGCTCAAGCTTGGATACGAAGTGCTCCCAACGAACATTCAATTGTTTGTTTGTCCAAGGGACTTGGACAATTTGACTATGAAGATAGGCGCGGTTCTCACGGACGCGGGTGACATGAACCATGAAACCTCCGCACATTGATTCGCTCACTTTGACCGTGATGGGAGTCTGCGTTTCATTTGCGGGAGTCCAGTAGCTCTGAATGATTCGATTGTTGTGCACAATTTCGACATAGGCACGACTTGACTCATAGCCTGAACCCACAATTGCGAAGAACGTTTCGCCTGGGTTTACAGACCACTTAGGCGCCAGCAAAACGTCGGGGACCTTAACCGCAAGCTTGCGCGCAGCAGGATCGATCACCATAAATGTCTTCTCTGCATGGCAAGCCATGTTCAGTCCATCCAAAAACTCGACTTTGGCACGGTAGCAGCCGACCGAGAGAGGAAGTTTTAGTTGCAACTCTCCTGCGTCATTCGTTTTGATGGATTGCTCATGAACTTTATCACCTAATTCCCAATCCGCTGGTTTCGACAAGTCGGGTGAAGGCGGAGAAACAAATAGTTCTTTGATTTCTCCCTGACCATCACTGACGCGGCGCGTGCCCCATGTTTCAAACAGATGATATCCCCAGAGCTTAATGGGGTGGATATGTTCTGGTTCTTTCAAGCGATACACGGAAAGTTTCCCTGGGGTGGCCTCTCCTTTTCCTTCGTAACACTGCGATGTCAGGTTAAGTTCAACCGGTCGGTCTGAAGTTTGCCATTCTTCAAGGTGGAGATTAGTGCGGAGGGCTGTGCATCCGATTGCAAATTCGCGGGCAGCAGATCGTGTTTCACCCGTTCTGTCCGTGATGTCTGCGGAGACGATGAAATGCACTTGAGAATCAATCCTTTCCGCAAGGCTCGCATCTACAGTTGCGTTGAAGCTGATTTGAAAGTTGCCTTTTGCATCCGTGGTTGTAACGCCGCACGAGATTTGGCGGGGCATTGTCCCGGAATTGCAGAGCACACGCCAACTCACCTTTGCTTTGTCAATTGGAGTTCCTGCATATCCGATCGCTTCACCTGAAAGACTAACAGGTGAATTCAACTTTGGTCCCTTTGGCGCGTGAAGTTTCGCCTGAAACTTCGGACGTTTGTACTCTGCAACATGGACTGTTTCGTAACCGGATGGACCATCTCTGGCAATTAAGGCTAAGACTCCATCGGATCTCGACATCGGCGCGGTGAAGCTTCCACTGAACGAGCCGAAATCATTCGTTACGTGGTTATGTGATTCAATAAGTTGGCGGTCGTTATGTAGTTCTAGCCTGATCGCGGTTTTAGGAATCGTTTCGTATCGATTCGACTTGGTATCTGACGACACGCAGATACCCTTATAGTGGACCGTTTGCCCTGGACGATAGATCGCGCGATCCGTGAACAGAATGGTGGATTTTCGCACTTGTTCCAGTACATGAGGCCCGAATGCGCTGATCCCATCACTTGAGATGTCTCCCACGGGATGTGTTGCATGGATGGTATAACTAATGTCCGGTTGCCCGACCAACTCAAAGACACCGTTTTCGTCGCTAGTGGTCTCTCCAGCGAGTCTAAGTGGTCGTTTGTGTTCAGCGCCGTAGAACTTTACCACGGCATTGCTTAGTGGCTCGCCAGAAATCGCATTGATCACGATACCTCGCAAGTTCCGACTCGGATTTTGGATAACTTGCTGGATGACAATCGATGATTGACTAATCCAAAAAAAGTCTGTGCTGAGACGTTCGCTATCTTTGGGAAAATCGGCTTGATCACTTGCAATGATGTAGTACGAACCTGAAGGGAGAATTTCAGGAACTTTAATGACTTCTGATCGCTTCTGGTAATCCATCGTTTTCGGTAATTCGACATCCCAGCTCAGAACTGGCTTGATGTCCAAAACACTCAACTTTCGTTCGCTGGGTGAGAAATATCTTTCCGGTTCCAACAAATTATTGAAGCTGTAGGGAACGATGCGAAAGTAAAGTTTTTTTAGATTGCAATATTGAACGGAGCACGTAGGTTTGGTTGGATTCCAAGTTCTTTCAATGCTTAAACACCAACTGGGACTTTCGATCTCACGAATAAGTTCACTACAGCGAAGGCCACCGACGCTTTCTGGAAATCGTGCAGCACCTCGGCGGGCGAACTCCAAAGCAGCCACTCGATCATCTTCAATCATCCACGCTTCGGCGATCATGGCGTCGGCCGTGCTCGCTAGATCGTGACGTGAATTCTCTGCAGCAAACCTCTCGAGTGCGCGGATAAAGCAAATCGTTTTCGCTTGGCTATTGCATTGCGTGTGTCCAAAGGACAGCCGATTGAGGTCGGCATCGAGTAGCGCATGTTTGTCCTTGTCCTTTTCGTGAAATCGAATCAGGTCCTGGTAAAGTTCAATGGCGTGTAAATGAATAGCTTTAGGATCTTGGGCCTCGGGTTTCCATTCGAGAAACTCATTTTGGCTGCCAAAAATCGGGTCGTTTGTTTTAATCTCGAAAGGGTAAGTTTCAACATTTGCGACTTGTACATCGGCTTCATAGAACTCAAGTGCGCTATAAGCGACAACGTCATACAGAGTAGGACGATAAGAATTCGGTTGAGTCCCTTTTTCGAGCAGTTCCAAGTACTGTTCCACGGGTATCTTCTTAAGCTCTTCGGAATAGCTTAACGCCTCACGAAATTTTGCATCGATATGCCGCACCAATCGCTGTAAGTCCCAAGTTGCGAGTTCATCGCCGACCGGTTGCGCGAGCAATGTGTTTTTGATGATGCGGTCGTTATGATCGCGGAGATACTCCCAGTACCAGTGTGCCAAGACAGTATTCAATACGGGCTGCATTTCTCGAGGCAACTTCGGCAGTAAGGTTTCAATCCGTGTGATCTTATACTGTGCCTTATCCTGTTGCTTCGAAGCCTCGAGAGTCAGTTTCTTACACAGCGCGCGTATTGCTTCCCCCCAGTGATTCTTACTCAGCGAGGCTTCATAGATTTCGTTCAAAGTTAATATTGCTGTTTCGGGTAACTCCCGCCGCTCTGCATCATGCACCTTCTTCCAGCGTTTATCTTCGCTTCTGGCTGTGGATGACCACTGAAACATAAATAGTCCGATGACAGCGATGCCGACCCAGTATTGTTTCATGACAAGAACCCCATTGCACTACGAGAGAAGTGGCTATAAAGCGCCTGGAAAATGTTATCGAATGATATGGGTTTCGGCTAGGAAAAAAATTGCAACCTAAATTGTGGTTCTTTGTCTAATGGACTTTGTTGTTGCAATATCGATCATGGAAGAGCGTACTGAATGTTACTCGCGTTGAATTGAATTGGATGTTGCAAGATTGAACATCGTCTGCCTTAAAAAAGATCAAGTCGTCGGGAATGTTAAAGTTAAAACTTGCTCGTCCGCAGCACTGAATGTTGCAATTCGGAACATGACTGGATTCATGATGTTCGCGCGCAGTTGTTGCAAACTTGACCACCGTTGACGCGTTATGCATCAATAAAAAATTTGCGCGGGTGTTCCAACTTTAGTTGGTGGATAGATCCGTTTTCTCTTTGCATCCTTACAATATGAAGGTATCGAAGAGAGCCAGCTGAAGCTGGAACACCAGCGCTGGTGTTCCAACTTTAGTTGGCGGATGGATCCGTTTCTCTTTGCATCCTTACAATATGAAGGTATGAAAGAGAGCCAGCTGAAGCTGGAAAACCAGCGCGGGTTCCAACATTTGAAAGGTGAAGGATGACGGAATTTTTGATTTATTCGGTTGGCACGCAGGTGGTTGTGCAAAAAGACACCTACTTACCCAACAATCGGATTGCCCATCCTGCGGGTTCCGTGGGGGTGATCACACGCGCACCGATTGACCGAACTCACGCGTATCGGGTCAAGTTCAATGATGGGTACGAAGCGGCTGTGCATCATGACCAACTCGTGCGACTCGCAGAGTTCAAACAGGCTCCGCTGATGGCGACGGGACAAGCCGAGTTCAGAGATGACTTGCGCGATCGGATCATCTATCGCTGTGTCATCGGATCACGCGCGTATGGTCTCGAAGATGAACGCTCAGATACCGACCGACGTGGGATTTATTTGCCTCCAGCGGATCTCCACTGGTCACTCTACGGAGTTCCCGAACAACTGGAAAACGAAGCGACGCAAGAAGTGTACTGGGAGTTGCAAAAGTTCATCGTGCTCGCACTCAAGGCGAACCCGAATGTGCTCGAGTGCCTCTATTCTCCCATTGTCGAGTACGCTTCACCCCTTGCGCAGGAACTTTTAGCACTACGAGAATCGTTTTTGTCCAAGCTGGTCTTTCAAACTTACTCGGGTTACGTTGCCTCTCAGTTCAAAAAAATGCAGACCGACATCCGCAATCAAGGTAGCGTCAAGTGGAAGCATGTGATGCATTTGATTCGTCTGTTGATCTCGGGAATTGATGTTCTGCGCCATGGGCGCTTGACGGTTAACGTTGGACCGCACCGTGATCAGCTTCTCGCGATCAAACGAGGCGAGGTTACATTCGAAGAAACCGACGCTTTGCGAAAACGCCTTCAGAAGGAGTTTGAGTCTGCATTCCAAACAACGCACTTGCCCGACCGGCCCGACTATGAATGCCTGAACGCTTTTTTACTTCGCGCTCGCCGACTTGCCGTTCACACAGAGTTACCATGATTGACTACGTTAAAATGATGACCCACGTCCGGTCTCATCCCTATCCGTTGCTTTTCGCCACGATCAGCGGCGCGCATCTCTATGGGTTTCCGTCGCCGGATTCTGATTTTGATTTGCGTGGGGTCCATCTTTTGCCCCTCCAGAACATCGTCGGTTTGGACGCGGGTCAACAGACCGTTGAAAAAGAAGGAATCTATGATGGGATCGAGATCGATTTAGTCACCCATGATGCAGGAAAGTTCTTTCAGCTAATGTTGAGACGCAATGGCTACGTGCTCGAGCAACTTTTTTCGCCGCTCATCGTCTTTACTACGCCAGAACACGATGCGCTTAAAGCGATTGCTCGCGGTTGCATCACCCGACATCATGCCCATCATTATCTCGGTTTTGCAAGTACGCAGTGGAAGCTGTTCGAGAAAGAGAATCCGCCTCGTGTTAAGCCGTTGTTATATACGTTTCGAGTACTGCTCACGGGCATTCATTTGATGAGAACGGGGGAAGTCGAAGCGAATCTGAACGCGCTGAATGCGACAGCGAAGCTTAGCTACCTCAATGAGTTGATTGATCGCAAGCGGCGCGGAGCGGAAAAGAGTTCGCTTGAAGCTGCCGATAATGATTTCTATCGTAAGGAGTACGAACGGTTGACTCGTGAGCTCGAAAGAGCCTATGCCGAATCGACGCTGCCGGAAGCGTGCTCGTCCCGTGCGAAGCTAAACGAACTGTTGATTGGGTTGCGCATGGATAACTTAGCTTAAGTAAACGCGAAAACATAAAAAAATGCGTTTACGGACCCGCTTAATAAACAGAGTAACACAGCTCCTATCGCAACACGTCTCCACACGACGCGAAGTCTGATTCTGCATCCTCTTCTTTTTCTTCGCGATCTTAGCGGCTTCGCGCGCGGTTACAGAGGCTTGAGCGATGGCCAACTGCGGACGAGGCCCTCCCCGGCCGCTACGGCGTCCGACCCTCCCGCAAGCGGGCGGGTTGCTTTTTAGGGACAAGACTGAAGAGCTTCACGAAACTCTTCCCCATCGATGAAGCCGCGATCGAAAAGCATTTCAGAGAGGACTTCGATGGCATCAATGTGTTTGAGCAACGCCATGTAAACGGGCTCAACATGTAGCATGAGAGCTTCGCGAATGTCGACGGCCCCCTTTGAAATACCGCCGATGTCAACCTGCCAAAGAGATTTGTTTCGGTCTAGCGCGGCCACGGCATCTGCATAATCCGGCGTTAGTTGGAACCGCTCAAAGTCAGAATCAAGATGCCAGAAACAGGGAAGCAACTCCGCAATTTCTCCTGCAAGGGCCACTTGTAATTTTGCTAAATCCAGATCGGTTTCGACTATCTCTGATGTCTCTGGCAAACAACGGCCTACGCCATTTTCGTCAAGCGTCACGGACTTAACACCAAAGCCGACGAGATGCATCATCATCGCATGACCGATCTCGTGAGTCGCAGCACTCATTTCACGCATTGAGGAGTCAATTCTGAAGAGGTTTGTTTTTTAACAGAGAAGCCAAAGGGCACCATTCTAGTGAAACCAAGTTCGACGTGTAGCCGTGTAAGTGTTCCCGCTTTCGTTGACCGATGGGATGAGCTATTTTTGTTGTTTTTGTGGGGAAAGCGTGAAAAAGGAAGGTTTAATTCGGAGCCAGCTGAAGAGACTGTTCTGCTTAGAAAAGTTCATTCGCTATCTCATCAACCAACTCCATAACAACCCGTCTTACTCCCCTCGCCCCCTTGAATTCGCGCCCTCCCAAACTCTCAATTACAAAAGATTTCCCTGCGAATTCATGGGGGAGAGGGGTCGGGGTTAGGGGGACTTTTGCGGCAAGGCACTTGCCCCTCACCCCAACCCTCTCCCCCAAAACATTGACGGGAGTCTCGTAGTTCAACAAGCGCAAGGTGTCAATGTTTTCGGGGAGAGGGGGCAAGACGGGCATTAGGTTGCTAATGCGTTGCTTCTAAGCAGGACAGTCTCTAAAGCTGGAACACCAGCGCGGGAACTAGCGGAGCCAGCTAAAGCTGGAACACCAGCGCGGGAACAAACGGAGCCAGCTAAAGCTGGAACACCAGCGCGGGAACTAGCGGAGCCAGCTAAAGCTGGAACACCAGCGCGGGAACAAACGGAGCCAGCTAAAGCTGGAACACCAGCGCGGGAACTAGCGGAGCCAGCTAAAGCTGGAACACCAGCGCGGGAACACCAGCGCGGAGCTATCATATGCTAAAGCTTCCAGCGAGTCTCAGGCGCCATGTTCCGACTTGATCACGTGACCAAAACGATCGACGATCGACAGATCATCTCGGATCTCGACCTCCAATTCGAAACCGGCTTAGTCCATGCACTGATCGGCCCAAGCGGTTGTGGCAAATCCACGTTGCTGAAACTGCTTCTCGGACTCGTCACGCCGACTTCCGGGACCGTGTTTTGGCAAAGCACCGACCTACGCACTCTATCATTAAAGTACTTGCGGCGCCGCGTCGGCTATGTCATTCAATCTGGTGGACTGTTTCCACACCTTACGGTGCGCGCCAATATTCTCGTTGCCGCAGAGTATCAGGGCTGGAATAAAGAACGGTGCCAATCTCGATTAGAAGAACTGTTAACGGTTACTCAGTTACCGACGGAGTTTCTGCAACGGTATCCATTGCAACTCTCGGGTGGCCAGCGGCAACGAGTGAGCTTAATGCGGGCCTTAATGCTTGACCCCGAAGCCCTCTTGCTCGACGAACCGCTCGGAGCGCTCGATCCCATCGTACGTTCACAACTGCAAACTGAACTGCTCTCCCTTTTTCGCAAACTGAAGAAAACGGTTGTCATGGTCACGCATGACGTTCATGAAGCGGTTTATCTTGCGGACAACGTGATTCTGATGCGCGAAGGCAAGGTCATTCAGCAAGGCAAATTTGATGCGTTCTTAAAATCGCCTGCTAGTCCTTTTGTGATGGAATTCCTTGCGGCTCAACGGCACGCTTTTGCTCTTCCCAACGGAGAGCTCGTGGGATGACCAAAGCATTCTTAATTTCATTTGGCTTGATCGCTTTGGCGTTCTTCCCGACGCATTGGTCCGGAACTCGGATCAAAGTCGGTTCAAAGCAGTTCACCGAATCGATTATCTTAGGCGAGATTCTCTCTCAAGTTGCACGAGAGCAAGGCGTTGAAGTCACGCATTACCAAGGACTTGGCGGAACGCGTCTCGTGTTCAATGCCTTGATATCTGGTGAGATCGATGCCTATCCCGAGTATACAGGCACAGTCATCCAAGAGATCTTTGCTGGACAATCTATTGAAAACGTTGAAGCGATGCATGCAGCACTCAAGAAGCAAGGGATATCGGCAAGCGGTTCGCTCGGATTCAATAATACCTATGCTCTCGGAATGCTTCGATCGCGGGCAAATGAACTTAAGATCACAAAGATTTCGGATCTCAATCGCTTTCCGGATCTACGCTGGGGTTTGACCAGCGAATTTGTTGATCGCGGCGACGGCTGGCCAGCGTTAAGTCAAGCGTATGGGCTCAGTCCTCGTAACCTTCAAGGACTTGATCACGACCTCGCTTATCGACAACTCGCTAGTGGTGTGCTGGAAGTCATTGATGTTTACTCGACAGATGCCAAGATCAAACAACTCGACCTCATGGTGCTTGAAGATGATCGAAAATTCTTTCCACGATACGATGCGATCATTCTTTATCGCAGTGAACTGAGCGAACAGTTCAAAGGTGATCAGCCGTGGTACTTGCAACTCGCAGGCAAAATCACGGAACCCGAAATGATCGCTATGAACCATCAAGCTGAAATTGAGAAGCTGCCTGAGTTGCAGGTTGCCAACCAATTCTTGCAACACTGGGAGGGGAAAGCGGGACCTGCAAGTGTCACCCCGATTGGTTGGGTGACTCGGATCGCGCAGCGTACCGCCGAGCACCTCGAACTCGTTCGTAAATCACTGATTCCCGCGATTTTCGTGGGCATCGCGTTGGGGGTTGCCGCTTACCTGTATCCGCGGTTCGGTCGTCTGATTCTGATTTCCGTGGGAATTGTACAAACCATTCCGGCATTAGCTTTGCTCGTATTGATCATGCCCGTCGTCACCTATCTCGGCTTGCCCGCGCTCGGAGTTGGTTCGATAACTGCCATGGTCGCATTATTCCTTTACAGTCTTTTGCCCATTGTTCGTGGCACTCATTCCGGATTGTTATCCATTGAGCCTCAGTATCGTGAGTCGGCCGAAGCCCTGGGTTTTTCCACGCGATTTCGCTTGTGGAACATAGAGATTCCCCTGGCCTCGCGTAGCATCTTTTCGAGCATCAAGACGGCTGCTGTGATCAATGTCGGATTCGCAACACTCGGCGCTTTGATCGGGGGAGGTGGCTATGGTCAGCCGATCCTTACCGGTATTCGTCGCGCTGATTATTGGACGGTTTTAGAAGGTGCGATACCGGCGGCGGTCTTGGCAATCTTCGTGCAAGTCATGTTTGATGTATCCGAACGTTGGTTTGTCGCGCCTGGTCTCAACCTGAAATCCCATGAATGAACGTCCCGCTGCTCCTAGCTCCGCCAGTTTGACCCAAAGATATCATCAGGTCAGGCAGTTCACAGAACAACTTGTGGCCGAGTTGTCTCCGGAAGATTGCATGATCCAAGCGATGCCGGATACAAGTCCCACGCGGTGGCATCTCGCTCACACAACATGGTTTTTCGAGACCTTCGTCCTGCGTGCGAATCCCAAGTACGTTCCCTATGACGAATCGTTCAATTATCTGTTCAACTCGTATTACAACACGGTCGGTGCGCAGTTCCCACGACCCGAGCGAGGCTGCATCTCGCGACCTGGTCTCGCTGAGATCAAAAAGTATCGCCAGTATGTCGATGAAGCACTTGTGAATCAGAGTGAAGAAAGCCAGTTATCTGCCGAGCAATGTACCACTATCGAACTGGGATTGCATCATGAACAACAACATCAAGAATTGATTCTGACCGACATCAAATATGCATTGTCGGTAAACCCATGTTTTCCAAAGTATTCAGAGCGTCCGATGGCACCATCCAACAGTGCGACTGGCGGTTGGACTGGTTGTGATGAACGCATTGTCGAAGTCGGTTATGAAGGTTCGGGTTTTGCCTATGACAACGAATCACCTCGGCATCGCGTGCTGCTTGCCGCTCACGAATTGTCGAACCAACTTGTGACTTGCGGTGACTATTTAGAGTTCATGCAATCAGGCGGGTATCGGCAACCGCAGCATTGGCTTTCCATGGGCTGGCAGTGTGTTAACGAACAACGGTGGCAATCGCCACTGTATTGGTTGCAGAAAGATAATCAGTGGTTTCAATTCACCCTCGCAGGATTGCACCCCATCAATCCTCAGTGGCCCGTCACTCATGTCAGTTACTTCGAAGCAGATGCGTTTGCGCGATGGGCAGGAGCACGATTGCCGACCGAGTTTGAATGGGAACACGCCGCGAGCGAGCACGCAACGCGAATACCAACGGGGCAGTTTTGCGATACGTTATTGCGTGAAGGCCATGCGATTCATCCCACGGGAAATTCCGTGGAGCATTCCCAAGGAATTCAAGGGCTATTGGGCGGGGTATGGGAATGGACAAGCAGCAGTTATGCTCCGTATCCCGGATACGCGCCGCCACCTGGGGCGATCGGTGAGTACAACGGAAAGTTCATGTGCAATCAATATGTCCTCCGCGGTGGTAGCGTAGCGACACCTTCCAGCCATATCCGAAAAAGCTATCGGAACTTCTTTCCTCCCGATGCTCGATGGCAATTCAGTGGAATCAGGCTAGCGAGATCGATCGCTAAGGTTTGAGCGACTCGCTTACCGACGCCACCTTGAGTTTCCAGTTTTCGATCGCCGTTCCCTCTAATACGAGGTTGCTACAGAGGTAATGCAAACGCTTTGCGGCGGGGCTATCTGGCGCCGTGTCAAAGATGTTCTTCAAAAAGTAAGGCGGGATTGCTTGATAATAAAGCGTCGCGACGACCTTGATAGATGACCGGTCAGTTGGAGGTAAAGCGACAAGATAACGTGTCTCATCCGCGCCACTTCCGTTCTGATATTCAGGATCCATCCCGGTTTTTGCATCGGGATAAGTCGCTTTTAGAAAAGCGCCTGCTAAGGCTGGATTGGTTCCGTCTTTTCGCCAACCGCGTGGCAACAATCGATTATCTTTAACGACTTCGCAGCCATGAATAAAGCTTGTCGTCAGGCGCTGCTTGGCATCGCAGACCAAAGTTTCGTAAATCTGCACTTGTTGCGGGTCGGTAATCACTTCGTGGTGCCGCTGAAAATTCTTTTCTTGATGCCCTTCTTTACGCGCGTAGGATTCTGTCGTTAAAGGCTGACCTTCAGCGTCGACTATCTGTCCGATCCGATTCGTGCGCCCGGACGCCCAAAGCAACTTTGGCGATTGATTGGGAGCTGCTTCATAGATCGCTAGTTCCAGGAATGCACGACGAAAACCGACGCCCGTTGGAAAGCGATGTCCCGTCAAATTCTCCACTCGCACGGTCGCCTCAAGCTTTCCATCCGACTTCCACTGAGTCTTTAACTTCAAATTGGCCGTGGCGGATTCTGCTTGTTGGACAAAGTCCTTTAATGCGAACTGAATATCCTGATTTGATCCTGTCATGTAATCCACCCGACGGACGCCGAGAATATCGTCAAACTGTCTGAACATTTCTAAAAGGAAGACATTCAGGCCTTTGAAGTTGTGGCGTGCGTAACCCTCTTGGCGATAGCGCACCGTCAAGTCACTTGGCGGTGCGATGTTTTCCGCTTCGGGATACGATTCGTCTTGAATAGCTGCGATCCGCGTCTGCAATTGAGTGATATGTGTTTTAGTCGCCTCATCGTGTACTCCCCTTGCCATATGACAATCTTGGCAAGTTTTCGCTTTGGGATTATCAACCTGATGTTCGTTCTCAAACTCGCTGTTCAACCATTCCAAGTAGGTCGCTTGTTCCACATGATGGTGGAAATGCTTAAAGAGTGGATTCTTTTCTGCTTCAATCAACTCATCTGACCCATGGGCGCCAGCGAGTGGTTTATCGACCGAAGGTAGGTTCACCGTGTGGCATGTGCCGCACATCTGAGAAGACTTGATGAAGTCGCTGTGTTTGGGTTTAAACCCGATCGCATGTTCCATTGCGTAAGGAACGATTTCCTGATCCTTGAACGGTCCATACAATTCGCCTTGTTTTCCTAGTGTAAAATTGCCGGTGATGGACGACGTCAAGAAGTGTTGCAAATAGGGGCGAGTGTCCCCATCGGCCTGAGGTTGTGGTTGCATGCGATGGCATACCGAACAACTAATTCCATCGCGAGCTAGCGCGCCATAGTGGCTGCTGGCATCGACTTGAGCATCCGTTGATTTGGGATAAGCGTAAATGAAATCCAAGGCAAATTTTTCTTGACCTGAATGATCTAAATCGAATTGGCGGCGTCCCATGGCACCATGACAACCCATGCACGTATGCACTAGCTGTTTGCCCATCAACTTTGCGGTGTCGGGTGCAAACTCTTGTTTGAGCATTTCGAGTTCGCTATCGAGCTGAGCAAAGAAAATCGGGTCGCGTCCCGCAAGTCCCATCGGAGTCCAACGCCATTCACCATAAGGTGAAACATGGAGGCCCGGTTCACCATACTCGGCGGAACTTCCTGTTGGTACGAACATCGTCGGACCAAAGGGTTCGGTGATTCCTGCGTGACAACTCATGCATTGGTTCGAAGTTACAAAGGACTGGTTTGTTGCATTCTCAGACGTTCTGCGCGGCACGCTATCATGCGTCATGGGCGGTAACGGAAGAACCGATTCGTGTGCCTGTTTTTTAATTGACGGAAATGCCGTTAAGAAATCAGGATTGACTCGCGTGATGCAACGTTCAGGATGCATCGCATCAGTGCAACGCGGATGCGCGGCTGTTGGTTTGTTAGCGACTTCCGCTAACTTCGCTTCGTTCGCTAAGTCGATGTCTTTGTCGGTCGATTCTTTTTTGTTCGGCTCGCGCCAAGAGTCATCGACCCGAAACGTTAGCGGCTCCCCAGGAAAACCTCGAACGTTCCTCAATGAAGCGAATGTGTATTCGTTAGTGGTCTTACCGGAGAAGCGACCTGGCGACTGGGCCGATGCATGACAGCGCACGCAGTACAAACCAAATCCAGAAATGGGTTCTTCAAATGGATAACTGTGTGAATCTACCGGTTTCTGATCCTTCGCGGGATTACTCCAGAACCAACCATCATGCGATCCTTTCGAATCTTTGACCATGATGGTCCACGAACTGAGCGCGTTCCATAGTTGCGATTCATCCGCGCCATCGTGTCGTGCTGCTGGAGGTGGATACTGCTCTTTGATGATCATCGCCCCATCAGGAATCTGGTCGACTCGACCATTGACTAACCATTGCATGAACTCTGGCGAATAGTAGATGCGAACAGCCGGATGGGTCCCGTAATACTTTCCATGTATATACGGTCCGGTATCCCTCACCTTTTTGTCATTGATCCAACCGCGGTTGACATACTGACGATTGTTGACGAACTCAAAGAGTTGCTCTTCGTACTTCCATCGACTCATCGTGTGAGGCAATGGGAGTCTCGCTGGTGTGCCGAAATCCTTGGGGACCGACTGGCTCTCAACCCCTTCGCCCGCGGAGACGGCGGCCACTGAGAAGAGCGCAAATATCGCCAGAAGAGACAACCCTGAGGGAAACTTCCGCGGCATGGCTCTCTCCAAGAAATACAGAATCAAACTCAATGCGTGGGGGGCGATGAGCAGATAACATAAGAACTTTAAGCAGCCCGGGCAATCTGCGCACTGAAGTGCAGCTGCCGGTATGTACACTTGGTCGGTATGTCGGACCTTCGGCGAGATTGCGCGAATGACCCTCCCCCTGCTCCACGTTGCGAACATTCTGTACCTGTTTTCGTACTCTGTTCGCGACATCCTATGGCTTCGAATTCTGACCGTCATTGCGATGCTGTTGCTCGGGGGGCACTACATGGCGACAGAACAAACGGCGCCGCTTTGTTGGCAGTCAGCTTTTCTCGCAATCAATCTCTTCCATATAGGATTGCTGATCCATGAAAGGCGTCCGATTGAGTTGACCGCCGAGGAAAAGTTACTTCACGAAACGGCCCTGAGCCCTCTGAGTATTCATCAAGTGCGGAAATTGATGCCGCGACTCCAGTGGTGCCAGGCAAACACGGGCGAAGTCATCCTTCAAGAAGGGGTGCCTAACGATGGGCTTAGGGTGATCGTTGAGGGGGTCGCTACGGTGCTTGTTAGTGGCCAAGCAATTGCGCAATTAGAGCGCGGACAATTCTTTGGTGAGATGAGTTTTCTCACACGTGGTAACACTTCTGCAGCGGTAGTGGCGTCGCAACCTGTTCGATATGGATTGCTTTGTGAAGCGACACTACAGGATTTAATGACGCGCGATCGCGACTTGGCGATGGCGCTGCAAGCTGCGATCGGCGTCGATCTAGTACACAAGCTTTTACGAGAAAGGATGCGCGGTGCCAATTAGCGTTAGGGAAAAATGGATGATGCAAACGGATTTAGGCGTTGAGATGAAAGTAGCAATGGATATGGGGATAGCCGCGGAAATACCAAACCATCTCTGGCCCTTCGATTTGCCAAGTATCCCAGACCTGATCGTTACCGACATCGTATTTGCCCGCGAACCAAGAGATCTGAAGCCGATCGATTACTTGTTTCTTTTCAATCGTTTCGATCGTCGCGCTCACATCGTCTTTGCGGAACATCGCTAACATGCCGCGCATCGTGTCGAGTAACAGTTTCTTTTGATCTGCGGAAAGATCTTCGCAACGAAGGCCATTGGTTGAAGCGATTTTCTGAATCACTGCGTTGGGACTTTCGTTGCGGGGTTCGCGCGACACGAGGCCTTTCTCACGCTGTTTGCCATCCAAAGCACTAACGAATTGATTGAACAACTTCCCTTGATACCAATAGGGATTACCCGGATGTTCTTTCGCTTCATTAAAGTTCTCCCGCATATTGGTCAAGGGATGCGGGTAATGGCCGTAGAAGATTGGATTGCCACCAAAACCTCGACCTTCATTAGTGTGCGCATTACAACGTCGCGTCACATGATGGCCGGTAAAGATGAATTCGAAATCAGGATCATTGGGAGTACCAAAGAAACCTGCCGCGGGCGCGTTCTTCGCTTCACCATATTGATCGAGAAGGACTTGCTCATTCACTGCGGCTTGATGCTCGCTGCTATGCAATGAATCGAAGATCTGTTTAATGAGTTGCTGTTGTTCGGCATTGAAAGTCGTGGGGATACGATGCTCAGGATGGATGTACCACCAGTTACTCACGAACTTTCTCTGTGGATGATTCGCGGGTAAGCAGACGACGCTGCGCTGTTCTTCGCTAAGGCTTTTGTAGAGCTGCATCGGAAGAGAGTCGCTCGATACGGTCGGACTGGTAGCACTTCCCCAACTGCGTCCGGTTTGCAGCGCGGTGAACGCGGCGAGTGAGAGCGAAGTAGCCGAGCGAAGCCAGTCACGGCGGTTAAGCGTCTTCATAGGGTATCCTTTCGGTGTTCGAGCGAGTCCATATTTTAGCCGATAGCTCTAGCTTTCGCGCTCGCCGTCTTCGGCCGATGATATAGCGTCCGACCGTCCCGAAGTGGGCGAAGCGGGATGGTTACGTTGTATCGCATTCTCATTTGCGCGACTGCTCAGCTCACCCCTCTTTAGGATTTTCTTCTCGAAAGTCCCTAAGAGCGAGGTCTAATCTGAGTCGTATGGATTATCGCGGTCCATGCTCGAGCCAATGACGAGGATCGATGTTGGAATCTCTTCCCTTAAAAACGCCAGCGGACGAAGCGCCGACCGATGCTGCTTGCACAGCGGTCACCAATCTTCGTTCGCTCTTTGAAAGCGAAGAGTCCAATTTGTTGCGTTACGCATTCTCGTTAACCGGGCGGCGGGCGGTCGCGGAAGAGATTGTGCAGGAAGTTTTCCTTCAGCTTCATCCGCGTTGGGGTCAGATCGAAGAGCCGCGAGCGTGGCTGTATCGCAGTATCCATAATCGCGCCTTGGATCATTTGCGCAAAAGCAAACGAGAAACATTGCATGGCGATGAGCAGTCCGTCGTGTTCGCCGTGGCGAGTCGCGATGAAACACCGGATCTGTTGATGGAACGAATGGAACGTTGTGCCGTATTGCGTGGGTTGCTGGAATCCCTCTCGGAAAGCGATCAGTCGCTCGTGCGATTGAAGTATTTCGAAGGGTTGAAATATCGCGAGATCAGTGAGCGAACCGGGTTGTCGATTGGCAACGTCGGCTATCGTTTGCACACGATCATTCATCAACTGGCCCAAGGCTTAAAGCCTCTGGGGATTGACGACGTCCAATGAGTAACGAATTCCAACCAAACTCAATTGATGCCGAGTTGCAAACGCGACTCACGGCGCTGGTGTTGGGGGAAGCGTCTGAGTTTGAGCGTGCGCAACTCTTTGAACGAATGGAAGAACGCCCTGAGTTGCAAAAATACTATCAATGGCTGCTCGAAGTTCATGAGGATTTGATTGAACTCGGATCAGGTGAATTTCCGTTCGTCGATCCATCCTGGAAGTTGTCATCCGAGCGACGCGCTCAAATGCTCGCAACGTTAGATGGTCAAACGAGCATATCGGCCCCCGCAAAAGAGTCTGTTCAATTATCAAAGAAGGTTGCGCCGCGTTCGCTATCTGCAGTGATCTGGATCGCTGCGACCGCAGCCAGTGTTTTGTTGTTGACTTCTTTAACGCTATCGTCGCGCTCGATGCATTGGTCGTCGACAAAATCGTCCGCGAATGTTCAAGCGTTAGCGTTAAGCGATGACGAAGCCTCTCCTCGATATGGACTTAATGTCGAAGCTGCGGAAGGTTACTCTTTTCAAAGAGATTTCGATGAAGATCGCATCAAGATAAATGCGTTGCCACAGAGTTCGACGGCACAAAAGAGTTCGACAGCACAAAATGCTTTGGATTCGATTCGAAGCACCATAGTCGGTCAATCAGTTGTTGTAAATGGACCTCTAGGTGAAGTCGCTTCATCGCTAAGTGAATCGACTCAACTCGGGTTGAACTTTGCCGATCAAGCTCAAGGCTTAGGAAATCGTTCAACCGAATTTAGTAAGGCGGAGCCGCATTACCGGTATCAAGATTCATTCAGTAGCGGAGGTATGGGGGGCGGTATGGGTGGTGCCGGTATGGGTGGTGCCGGTATGGGTGGTGCCCCTGGTGCAGGAGCGGCTCAGGTCGAGAACAATATGCGCGGCGATTTGAGTTTATTGCCAGACCTTTATGCTGATCTTCCAGCCATCAAGGCTCCTGAGCCGCAATTGCCTCCCGTAGCGTCGCCGGTACCCGTACCGTTGGATTTGTCCGAGTTACGTCTCACCCCGGCAACTCCTGCTCCTGCAACAGCTAGCGGTCCGGCGGTTGCTTCAATAGAAGGACGGGCAATTCGATCGAAGAGCGACCAAGTAAAGATGGGCGCAACAGCGCCAGCGGCAGAGTTCGACTTTGGTACTGAAGTTCAGCCGGAATGGATGCGCCAACAAGAGCCAGGGAGGGTGGCCGGAACTCGGCAAGTTCCATCAAACGCAACCCCCGGCATTCGTCTTCGAGAGGAAGAAGCTGCGATCGGCGAGAAAAAGTCCATCCCAGTAGAAAAACTGAAAGAGAATCAGGAACCTGCCGTTCAAGAACTCGCTGAATCTCTGAAACCCACCGATCGTTTAAGTCGATTAGATCGGCAATCCTCAGCGGCTGCACCGAAAGTGGCCAAGTCGATGCACGATCGCGGGTATTTTGCACAAGGCAATCCGCAACTCGGCAAAGAGCTAGAGATGTTACATGATGCGGATCCTGCGACTTCACCAGGTAAACCACAGCCGATAGATCCCTCTAATCAATCGTATGGCAAACAGCCTGCTTTGGCCGGAGGCAGCGAAGCGAAACCGGAAATGCTTGGCCTAGCCAATGGAAACATTGCCACTAACGAGTTTTTTGGCATCCCCGCGCAAAACAAAGCGAGCGATGGCAAAGACTTGTCTAAGGGGTTAAAAGAACAAGACGCAAAAGATGGCATTGCTGTCGATAACTGGGAAGTGAATAGCGCGCAAGCCCGGGGAACAAAGAGTGCGACCGTCAACTCAGGGCCTGCAGAGCCAGCCCTGGGGCAAAGTTGGAGCTTTAATAATAGGTTTGGGAATGATGGTCAGAAGCAAAGGGACGGTGAAGATTCTAGCGCACCCAGAGTTAATCAATCATTAGCCAAGAACGATTTTCCTGTTAAAGGACGATCTGCCGCGTCTGATCAATGGTTTGAGGAAGCGGCCAAGAAACGAATTAGTTTGGAAGGGTTGCACGAAACGGCCGCTGAATCGGAACCTTTCTCCACATTCTCGCTCCACGTGAGTGATGTTTCGTTCAAAACTGCTTACGCGGCACTCATGCAGAACCAGTGGCCTGATGCGTCAAGTGTTCGATTGGAAGACTTCGTTAACGCATTTGATTACCATGACCCACTGCCGACGATGGATGAACAAGTGGCTTGCCAAATCGAGCAAGCGTCTCATCCCTTCTTCATGCAACGTAACTTGTTGCGAGTCGCCATGCGCACGGCGGCAAGCGGTCGAGCACAGAATACGCCGCTACGTTTAACACTCGTGTTAGATAACTCCGGTTCAATGGAACGGCCTGATCGTCGACAGACGGTGCGCCGAGCACTCGAAACATTGGTGCAACAACTGAGTCCTCAAGATCAATTAACCCTCATTAGCTTTGCGAATACACCTCGTTTAATTGCCGATCAAGTCAACGGCGCGAATGCATCAAGTGTTGTGGGCGCACTCGAAAGCTTGCCAAGTGAAGGGGGCACGAATATCGAATCCGCGTTGCGTTTGGCCATGGAAAAAGCCTTAGAACAAAAGGTCGTTAATGCGCAGAATCGAGTCGTGTTATTAACCGATGGTGCCGTCAACCTTGGCGATGCTGAACCCGAGAGTCTCGCGAAATGGGTAGTTCGCATGCGTGATGCAGGGCTAGCCTTTGATGCGGCAGGCATCAGTGCTCAGGACTTGAATGATAATGTTTTGGAAGCGCTGACACGCCAGGGAGATGGCCGTTACTACTTGCTCGATTCCATTGAATCGGCTAGCACCGGGTTTTCAGATCAAATTGCAGGTGCCCTGCGCCCGGCGGCAAAGAACGTCAAAGTTCAAGTCGAATTCAATCCGCAACGAGTTGGTCATTATCGATTGCTCGGATTTGAAAAACATCGATTAAACCAAGAAGACTTTCGCAATGATCAAGTGGACGCTGCGGAATTGGCCGCTGCCGAAGCAGGGGTTGCGATGTATCAATTCGAAGCGAAACCTGATGGTGTCGGTGATATCGGATCGGTCTCTGTTCGATTCCAAGACTTAAAGACTGGAAATATGGTCGAACGACGTTGGCCGATTCCTTATGAATCAAACCCGCCGCGTATCGATCAAGCAAATCCGTCCTTACAAATGGCAACGGCAGCGGTCATGTTCGCTGCCAATCTGCGCGGTGAACCGCTTGGGGATTCCGTAGATCTAAAAGCTCTTACCGCGCTGATCTCGAATCTCCCCGAGTCCATGAACCAAAACGAACGTGTTGTACAACTTCGAACGATGATCGCACGTGCGCGACAAATGCGAGGCGAGTAATCTCATTATGAATCAACCAATGAAAAACTTTTTGATCGTCGCATGGGTCTGCTCATGGTGTATTACATGGAGCGCAACATGCATCGCACAAACCGAATCCGATAATGCCAACAAACCAACCGCAGATGCGAATGCGGAAGTCGTGAGCATGGAAGGTGCCAAGACGATCATTCTCGCGCCGGGGCGCGAGAAAGAACTTGCATTTCTCTATACCGCGAAGGCCAGCGCGGACGTGAAAGTTGATCTCAATCAAATCACTCAATCAATCGAGTTAGAGATCAAAAGGATTCAAGGCAAAGGGAAAACGATTCGTTTGGGGCTTCATGGACAGGGCGACGTTAAATCTGTCACCGGAGACGGCATCGAAGCTTGGTCGCTGCGCACGCAAGGAAACGATCGATTCTTAGAGCTTCAAATCAACGAATCGTTGGAAACAGTCAAAGCGAATATTCAAGTTGTTTCGGAACACAAAGAGCTTCCCGTTGAACTCGATCTAGCGCATTTGACTCCGGGAAAATCGATCGGCTTTAGCTCGGTCATTCGTGTTGCGTTTGTCCCCAGTATTGTCGGCAAAACGATTGCCGTCGAAGGCTTCTCGCCGCTCGCGACTGAATCGCAAACGCAAAATTTTCAAACGTCCACCGGTGGCAAGATTCGTTTGCGATTGGATCGTCAAAGCGCTTTCCCTCAACCTATCGAACTGGTCGATACGAATCTCGTTGGCAAATTAAATCCTAATGGTAAGTTCGTCGAGTTTCGATTTACGACCAAAGCCATCGTGACCAAAGAAAATGCCAAATTGTCTGTGTTATCGGGGAATGTTGCCATCAGCCAACTCCCTGAAAGCGACAACTTTCGTTTGCAACTGGCCCCTGCCGCGCAAGAGTCCATCTATGAACTCGTTGCACTCAAGACAGGCGAGTTCCCGATCGAACTTGAGTTTGTTGCACCGATCGTCACACCGAATGCAAACTGGCAAGGCTTGGACTTTAAAGTCGCTGCAAGCGCCGTCGTCCCCATCGCGTTCGAAGGTCTTGATTCGGAGCTTGAGTTTGTGCGCGAGCCTCAATCTATCGTGCCCGTGCTTCAGCAAGAAATGTGGAGCGGGTTTTTGCCGGCATCTGGTCGGGTTCATGTTCAGTGGAAAAATGCACGCAGCACTTCGGAAGGCAAGTTGTTCTTTACAACCACCGCACGTATCGAAACCCAAGTCGGTCCAGGTCTCTTGCGCCAAGATCATCAGATCGACTATCAGGTGTTGCAAGGACAACTGAAGAGTCTGAGCGTACAACTTCATGGGCCCGGCGAGATTCTCGATGTGAGCTGTCCTAATCTCGTGGGATGGGAAGTGCGCGAGGCAGAGAACCAACGACGTTTGGAAATCACGCTCAGCCAGCCGATCACAAGCACTAGCCAACTAAAGATTCGTTCTCAAACGCCGCTCGATGCCTTTCCCGTGCGCGTCGAAGCCATGCGATTGCAACCGTTGGGGGCCATTCGCCATTCGGGTTTTCTGCGGATTGGAAACTCAGGATCCGTCCGCATTGAACCCACGGCATTGACTGGTTTGACACAACTCGCACCCGAGCAATATCCCGGAGAAGCGATCGAGGCCAGACAACTTTTTGTTTATCGTTTTCCCTCCGCAGATTATGCGTTCTCATTGATCGCCGATCGCATTCAACCCGAAGTCAATATCTCGCAGTTAGTGATCTATACGCTTTCTGAAGCGGAAAAAGTGCTCTCTGCAGATATTGAACTGGACATTCGCGAAGCACCGATTCGTGAATGGGATTTTTCCGTACCCGTCGATTACTCGGTTGTCGCAGTTACGGGGGCCGCTTTGTCCGACTACGTGATTGCATCGGATGCAACGGATGGCATGCGGAATCTGAAAGTTATCTTTGGGCAGGATGTGCAAGGTCGTCAACTTGTCAGCATGCGGCTTGAGAAGAGCGAAGCTGCGGGGCCTGGTGAATGGGTCTTGCCACGACTTCTGTTTCCCCAAGCGAAGTCGATTCGTGGAGACATCGGTGTGGTGGGGGCACCCGGCTTTCGCATCGTTGTCGGTAAAAGTGAACTGCTGGTTGAGAAGCCGCTTTCATACTTTCCTAAGCCGGTACCTCATCTGCAACAAGCTTTCCGTATTCGCGAACCTCAGTGGTCAGCGACCATGCAGATCGAACAGCTCGAACGTAGCGTTCAATCGGATGTGTTTCATCTCTATTCGCTGAGTCAAGGAACCGTCTATGGCAGCGCATTGATCAACTACTTTGTGACAGGCGCGCCGACATCCGAGTGGCAGTTATCGGTTCCAGCATCATTAGGCAATGTTACCGTTGACGGCCAGGATATTCGAACTTGGAGGCGCGACGGAGACAAGTTAATCGTTACGCTTCATCAACCGGTTATGAGTACCTATACATTGCTTGTGACGTTCGAAGAAAAGCCTGATCCAGCCGATGGTGCTTTTTCGGCCGGTCGTATCACACCTTTAAACGTCCAAGGTGATCGAGGCTATATCGAAGTCGTCAGTCCTATGCAGGTCGAAATCGAACCGCTTGTGGTTTCAGATCAACTGCTTGTCTTAGATCCGTTGGAATTGCCTGCCGAGTTTCGTTTGCTCAGTACGGCACCTTCACTTGGTACTTGGCAATACACGGAAAGACCGATTGAGCTGCGCCTCAAAGTCAAATGGTTCGAACCCGGTACGACAGCGACGCAAGTTGTCGAGTTCTCTGAAGCGAACAGTCGTGTATCGGCAGATGGTGAGTTGGTGACCGATGTTTTGTATTACGTCAAGTCGCGAGGACAACGCACGTTACGTCTAAAACTTCCTGGTGACCCTGTTCGACTGTGGGCTGTATCGGTCAATGGGCAACCGGTCACAGCCCGCAAGTCCGATGATGAAACTCTTGTTCCTCTTCCCGGTAATGCCGATCCAAACGTACCGATCGAAGTCACCTTGCGCATTGGTAAACCATCGGTCAGTGAAGATCGCGTGACACTCGTGTTACCGAAAGTATTCACACCGGTTTTAAAAACAGAGTGGAAGATTGTGGGTGATGAAAACCATACGTTGTTGCCGCAGCGAGGTACTGTCGCGCCGAACAAACCGGTCCTCTGGCCCAATGGTTTCGATTATTTAGCGACCCGAGGCAGCATTTCCGTCATCGCTATGACTTTGTTTACTTTGCTCGGAACGCTTGCGCTGATGAGAGGAGGTTGGGTGCGGCTTGCCGGTTTGTTCTTAGTTGTGATCGGAGGATTGTCCGGTGCCGCTGCGGCCGTCGATGCCTTGATGGTTGCCCGTTTACCCGAGCCAATACAGTTGAGTTTACCCGTGGTTGCGGAAGGGGCCGACGTTTCGATTGAAGTTGCTAACGTGCCGACATGGCGATCGCAAATCTCATGGCCGGGAGTGGTTTTGTGCGTCGTTGGCTTGGCGATCCTTGCCGTGATAGTCGCGGTTCCGCAATATCGAACCAACCGCGGTATGCGCGTTGTGAGTTTCTTGCTCTTGGCCGTTGGCGCACTGCTCCAAGCGAACGGCGCCGTTTACTTCTTTGGACTCTTTACGATTTTGATCATCTGCTTCCTCGTCATTCCGGGAATGATCGCACTCGTAAATCACTCTCGTAGTCGATGGATGGCTTACCGTAAAACGTCTTCAGAGAAAAAAGTCGACGGAGGTGAAGCTAAGGCCGTCGTGACTTCATGGCTATTGCTCGCTTGCCTTATCTCTGCAGCGAATAGCGTCTGTACGCACGCCCGCGCGGATGGTCCCGCACCAAACACTCAACCGGCGATACAAACAGCGAACAAAATCGTTCAAACGTGGTCGATCACGAATAAAACGGCAAGGTTGACAGCGAAAGGAACGATTACGGTAACAGGAAGACCGGGCGATCAATTCACATTGCTCAAAGCACCGGCCGTCTTAACTCGCTTCGAAGGCGAGGGCTTGAGGCTTGCAAAACAAGAAGTTCCCGAGCAAGGTGTGGTCTACTCCATTGCGATTCCAATCGATGAAGCGAATGCGGATGCCGACAAGGTAAATGTCCCGAAGAACTATCAAGCTGAGTTCGAATATCAGCTCGAAGCGTTGAAAGTCACCGAAGGCGTACCGGTATTAACCGGTCGTGCCGCGCTCCAGCAGATCGACTTGGAGTTTGATGAAGCGGGCTGGGATGTCACCTGCGCATCGGCTGCTCGAATTGAACCTGTCAAATCCGAAACTTCAAAAACCGTCGTGAAGTTGTTACTTGGTTCCGGGCAAGCACCCGTTGTCTTATCACCGCAAGCACGCGATGTGACAAAAGAAGCAACCCAGTTCTTCGTCGAAGGAGCACAGGTTTATATCCCAGGCCCAGGAGTGGTCGATGGCCGTCATCGTCTCAATATTCGCGCTTCACAAGGCCGTGTGAAAGAACTGAGTTTGATCGTTCCCGAAGGATTAACCGTCAGTGCCGTGAACGGTCCTGTTGCTGCGTGGCAGTTCGATGCCGACAAACGTCGCCTGCACCTTGAGATCGATGGAACGGCTCAAGCGAATTTCAGCGTCATGATCGAAACGCAACGTGGTCTCGATCCGCTTCCTACCGAAGTTAGTCTCGCGCCGATGCGCGTGGAGAAAGCAGGTGGTGAGGTCGGGTTGATCGCTGCAGCATTTGGTAGCGATGCCCAGCCAGAAAAAGTCGATGCGGAAAAGCTCTCGCTCGTGAGCCTGAGTGATTTTGATGCTGCATTGCTCGCTAATTCACAGGCCGTGTTGCACCGTGTTTATCGTTACGGTGCCGAAGAAGGCTTGATGAAGATTCGTGTTGCACCGGTGGCTCCTGAGATCCGAGTTGTTAGCCGTCAAGTGCTCTCACTGGGGGATGAAAGAATCGTTCTCGCAGTGAACTTTACTGCCGAGATCTCGCGCACGGGATTGTTTCAACTCAGCTTTCCTTTGCCAGCCGGGTTGGAAGTGGAATCGTTGACCGGTGATGCACTGCATCATTGGGCAGAGATTACAGAGAATGATAAAAGACAAGTTGTTTTACATTTAAATGGAAAAACAATCGGTGCGCAGAAATTCACGCTCTCGCTTACCGGCGCTGCTCCGAACTCAGCCACCGATTGGGAAGTGCCTCGATTTGAATTGAACGAAGCGTTGCGTCAGTCCGGTGATCTCGTGGTGAGACCCAGCACCGGCATTCGGCTTCGAGCCGTTTCGCGTCAGAACGTATCGGAGTCCGATCCGCGCGCCCTCGGGGGCGAAGGTCAAGGGGCACTCGCTTATCGATTGCTACAACGCGATTGGAGTTTGGTGCTCGGTATTGAAACATTAACACCGTGGGTTACCGGCCAAGTGCTCCATGAAGTGATGTTGCGCGAAGGACAAACACGTTCGACAGTGATCGCGGATTTTCAAATTCAAAACGCTTCGATTCGTTCTCTACCCGTCACATTACCGCTCACCAATCAAGATGAAATCAAAACGGTTCGAGTGAGTGGCAAAGCGGTCAGTGATTTTGTGCGCACGGCCCCCGATTCGAATGTTTGGGAAGTGCAGTTCAAGCGACGTGTGATGGGGCAAGTTCAATTTCAGATTGAGTTTGAACGCCGGGGCGATCGCGCGAATGACACAGAGCAACTGATGCCTGTCAGTTTTCCCGACGCCCGTCAATTAGCTTATTTCTTCAGCATTCGCACCGGTGGTCGATTGGAACTTGAGCCAGGCAATTTTGCTCAAGGGTGGCAACGTGCGGATTGGAACATGGTTCCTGCAGCTTTACGACAAGCCGGGAATCGTAGTGCGCCGGTCCTCGCCCTGCGCGCTTTGGCTCCTACGACGCCGATGAGCATTCGTGTGATTCGGCATTCCTTGGCCGATTCGCTTAAACTTCGGGTTGCGGAAGGCACTTTAACATCGGTCCTGTCACCCACAGGTGATCAGCTGACTGCGGTCGATGTCACGATGGAAGTGATTCAACGCAGTAGTTTGAGTTTGCAGTTACCTGAGGGAAGCGAGTTATTCAGCATCTTTGTCAATGGCGAAAGCGTTCAATCGATTCGTCAGAAAGATAAGCCGAATGGATGGCAGTTCTTTATATTGCCGGGCATCGATGACCGCACGGCAAAAGTACGTTTCGTTTATCTTTTGACCGGTAGATCGCTTCGCAATCTCAGGCTCACGAGTCCGCAGCTCAATGTTCCGCTTGAGAATGTGAAATGGAACGTGATTGCACCTGAAGGGTTTCAGTTAGTCGATCATGATGGAAACTTGGAACTGGTATCGCAGGATCAACGCGGTAGCTTTGACCGCGCTGCGTATTTGTCGCTCGTGAGCGGTGGGCGTCAGTTGAAGGCACAGCAAGCGACGCAATTGCTCGAACAAGCCGGACAACTTTTACAAGCGGGTGAACAGAGTAAAGCGAGTTGGGCATTGAACAACGTGGCCAATCAGTTTGCACTCGATGCCGCTTCAAACGAAGACGCACGCGTACAACTTGAAAACCTGCAAACTCAGCAAGCAGTCGTAGGTCTTAACACACGTCGTCAGCGCATGTACTTGGACAGTAATCGCAGCGATTCAACCGTTGCCGACAACGAACAACTTCGTCAAGCCGCTGCGGTTAACCCGATCTTACAACAAGATCAACTGAATTTCCGTCCGCAAGAACTCAGTCAGTTGCTTGCCGGTAACACCAACGAAGACAATGCCGTGTTGCAGCAAATTGCCGCGCGACTCGTGCAACATCAACGCACGACCGAACCTGCGCCGCAGGCCATATTGATCAGTGTTCCAGAAGAAGGAACCGTGTATAGTTTTAGCCGCAGTGTCCAAGTCGCTGAGAACGCGCCGCTCGAATTGGAACTTAAATTCCATTCCGAGTACGCCTTAAGCTACTGGCAATGGGGACTCGTCGCGATTGTTATTGTGCTGCTCATTGGTTGCCTTGCCATTTATTCGAACCGGGGCGCACGTGCGTAGTACAGAAAGACCCTCCCCGGCCGCTACGGCGTCCGACCCTCCCGCAAGCGGGCGGGTAACGGAGGCTTACTCCTCACCGCTTACCACTTACCCAAACACATTCTCTTTCTCTAATGGCAACTGAAAGCCGTCGCTGATGCGCGTCATGTAAAGGCCTCGGCAGAGCCACCAGAACATCGACATAGCATCGGCAGCGCCGAACTGGGTTTGTAACTGAGCAAAGTCTTCGACGTTAAGTAGCCATGGCGTCAACGTCAGCTTGGTTGCAAAAGTGAATGCGATTTGTTCTGCGGGAGTGAATCCGGCTTCACTAACATTCGACAACCGACGAACTCGGTTCGCCACTTCGGCTTTATTGAGTCCCGCAACTTCCAAGAGCATCTCACAATGCCCCATGCAGTAGTTGCAATGGAGTGCATTGGTTTGAATCCAGAACAAGCTTTCTTCGAAAACGCGATCAAGGGGACGTTCCGCCCAATGAGTACGGGTTGAAATTGTCCAAGGGACTTGTAACTCTGCAGCGTATCCGTAGGTCATCAAACTCCAGACGATACGAGTTGGGTGCGCGGCTAAATCCGACGGCAATTGAGATTGAACTTGTTGCCAAGTCGGGATCGGTAGACGTGGATGTCTATTACGTTGGCTTTGCAAACGTTCTTGAATCGTCAAGTACGATGCGTTGTTCACTGTGTCAACACCGGAGATAGATTCACGAGGGAACGCGTCGCTCGACGTCGCCGGAAACAAAGGAGTTCGTTGCAAGGCATTCGTTACAAATTCGACTTTCATGGGTGCAAGGGCCGCAGGATCTTCTTTGGACAACTGGAGTCCCAACAAAAGGCGATCTTGGAAATTGGCATAGGCGGTGAGCAGCACTAGGCTCGCAATTCCTTTGTCTCCATACCTTTGACGAAGTTGCGCAAAGAGGGCATCGGGAAGTTTCGGAGCTTCCTGTGACAAGTACTTTGCGAATTCAATTTCATCTGCGTAACGATGTGTTAGGTCGAGAGGCCCAACATCATGAGATTGCTCAAGATCGTATTCCGAGATTTGCACCGCATAACTGCATTGATTCAGCTCGGCGATAGACTTCCGCACGATGGCACGCAGTGACGGGGGGAGTGGACTCTTCGTACGGTGGGCATAATCGAGTTGGAGCATCGCCGCAGTTGTTCGAGGAAGTTGCGAAACGATGGCCAGCGCCCAGAGCGGCAATGGTTGACCGCCACCTTGAATCGCCCTCGGTAATTGTTGCCAGGCCGCCTCTTGGCTTAAGAGCGTAACGGATGCGTCCATAGGTGTTCGTACTCAATGAAATGGTGCTCGAAATCGTAATCGGATGAAGCGTTTTTTTTGACGCCTGAGCTGGAATCGCCTTGGAAATCATAACCCGCTGCGTAAGCAAGGGATAAGAAAGTTGCACAATGCCCTTCCATCCCTCGCTCACGCGTCGGGTTGTGATTCATGGGTTCAACCAAATTTCACTAGCAAAACGCGCAACATCAAAACTTGCGGGAGGGTCGGACGCCGTAGCGGCCGGGGCTACTCTGCCAAGCTTTGTAACAGACTCACCGAAAAGCCGCTTAGCAAATTCATAAGGAATTCAATTCATCTTCTATTGCGGCGGACAAAATCATGTCATGGACCTCTTCGGTCAGCACCTTTGCTGACGGCGTGCTGAAACGACCTTTGCTTTGGCTGGGAGGGTTGCTGCTGGTCAGCCTCGGGTTTGCCATCAGCCTTCCGTATTTGGAGATCGATGGTTCGATCGAACGCATCATGCTGAAAAGAGATCCCGAAAAAGCACTTCATGAACAATCGGTCAAGCTGTTTGGAGGGGATGACATGGTCTCGGTCATCCTCCCCTTCTCGCAAGGTGCCTGGAGACCAGATGCCTTAGCTGAAATTGACACGGTTACGCAACTGCTCGGCAGTATTGATGGCATCGAAGCCGTTTATAGTTTGAGCAATTACCCCCTCGTCAGTAGCGACTCGGGGTTGTTACTTAGTGCGACCATTCAAGATCGCATCGAGCAAGGGGCCAGCCTGGAAGACGTTAGGACGCTAGCGTGGAACGATAAATTGGTGCGTGGCAATCTCGTATCGCAATCCGGAAACGATACTTCGATCAATTTGCAATTGAAGTCTCCCTCCGGTGCTCCAGTGGGATTTCACAACGCGATCGTTCAAGAGATTCGCAATCGGCTTGAATCCAACCTCGGAAAACGACCGTACTATCTTGCCGGATGGCCAGTCATCAAAGCGGATCTGACGAGTTTTATGCAACGCGATCTAGTTGTCCTGCTACCGATCGTTGCCTTGGTCGTCGTCTTGTTGCTCGTGTTGAGTTTTCGTCGCTGGACCGGGGTCTTATTACCTTCCATAGCCATAGCGCTTTCGCTTGTCTGGACCATCGGCGGCATGATCTTAACCGGGCATGCTTTAACGATTGTTTCCAACAGCTTGCCCGTGATCGTGATCGCAGTCGGTGCGACGTACTGTATCTATGTTGCGACGCATTTATTTCGCGCGATTGATGCTGGCCTCGAACGCACCGCAGCGGTTCGCCATGCCATGATCGAAACAACACCCGGTGTGGTTCTATCCGGAATAACAACAATCATTGGATTCGCAGCGCTCAAATTGAATCCGTTGGATGTGATCGACGAGTTTGGTACCGTTGCAATTTGGGGATCGCTTGTCAGCATGCTCATGGCGCTTGTTGGATTACCCGTTCTCGCTTTGTATCTACCTATGCGTACAAAGCCAGTAGGCAAACAAGCCGCTTCATTGCGATGGGAGCGTTGGCTCAACTGGGTATTGTCTCACCGCGGTTGGGTTTGGAGTTCAACGCTGATCGTGGTTGCCGTCTCCGGTTGGCTACTGACACAGGTGCGAGTTGAAACGGCCCCTGTTTCCTGGTTTCCCCGTGACTCCCAGGTGCGAAAGTCGGTTGAGTACGCCAACGCGCAGTTGAGTGGAATCACGCCCTATAACATCGTGATTGAGACCGAAGAAGCGGGTGGCATCTATGAACCTCAAAGACTTGAGCGAATTCTTCAGTTGCAGCGATGGTTAGAGTCTCAACCCGAAGTCGATACAAGTTTCTCGATTGCCGACACAACTCGACATGTCTTTTGTGCATTGGGAGGTAGCGAAGCTACATTGCCTGATGATCGAGCTGGTGTGGAACAAGTCCTGATGCTTGCTCGCAGCGAACAAGTTCGTGGACTCGATAGTTTGATTTCAAACGACGCAACCACTGCCAACGTGCTCTTGCGTTCTTCGATTGTGTCTTCTGAACTCGGTGTCGATTTTGCGGCTCGCATCGACCACTATTTGCGAGAAAACTTTCGTGATTTCAAAGTCGCAAAAACAACGGGTAACGCCTATCTCATGTACCGAACCAACCTGCAGTTCACCAACGGATTTGTGTCGAGCCTCGCTTTCGGAGTGGGTGTGATCGCTGTGCTCATGGTGTTTGTATTGAGATCACTCAAGTACGGAGCGATGTCGTTAATTGCCAATCTCATTCCGATGGCAGTGAACTATGCAATCCTGGGAATCGGCGACCTTACATTAAATGCTGCGACGAGTATTACTGGCTGCATCGCACTGGGTAACGCTGTGGATAGCACGCTGCATTTTCTCATCAGTTATCGCAAACAGATGGCAATTCATGGAGATCAGCGGCAAGCGTTGAAAGAAACTCTGGAGATCGAAGGTTGGCCGATGATGACAACCTCTTTTGCTTTGAGCGTCGGGTTCTCAGTTCTCATGCTTTCGAACTTTATGCCAGTGATCAGCCTCGGCCTGCTCGTCGCATTTACAATGATGATGTGCTTGATCTGTAATCTGGCACTACTGCCGATTCTGTTGACTGCGAAGTTCCCGTTTGCGATGGTGTTCAGCCGCCGGGTGCAGTCGGTTCTTCCAAAACCTGCCCCATGTTCCTTAGTGTGTGTTCCATCCGTTGAAACACCGCAAACGCTAGAGAAAGGCCTAGCAATGTCACCGACACAGTAGAGAGTAACAAGTGCCTGGCCGTTATGGTAATTCCTCCGAGTTCCATACCGTCGGAGTGATTATGCCTCATGATCAAAAGTGCCAGAGATAAGAGTGGAATAACGGCTGCAGAAGCGAGATAGATGGTCATACGTCGCTGCATCTTTGCAGCGCGTTTCGCAAAGTTGAGATCGGTCATCGTCGGAGCGACCAGTCGTGGATAATAAACGACTGCGGCAATCCCAGAGAGTCCAAAGAAGGGATAGATCCAAGCGACTCCGCCGCAGACGCATAGAGAAACAAAGAAACTTAGTGCGAGTTCCCAAGTGAAATCAGGGGAGATGCAACGCAAACCAATCGGGTACACCAGACCACAGACCATCCAAAGTAATCCGCCGATCTGTGCCGCCCGCGTTCCTAAATCCCAAGTGGCTTCGAGATCTTTCTCCGTTGCAGGAAGGTTTTCAGAAGCACGCTTCAATGCTCTCGCCACTTCTAAAGAAAACCAAACAAGCAATACGGCACCCAACGGAAACGCAACAACGTTGACACAGTCCGCGAAGAAGCGAAACGATTTTTCTAGATGCGGCGCTTGTTGCTTGATCAGCATTAAGTTGTAAGTCCAATTAAATGCACCGGCGGCTCCGTTGGGTATGAGAATACAACATGCTGCCGTTACCAATACTGGCGCGCGATGCAATCGATCGGAGATGCTATTCGGTTCAGGTTCAAATAGCGCAGCCATATCAGGATACATTGCTAACCTTAGTCGGCCTGCTAATTCGTCTCCGTTGCGCGGACGCTGATCGCGATCTGATTGCAGGGTCCGTCGCAACGCCCGTTCTAAAACGCGTTCGGCTGCGGTGCCCCAGCGAAACGGCTCATTGAGAGTTCCCTGTCGTGCGGCGATTTGTTGTCCAACCGCTTGCCCCCAACTTTCCGCCGCGACGGGTGTGGACCAAGGGCGAGATCCCTGCCAAAGTTCCCACAGAAGAATTGCCAGACCATACAAATCAGATCGCCCATCAAGTTGATCCGCGGTGTAGGCGTCACCAACGTTCGCAACACGCAATTGCTCCGGTGACATGTATGCAAGCGAGCCGCCGAAATGTGCGGCTGCTCCAGCACGCCCTTCGACACCGCTATGGCTTACATTGAAATCGGCGAGCTTCGGTAAACCTTCTGCGGTCAACAGCACGTTCGCTGGCTTAACATCGCGATGCAATACTCCTTTGCGATGCGCATAGCCGAGTCCTTGAGCCAATTGCACGCCGATCCAAGCTACGAGCGTCGGCCAATCATATTGTGCAATCTTTGCACGAAGATTCGAAGCTTCGGGTGGAGGTTGGCGCGCTGCAAGCAAATTTCGATCGATACTTTCAATCATGACTTGACCATTGCGGTCAAAGATAGATTTTTCATTGCGCAGTTTGATGACATCCGCCAGTGTTCCGCCCGATAGGTACTGCATGTAAAGCAACAGCACTGGGGGTTCATGACATTGACGTTGGTCGTACAATCGAACCACGTTCGGATGATCAAGTTGTGATAGCGCTTGGGGTTCCTCTCCGGCACGCATCGATACCTTCAATGCGACCAATCGATGCATGGAGATTTGTTCAGCGAGGTACACGCGTGCAAAGGCACCGCTACCGAGTGGGCTTAGAATTTTAAAGTCATCGACCTGCGAGTTGAGTTCTAGTTCCGGCGGACGGCCCAAGCGAATGGAGGTGCCCGTTGAAGAGCGGCTCGCAAGGATCTCGCGGAGCGGAGTCGCGAGATGAGGGAAGCGTTCCGCATACGCTTCGGCGCTCGGTGGTTCTCCCGCATCGCGTCCGAGCTGCACTTCTTCCAACACCAAATCCAACGGAACCTGCTCGCGCGGCAGTCGTTCATGAAGTTGGGGAAGGTAAAATTCAATGTCTCGCCGCACTCCAAGTTCCGCGGCCATGGCCATATCGACTTTGATGAGTTCAATCAAAATTAACCGCTGATTCTCATGCGAAATCGCTGGAATCGCCGCCAATAATTGCTCCACTTGGTTAACGGGCGCTTGCGACAAAAACTGCTCCAAACAAGCTTCGAGATGGGCAAATGCCGTCTCGATGGTTTCGGCAGCGACTATACTGCTCAAGTTCGCGTGCATGTTTGAGCCGCAGTTTGGCTGAACTGCGGTTATTGTCTGTTGTTGGGAGAGGTGCGGCTATGGAAGAAGCAGAACTCGTTGCCCGAATTCGCCAGGGAGACGTTCAGGCACTTGCTGATTTTATCGAACTTCATCGCTCTCGACTGCTAGGGTTCCTGCGAACCATTACAGGGGAGCACCTGCTCGCACGCGTAGAATTAGAAGATTTACTCCAGGAGGTGGCAACTGGCGCGGTATCAGCACTCCCTCGCGCCCCACTCGATTCCTTAGAACCATACAGCTGGCTGCAAGAACTTGCGCGAAGACGCGTGGTCGATGCGCATCGTTTTCATTTTGGTGCAGAGAGGCGTGCGGCGGGGAGGCAAACGTCACTCGATGCCGCAGTCGCTGGTAACGATGCCGGTGTGGGTTTGCAGCACCTGCTGATTGCAAGCATCACCAGTCCCAGTGCAGCAGTGAGCCGTGATATGCGTCTGGCAAAAGTGCAGCAGGCACTGCAAAGTCTGACCGAAGAACAACAGACCATCATTCGCTTGAGATATGTTGATGGTTTACCGACGAAAGAGATTGCTGACCAAATTGGAAAAAGTGACGCAGCGGTTCGCGTCACTTTAACCAGAAGCATTCGTAAACTCGAGGAAATGCTTGGACCATCATGACGGTGAACTCGATCGTTAGGGGCAAATGCAACTCTCCCTTGGGAGAGTCGGCCTCTCAGGGCCGGAGAGGGTTTGGGCGAGGCCCTCCCCGGCCGCTACGGCGTCCGACCCTCCCGCAAGCGGGCGGGTGGCTTATCAACAGGCCGTCACGCTTCGGGTTGTGGGTTCATGGGTTCAACCCAGTTTCAATAACAAATCGCACAGCATCAAAACTCGGCAGGGGTGGCGAAGAGTTGTCTAATCAACCGGCTCCGGTTGTTTGACTTACGTATTTCTTACTGCCGGACTCTTGGGATTGTTTGGCCTTACGATCGGCAACACGGGCGGCAAGCGCGGCAGCTTTCGCTTCGCGTCTTGCCGTTGCCAGCTCACGGATCTTTTCGTCTCGAGCGATCTTCTTTTCTTTCTGCTCTCGGTTGTATTCCGCTTGCTTCGCAAGTGCTGCTTGCATCAATAACTGTTGCTGCATCATGCGCATCTGCATTGCCTGTTGCTGCGCATAAACTCGCATGGGGTCCGTATTCGGATATCCCCGAGCCGATGTGAGGCTGTAGTTAGATGCAGGCAACATCGAAAAATTTGCTGCTCCGCCGGTGCTCATCGAGCCGGATGCTCCACCACCACCTCGCCCACCGCTGCACTGGGCAAACGCCTGTGATGTCGTTACGCCTACGAAGGCGACCAAGCAAACTACCAATGAACGGTACATAACTATCCCTCCCTCGCATGAATCGTCTTATCAACACCCTTCCTTTCAAGGACGAATGCGAGGGAACGGTGTCACGCGCTAAACGCAGATTTCAACAAAGCTAAGCTCTCAGGTACAGCTTTCGCCGGATCCGCTTGACCCTCCATCTCCAAAGAAATGTAGCCGCTGTACTGGGCATCCTTGAGGATCTTCGCAACTCGAGGATAGTCAATCTCCAACGTGTACCACTTACCGCCCCCTTGATACGTTTTGGCTTGAACAAGCACGGCATGGGGAGCGAGCATCGCGTACTGCTCATACTGCCGTTCCAAGAAGTTGCCTGTATCCAAGGTCGCTTTCAGCCAAGGGCTGGGGAGAGCATTGAGTACTCGCAAGACGCCTTCTGCATCACGTCCCAATCCCCAGTGATTTTCGAGTCCCAAGACCACCCCACATTCTTCGGCTTTGGCCAAGCATTTCTCTAAACTACCGATCACCCAGCCGAAACCATCGTCGTCGGTAAATCCTGGTAAGCGATCTTCAATTCCTTTTTGCTTCATCAACTCGTCAAAGCTTTTGGTGGTACCCCAACGCCCCGTGTTGACACGTATGGTTGGAATTCCAAGTGCATAGGCAATTTCAATGCAACGAATCGTATGCTCGATGTTTTTTTGCCGAACGGCGGCATCGGGAGAAACGAATGACTGATGGGTTGAGAATCCGCATAAGTCTAGTCCCGCGCGAAACGCTTGACGCTTGAGCCTCTGTAGCCGAGCATTCGATTGGTCATCACCCATTTGTACATGCAGAATCTCCGCGCCATCGAACCCCATGTCCGCTGTTTTGGCGAGGCAGGATTCGATGGACGGCGGATCGCCATCGCGAAACTGCCAGAAAGAATAGGTGGAAACGCCAAAGCGAATACGTGGCTTCGACGCTGGTTCTTCCGCGTTCGTGGAGGGGGTGATTCCTGATGAAGTCAAAAGGGCTCCACTGGCGATCATGCCAGTGAGAAAATGTCGCCGTTGCATAGTTCACGTTTCAGGTTAGGAGCGTCAAGCGTCAGTGCGCGAGCACTACGGTGAAATATCTTAACCAAGCGTCAGTGCGCAGGCACTACGGTGAAATATCTTGCCGTTTGGTTGATTACCGTATGGCTTGGAAAACGGATGGATAAACCGGTTTGGGATAGGGAATGAAAGTATCCTACAGAGAAGATCTAGCTAATCACTTTGGCCTCGGCTGGTACGCCAATCGTAGCGATACGTTGGGTGTAGTATCCAGCTGGAGGGAAATGCAGGCAAGCTATCGAGCTCCGAAATCAGGTCAACTCGTGTGTCGACCCGGTCAAGCCATGGGGAAGACAACATCAGAGGGTTCATTATGAGCGAGAACCAACTGAACACGGCGGAGTCGCAGAACCTGAGCATGCATGGAAATTCCAAACGCGAGAACATCGAGAGCCCAGCGGCTTCCCAGGGGACGTTCTTCGAACCCTGGGAACGGTCGGAAAACGCCACGTGCGGTAATGCCGACATGCACGCTGCTGGGCAGTCACATAGCTTCATAGTACCGACGACAACGGCGAACAAAGATGGAACTGAACCATTAGCGGAGTCGGACGAGGGAAGGAAGCTAGCCAAGAGGAACATCGAACAGACCAACTTGGACGTAGCGCAGACTGCGAAGCACAAGTCACGCGGTTTGTTCGGTGTGCGTGAAGCGGCCCTTCGGGACCGCAAACTTCGATTCACAAACCTGATGCACCATATTACGCCACAACTGCTGATGGAGAGCTTCGACATGTTGAAGCGAGGCTCAGCGGCCGGTGTTGATGGAGTCACATGGCATGACTACGAAGTGGACGTGGAACATCGAATCATCGATCTCCACGACCGTATTCATCGAGGAGCCTATCGAGCACTGCCCAGCCGTCGAGTGTGGATCGATAAAGCCAACGGGCAGAAACGCCCGCTAGGAATCGCTGCGTTGGAAGATAAGATCGTCCAGCAAGCCGTCCTCTGGCTGATCCAACAGATCTACGAAGTGGACTTTCTCGACTTCAGCTATGGTTTCCGCCCGGGGCGTGGTTGCCACCAAGCGTTAGACGCTCTCTGTGTGGCGATCCAGCAACGGAAGGTGAACTGGGTACTTGACGCGGATCTATCGAAGTTCTTTGACTCGCTGGACCACGAATGGTTATGCAAGTTCTTAGAGCATCGGATCGGCGATCGCTGGTTACTAAGATTGATACGCAAATGGTTGAATGCAGGTGTCGTCGATGATGGCCAATGGGCCGCTAACGACGAAGGTACGCCGCAAGGATCGATAATTTCACCGATCCTCGCGAACGTCTTCTTACACTATGTGTTTGACCTCTGGGTTCACTGGTGGCGGCAACAATCCGGTCGCGGTGACGTGATCATTGTTCGCTATGCCGACGACTTCGTGATTGGTTTCCAGCATCACTCCGATGCAACGACCTTTCAGGCTGACCTGGAGGCTCGCTTTGCTAAGTTTGGACTGGCAGTCAATCGCGAGAAGACCAGACTGATCGAGTTTGGCCGTTTTGCTGAAGCCAACCGGCACCAGCGCAACGTGTCCAAACCCGAGACGTTCGACTTCCTTGGTTTCACACACATCAGTAGCCACACTCGGACGGGGAAGTTTATCGTCAAACGACAGAGCATTGGCAAGCGTATGCGTGCCAAGCTGAAACAACTCGGTAAGGACCTCCGCTACAAGCGCCACGCCGATCTCGCTGAAACGGGTCAATGGCTGACGAGTGTCTTACGCGGTTGGTACGGTTACCATGCCGTCCCCGGCAACATGAAACGCCTTGAGCAATTTGTCGATGGAGTTAAAACCTTGTGGCTTAACATCCTTCGCCGGCGTAGCCAGCGTTCTCATTGGACCTGGGAGCGTTTCGCTCGCGTCCTTGGCGAGTATTTCCCTCCACCCCGTATCTTTCACCCCTATCCAGATACCCGTTTTCGCGCTCGACTTGCGGCAAGAACCGTATGAGGTAATTCTTCACGTACGGGTCCGTGCGGGGGGCTGGGAGTAATCCCAGTCCCTACCGCGATCGCCATGACGCTTGACATGAAAAAAGCCGGCCTGATTTCAGGCCGGCTCTAAGCTTTACTCGAGGAAATAAACAAACAGCGTCACAGCTGTTTATTCTCCCGACACATTCGCGTACCTAGGGCACCCCAAAGCCCGTAGGGACTCTCTTGCCCTGCAACCGTGATGCCTACCGTTTGGTTGCCGGTATCGATATTTTCGGTAACAAACTTCACCGCGCCGTCTGCAAATAGGACGTGTGCACCTCCTTTATGGCGACTTGCGGCCGTATTGGTACCTTCCCGTCCATCCGAGTTGTTGGATTGACAATTCTCACTGTTCGGCGGGCGAATCGTGTTTACCCCCGTATACATTGGCAAGCCGCACATCCACCGCTGACCCCGGTTCCAGAAGTCTGAACGACCATACTGCAAGTTTGCAGTGGTAATCCAGAACTGGGGCCGAGCCGTGTCGATTTGCGACATGCAATCGGTATGTGTGGGATTGGTGAAAACGTTCGAGGTCGTCGTGAAGACAGGCTGGGCCGCAACTTCACGCAAGCCCAAGTCGACCAGGTTTTCGGCGACCGCGATCGTGTTGGAGGTTCCGTCCAAGATATCGCGGAGTGCGACGGAACGACGTGTGCGGAACACACCACGCAAATTCATATCGCTTGCGGCTAGGTTACCAACCGTTCCGTTGTCATTAATCCCACCGCGATCGGTCCACGTGATCCCGTCACCAATGCAAGCGCTATAGTTATTGAAACCGAACATACCTTGTTGGCTCACCGCAGGATCGCTTGGACAGCGATAAGTACCTACCTGGGTACGCCACGGATCATAGCCAGTAACCCACGTAGCAGGTCCCATCGCAGGATAAAGAACACCGCCAGTACTGTTCTGATAAGGGTTACTAATCTTCTCCCATAGAGGTTGTTGCTCGATGAAGGGCAACGTGGGGACAAGAAAACTCAGCATTAACACGTTATGCATCGGTCCTTGATGAGTACCGCCCCCTTGCTGAGGCAGCTTATCATAAGCGGCATGATAGTTATGTAATCCCAGACCGATCTGTTTGAGATTATTACTGCATTGCATCCGCCTCGCGGCTTCGCGCGCCGCCTGCACAGCCGGCAGCAATAAGCCCACTAAGATGCCGATGATGGCAATCACCACCAGCAATTCGACAAGGGTAAACCCTCGCCTTTTTCCGTACACATTCATGGACTCACCTATAAATAGAAAGAAAAACTAGATTCGACATTATTAGCATGACATGAGATAACGAACCCAAATCTATCGGCTTGTCGGAGCCGCGTAATGTTCTTCTGCCGCCTTAAGCTCCTCTGGAGTTTGTTCGCGCGTTGGTGGGGCACTGGTCGTCGTACTTTTGTCGGCGCCGCAGCCCGTTGAGAGGAAAAGAGGGAAGGCAAAAGTAACGGCTAAAAGGATATGCTTCATAAGGGCAGCTCCAACATTAAAAAGCAGGGATGGGAATGCTATCGCCCCTCAATGCTAATTTGTGGGCTCCATTATTCCCTAAACGATTCAGTCTACGAGCCGAAAAAGCCCCTGGCAACACAAACGGTGAAAAACCTCAAGTCCAGGTGAGGAACCGTAGGTGCTAGATGCTTCCTCAAAGCGGTGGTTCGTGGATGGTTAATCTTCGAGAGGGGGCAACTTTCATACCCTGGACTCTGCCCGAAGGCCAAGTAACCGCAAGTTCGCAGTCCTTTGAGGTACCTTCTTGCCAACCAAAAACGAGATATTTTTCGTGGCTTGAAGCGTAGCTTGAACCTCCAACTAATTGCTGCGTAAATTTTTCTCCATTTACGGTTAAATCAACACGTACTCCAATACCGAACCGGTTGGATGCATGGCCAACAAACTCCAGACCGAGCCACTCGCATCGCGCGGACTGGTTTTCAAGCAATGAGACGGGATCGTTTTGGTGGACAATAATCAGGTCGAGGTCCCCATCCCGGTCGAAGTCATGTGTTGCAACGCCGCGACCGACCCACTTCTTTGCAAAATAGCCCCCTAGCTCGTCTGAGATTTCAGTCCAGCGTGGCCCTTGATACGTGAATAATTGCGCTGGCATCGCAAACACGGGATTAGAAGGCGAGTTTTCAACGTGCCCATTCGCTACGAACAGTTCTTGTTTTCCATTGAGATCAAAATCTTGCATGCATGTGCCGAATCCGAGTTGCAGCAGCGTGGGCTCTCGAAGTCCGATTGTACCCGTAACATCCTGAAAACCCGATGATCCGCGATTGCGATACATGGTGTTGTATTCTTCGTAAAAATGTGTCGCGTAGATGTCGAGTCGTTGGTCACGGTCGTAATCTCCAATCGCCAACCCCATGCTCGCCTGGGGTTGTCCAGCATAACTAACCGCGCATCCCAACCGCATCGCTTGTTCTTGATAGATATGGTTGGGTTGGTGCACGAAAAGAAAGTTTGGGGTTTCGTCATTAGCAACATAGATGTCTGGTAATAGATCATCATTAAAGTCAGCGACAGCCACGCCCAATCCTTTGCCATTTTCGCCGATCAGCCCGAGAGCCAATGATGATTCAATAAACCGCCCGTCACCTTGATTTATAAAACAGTAGTCCGGCTGTGAATCAAACACCTTGGGGCCGCACATCCGTGACTCGCCTTTCGAATTAAAGCAAGGACGCGGTTTCGCCAGATCGTATGCAACATAGGTGGCTACATAAAGATCTAACAACTGATCCCCATTCAGATCAGCGAACGCTGCAGATGAACTCCAGCGTCCTCCTTGTAATCCGGCAAACACTGTTTGGTCTTTGAAAGTGCCATCTCCCATGTTTCGCAGGAAAGTATTGTTACCAAAGGTGGTCAAATAGACGTCTTCGAATCCATCGTCATCGATATCTCCGATCGCGATCCCCTGGCCGTATCCCATTTGTTTCAAATTCGCCAGCGTTCCGACGTTTCGAAAACGCCCCTTTCCATCATTTGCGTAGAGTCCAGGGAGATCGCTAGCTGCACGCTCATCCGTACTTAAAGGTCCACCTTGTACAAAGCAAAAATCAGTGGCTCCATTGCGATCATAATCAAAGCAGCCAACGCCACCTCCAATGGTTTCCGGCATGATCGACTTACCCTGAGAACCATTGTCGTAAACAAAATCGATTCCGTACTCTTTGGCTTGGTCGGAAAAACGTATTTGACCTGTGGGTAACGCAGGCTTTTGAATTGGATCTTCTGGCCTTATCTTTTCGAAGGTCGGTAGACGTTTAGCGAATTGATTTTCAGACGAGTTTCCTTTGGATGAAGTCGCGAGACCCCCTTCCTGTTCATGTTTAACGTGGGCTGCGGTGGCGGTGTCATGCTTGGATGTGCAACCCAAAGCGAACATCCAAACCAAAAAACAAACGGTTCCGACAATTTGCATTGTCGGTTGATAAAACGATTTCCGTTGATCCGGGTATTTACCAATACATTGATTCATTGATTCTGCATTTCGCGGAAATTCACGATGCGGTTTTGAAGTTGCTTCTCAATCGCCATATCGCCAACCGATTTAGCCAAATCAAGAATGCTTGTCATAACCTCTAAGTCAAACTGATCAAGGCTTTGCATTTGCATCACCTTGCGGCGAATGTCGATGGATTTTAAACCCAATTGAACCTGCGACTCCGCTTCGTCGAAGTGCATTTGTTGTCGCAATGCATCTGCCAATAAGTGGCGTGCACGCCAGTCGTATGGGTTTAGTTTCAAGCCTTCGCGAAAAGCCGATTCCGCTTCGGCGGAGTGTCCTCCCAAAGCATTTATCCAGCCTTTGTAGCGATAGAAGTTCGCATCGGACCGTTCCGACTCGGGCCAATGGTCGAGTAGTTCAGCACCTAACTCAAGACTGCCTTCGGACAAGGCTTGGTCGAGTACGTAATTTAACAAAGCTGGTTGATCAGGAAATCGATTCAATGCATCCGCGACTTCACGTTGTGTTTCTTTTTGCAATTTCTGTTTGTCGATTTCCGACTTCAATTCTCCATCCTCTTCTTTAATTTCGTGATTGCGAATACGGTGTAGTAAAGCCGCTACTGCAAAGGTGGGTTCGTCCGGATTGGCTTTGGCCCATTGTTCATTTACGTTCTCTCCAGACCCATGCACAACCCAATCGGCTCCCACCAAGTAAACATAAGCCGCCGGGGTCTCTGCACTCATCGATATTGCCATCCGAGCTTGCTCGAACAGGTGCCGATGTTGCCAAGTTAAACTGTAGTAGCCCATCAGTCTGCGACGTGCTTCGATATGCTGTGGCATGATGCGAATCATCCTTTTCAACGTAGCTTCGCCATGCAAGGGTCGAGCCAATACGCCGAAGTCCATGAGAGCGAGTTCAAGTAATGCCTGACCGGTTAATGGATCGCGATCGTCTAATGCATCGAGATAATTTGCACTTGCAAGATAATCGCCCTCTTCCTGTTTCGCTTCGGCAGCAAAGAGTCGCGCTTCATTCGCTGATGGATCGAGTTTAAGCCATGCTTCTGCTGCCGTAGAGACTTGCCGCCATTGCCCCGTGACCCTTCCTTCACGACACGTCGCTTCGTAGCGACTCCGCTGCATTGAATTCAGCACCTCGCGCGTTCCCAATCCAATGCCGATCAGAATGCCTAGCAACGTGAGCCCCCAAATCAATTTGGACTTCGAAGAGGAAGCCTTAGGGCTAACAACCGACTTACTCGCCCTGGGCGCGTTTTGCTGGTATCTCTTCACCATTCGTGGGTTCGCTGGTACTTTTTTAAGTCCGTTTGCCTGAATTGCCTCAGGTTTCAATTTCTTTTTAGTACGGGAGGCTACCTGTATTCGCTGGTTTGCCTAGCCTCTATCACCTGAATGAATTGTTCAAGTCCCGGTCAGGGGACGCTCGATACCGTCAGGTGGCATTGTATCGATTGCGCAGAGATTATGTGTGTCCAGCCATAATCACATCACCGACAGGTGAAGGTGCAAGCGTAATTGCTTTCGTTAGGATCGCGTTGACGTATGAAGTCGTGTGGCAATATCGCGCTACTCTGGCTGCTCGCCATCTGTATTGGCTGCGCCTCGGCACCGACTGCTCCGCCTCCACAGCCTACGCCTCCGACGAGTGTTCAAGCGGGCACGACGACGGTCGTTGCAGTCGCCCCTGCCGCACAGCCGTGCTGCAAAAAACCAACTCTACCGGAATGCCTTGGTTTGACCGGATTAGGTCGTGGCATTGCTGGCGCGTTTCATCGACTCTTTAGCCGACTCATTACCGGTCTCGATTTGACGGGACGTTTTCCAGGGCTTCAACCGCAAGATCCGCTGGTACCCATTACCGATCCGGCGAACATGGAACCCGATGCGCCTCCTGCTTTGCAAGCGGCTGCCGCTGCGAAAGAGGAGGAAGACTCAGCGAAACAAAAGATCATGGCGCTGCGCTATTTGGCGACGCTGGGATGCGGTGGTTGTTACGAAAAAGTTGAAGAGGGTTTATTGTCCGCGCTCGATGATTGCACTGAAGAGGTTCGCTTCGAAGCGGTTAGTGCGCTGCGGGGCAAGTCCGCTTACAATTGTCGCTTCTGCAAATCGTCACGATGTTGTAGCGATAAGATTCGAAAGAAACTGCATGAAGTCGCATACGATGTCGATGAGAACGGCTGCTATAAGGAACCATCTGCTCGCGTGCGTCGCGTGGCCCGGTTAGCACTTGCCGCCTGCTGTGGACCAGTCTACGACGCAGGCGAAAGCATACCTAGCGAAGGCCCGCCTGATCCGGCCGTTCCGGAAGGCCCCATCGAAGAACCTGCCGTTGCGCTCGGAAATCCTCCGCCGCTTTTCGAAGGCATTCAACTCGTTCGATTTGAAACGGATAGTCAATCCGTTCTAGGAACCGATCCGCTATTGGCTCAAGTCGATGGGGAACCCATCTATGAAAGTCAAGTCCGTGTGATTGTCGATGCACGTCTCGCGTCATTGAAGCAACCTGCGATCATGAGCAATGATGATTCGCGGTGGCAACAAATGATGCCCCAAGAGTTGCAGCGATTGATCACATGGAAGCTCCTTTACATTGAAGCGAAGAAAGAGCTTCGCGCACCCGGATCCGCTTCAGCAAACATGCCATTGAGTCCGGCGGAAGTGCAACAATGGTTCCAATGGCGAACCTCCGGTGATCCTAACATTGCACCGCAAGAGATGGCAGCATACTTTGAGATTCATCGTGCAGAGTTCGATTCACCAGCCCGCATCCGTTGGGAACACATCCACGTCCGTAAATCACGATTTGCCAACCGTGAAGAGGCGTTGCGTGTCGCCGAGTACCTACAAAATCGCGCGCAGGGCATCCAGTTACCGGCCGTCACCTTTGATCGGCAGCAAGTGGATGTGTCGACACATCCATTCGAACCGATCACTCAGGTTCATCCGCAAGTTGTGCAGCAGACGGTGCAAAGCCAACCGATTGGGCAAGTCAGTCCGCTGATTGAAGATGGAGAGGGATTTCACATTGTTCGTGTGCTCGATCGCGAATCCGCAGGGCGCGCCGATTTTTCACGTGTGACCGAGCAAATTCGCCAAGCGATTTATACGACGAGGCGGGAAGCGGCTGAAAAGCAGTTTCTCGCGCGGTTACGCACGGAACATGAAATTTGGATGTTCACGGAAGAAGTGCCGCCTAGGTCGGTTCGATTGCCTCCGGTTCCGTTACCATAACTAGCGCTTTATGTCGGTCTGCATGTTAAGATCAAGGACGTCTGTTCGCTTGTTCGGCCGCACCAATAACAACCTTCTTTAATCCGTATCCATGCCAGCCCAAACTGATTCTTCCACTAAAGTGCGTTCAAGTTGGCGCGGCGAAGATGAGCCAACGACGACGGTTGTTCGTCATAAGTGGGAAGCGGGTTGGAATGAACTCCAGGATCAACGCTTCCTGGCACCGATGCGTCGTGCGCGTTGGAAAGTTGGATTGCTATTGCTGGTGACCATCGGATTGGCAGCACTGTTCATCTGGGGGCTGCTCTATACATCAATGAAAACCCCGGTCGTGGCCGTTGCGGCCACGAACTACAATTGGCCCCTCCCGTTGAATCCCTATGCACAGGAAGACCTCGATTCGTTGGAGAGGCTCAGCGGCCGAACGCTGGAAGTGCATGACAGCAGTTCGGAGTGGGATTCCAAACAACGTGCTTTACAACATCTCGAAGAAAGTCTGCACCAAACAGAACGATTGCGCCGTCGTTCCCGTGTCAGCATCGTGTACCTATCGCTTCACGGAACGGTGGATGAGCAAGGTAATCCGTATTTGATTCCAGCTGGTGCAAGCCATTTGCATTCCGCTTCTTGGATCTCAATTGACGAGTTGCTGGATCAACTGCAGCGACGGACGGCAAGCGAAGTCCCTTGCTTATTAATCATGGATTGCGTTAAGCATGTGACGACATGGGAAGCGGGCGAGCTCTACAACTCATTTTCATTGAGGCTAAAGGAAAAGTTAGAGCAACGTCGCCCAGAGAATATTGCCGTAATTTGCGCGGCAAGCGATGGCGAAGTGAATCATGCGTCAGCAGATTTACATCGCACCATCTTCGGCTCTGCCATGACTGAGGGCTTGGCCGGTTTTGCGGACGATGCAAATGCAAACCCGTTGAAAGGCGTTGCCAACGGCGATGGGCGTGTCTCGGTACGTGAGTTACATCATTATGCTTTGGTAACCGTGAACGAATGGGTTAAACGCAATCGCGCGACGGAACAAACCCCGTGGCTTTGGCCCGCACAAGACCGAGACTTTTATGTGACTTGGTCGCTCAATCAGCGACAGCTCAAGCAGCTTCAATCACAATCGTCGACCAGTGGACGTGATCCTGATCATGTTGATGCTGAAGACATTGGACGCCTCTGGCAGAGCTTTGCCGGTTTAAGACAAAAGCAGTTGTTTCAGTGTGATCCTTTAGGCTGGAGTTCGCTCGAACAGCAGCTTCTAAGATTGGAACAGATGTCACAGGGTGGTGTGGCGTATCGCGATTCGGCGATTCGACTCCAAGCGGAATTGCAAACCAAACTTCGTCGCATTTCCGATCGAATTGCGGATCCGCAATTGCAGATTGATTGGTTTCGCCGCGCAGGTTGTCTGCGCGATGTGAACATGGAGCGCGCTCCACGCGTCAGGACTCACAGCATGGCACTTGGCGAAGTGCTCGGACAATATGATCTCAGCGAAACGATTCCTTACCGAGAAACGCTCTTAAATCTCACGCGAGCTGGGGACGCAACCAATCCAGCGATGCGGCCGGCAATGCACCCAGAGCTCAGTACTTCTGGTGAAGCGAATTTTGTGGAACTGAGTCGCCGGCAACGAATGAGTACCGTATGGGACAGCCAAGACATTCCGCAACGGATTGTTACCTTACGTGACCGAACTGAAAAGCTGGTTTGCCAAGGGGATCCTCGCCTGAACGAATGGTTGCTTCCATTGCAATTGAAAGTTGATCAATTGCGGCGAAGGGCAGAGGATCTTTATTTCGCAGGGGATCAAACACAAATCGCCCACGCGTTGACCGATTGGGAAGCGGCTTTAGCGCAACTGGATCCCAAAGGGCAAGGGACGGCTGGTGAACTTGCCCAAACTATGGCGCTGCGAGATTTGGGGTTTGCGGAAGCCCACTACCTTGCGCAGTGGCTTTGTCATCCCGATGCTGTAATGGAACGTTTTACTGATAGTGGGACAGTAAAAAATGCCGGAGCAAATGCAGTCGCTGCTGCAAATGATGGGGATGAACCGATTGTCAACTACTCGCTTTTGGCGTACCTGAGAGGCTTGCATGACCTCTCAGACCGACTATCGGATACCAGCGACGTGACACCGGACCGAGTATCGGATTTGATGCAACGTGCCGACGTCTTCAAGCAACATCGGGATGAGCTATATCGTTTGTTGCGAGTCTGGGTTACTACGTGCTTGGACGATACCGAGAATTCTTCAAAGACGTTGCGAAACATCAGAGCCGTCTTGGGCATTCCCACATTGGCCTGGGATCAGCGTTTGGCGTTATCTAAAAAAGCGATCTCACTAGCAACCGAGCTCCATGAGAACGTATCGACTGGAGAAGTGACACCGGGTAGTTCTACCCGTGTGGTGAACTATCTCGAACGAATTAGGAGTTGGGATGCCCATCCGTGTTTGATACTTCATCGCATCGTTACGACGAATGACATTCACGGTGCTCCTGCGGCCGGTGAAGAGTCCCTTTCGTCGGCGATCGAACGTATGAGTGGCCGACTCAAACAGCGTATGGGATCTTACCCATCGTTGGATGAAACGCTGGTGATCGATTGGTTGCGTCAAGGTGAATTACAAACCATAGCAGAGAAATCGAGTAGCGCACGCTTTCCGTTTGCATTGTCCGAACAGATTGCTCGTGCGGCCGCTCCGGGTCATGTACCGACCTTAGCAACGAGTCCTGAGACCGATCCCATCTTAAAGCTATTGCGGTATGACGCGCAGGCATTGTTGTTGAATTATGCGGACCGCACGCTAGAAGATTTTTATGCGACGGCTAAGCAAAATGGTGCCGCGAGTTCAACTGCTGCGGTTCCGTTCTTTGCTTCGGCAACCGATGATTTGATTAACGGTTCGCGACTAATGCTCACTCCGACGCTGCAGGTCGAAAATCGGATCGAGGCATTGCAACAAATTCAGAAAGTCCGAATGACTTCGATTAGAAGGGCGCTCACTGTCTCTGCCAATCAAGATGCATTGTCTGCAGATACCGAACAAGGCTTAATTCGAATCCAAATTGAATCGAACTCCGACGCATCGGTTCCGAGTGAAGTGGCAAGATTTCCCAGTGGAATCGGTACTGTAGTTGTGGCGGCAGATGACACTCCGCTACCGGCCCCAAGGCAATCCTTTGAGTTGCCGTTTGCATCGTCAGGTGCTTCGGTCAAGATCCCCGATCCGCAGTTGCCGACCGGTGCCGTATCGCTTCAAGCGATTGCGTTCTATCGTGGGCATGAGTTCCTAACGCCATTAATTGTTCGACAGACTGCGGGAGTCGTCGTACGTTATGAACCGCGAACATTCGATAGGGCAAGCGTCACTTTAACGGGTGAGAAAAATGAAAGGGCGGCGATTCTTTTTATTCTCGATAGCTCATGGAGTATGCGCGAGGAGATTGCGGTCGAAGCCCAAGGTACCGAGCGACAGCCAAAACTAGCCCTCGCGCAAACCGCTTTAAAGAATCTGTTGCGTCAACTGGCTGCTCGTGGCAATGCACTCGTTGGAGTGCGCGTGTTCGGCCATCGTATCGCTTGGTCTCGTCCCCCCGAGACGCTACCCAAGAAAGACGCGCCGCCGCCTGCATCACGCATTGTGACACGTCCTAACTTTGTCGGTGATATTCCCGATCGTCTCGATCCCGGCGCAGATACAGAGCTGATTTTACCCGTTGGCCGTTTCGATGCGCGCCAAGCGAATGGGGTTGAGCAGTTACTCGACGGACTGGAACCTTGGGGACAATCGCCGTTGTATTTGTCCATCGCAGATGCAGTGGCGGATCTATCGAAAGTCGATGATGCAACGGAGAGAAGTATCGTCGTGATCACCGATGGTGATAACTTCCAATTTACTCCTTCGGGGCGCAGCGCGGCTCCAAAAACCACGTTGGAAGATGCACAGCGAGCTTGCAAAACCTCGGAGATACCAGTTTATATTCTCGGGCTGGGTGTTCCGGATGCCGAAGCGAAAACAACTTCGGCGAACTTCGCAAAACTCGCCAAAGACACGGGTGGCAAGCACTACGACGTAGATAATGGCGCAGATCTTTTGACCGCACTTCAAGAACGATTGTCCCTTGGCGGTTATCAAGTCTACGATCCTAAAGGTAACCTGATTATTGCCGAAGCGGGTGCCAAGATCTCCGCTCGCTTAAATGCGACGGTTCCGTTGGATGTCTCTTCCTCTAAAGACCCTTTCATCCTCCAGTTTCAAGATGTGCGCCGAGAATTAGAAGTGTTGGGGGGAGAACGATTTGAGATCGCGCTGACTCCGGACGGACAGGACATGGTCTCTATTCCCTACGATCGAGAGCTGCCGATCCCAGGGATGATGCGGGGCCCGAACTCTGGCCAGTTCACCGCTCGAGTTCACCAACCATTTCGCAACGCGAACTCCGTAACATTGCCTGTCTCGATTCAGGATGAAGATCAACACTTTACACGCCGACCAAGTGAACTTTGGATCGAAGTGACTCCGATCGCAAAAAGCGGTGAATTGAGAGATCAAACCTACATTTACTACGACCCAGCGTTTGAACCGGGCAAGCCAGTTCCCTATATGAAATGTACTGCGGCGAACTGGCCAAGTGCTGCAAATAAAGCGGCAGTGCGCGTATGGTCCAAAGAATCCGAGTCCGTCGCCTTGTTCACGTTGCCGCTTGCTGAGGTCGCATCCGATCCAGCTTCATATGCTGCGGGGCAATCATTGAGTGGAGTGACAGGGGTTCGGTATCGCGTGCAGTATCGAGAACCGGCTACACCTAATGATGCGTACGAGATTCGTATCATCGAAGAGCATGATGCTTCATCGAAAGGTGTCGGATCATTGAGGATTCAGATTGTCGGTCCAGACGGCATTGAGCCAATGTCGGTTACTCGTCAATTTGATGCTCGTGGAAATATTGCCATTCACACTTACGCTTACGCAACCGATTTTGGGCCGCGCGTTGCCAAAGCGAAGGACGCAATGATTACTTTTGTGACCCGCAGCGCAGCTTTGTCAGGAGCCTATCAACTGGAAGAGCAGCGCCCAATTGTTGTGGATATACTGAGTTCTGTAGAATCCCTGCCGCTTGATGCGGCCACGGGCAAGCGATAACAAACTCAGCGTTCGCCACGTCTCAAGCTTTGTGCATGAAACCCATTTCCTTAAATCGCCGCGACTGGATGCGCTGGAGTGCGATGAGTGCCTGGAGTGGGTTGGGGGTTGCCTCATACAGCACGCTTACGGCTCAAGAGGCCGTTCCAAGAACGCCTCACACCATTGAGATCGAGTCAGATTGGATGTTGTTGGTGCAGCAAGCCATCGATAACGGCTTACCCGAAGTTGCCGATTTCATTCGAACGCTGACCCATCGCGGCCGATCCGATCAACAACTGGCATTTATTCCTTTGCAGAATTGGAATACGCCAACTCTCACAGCGAAGCCGCTTCCCAAATCAAAACTTCGTGATGATCTTTTGGCGTTAGCAAAAAAATCAGCTGAGCGACGATTGTCATCCGCTCGCGAAGCGGCCGTAGCGAAACAAGGGGAACGCGCATATCGATTGCTTTGGGAAGCGCATTGTTTTGATCCGTTGAATGCCGAGATTTCAAAATTGATCTCCGCAGATCTTATGCTGCGCGAACCAAAAGCGACAAGGGGAACCAGAGCGATCCAGGAATACCGCTGGTCTGCACGTAGCTACTGGGAAGTGTCCTCAGAACATTTTCGTGTGCTTACGCAAGGTGAAGCGGAACCGGCTAAACAACTTTGCCTGGAGCTCGAACGAGCGCTGGCCGTTTGGCGACAGATTCTCTTTCCGCTTTGGTCCACCGATGCTGCAATCGCTGATGCAATCATCAAAGGTAAGTCACCATTGGTTTCCAGTGCGAATCCAATGCGCGTGGTATTGTTTCCAGATCGAAAATCTTACCTGGATCTATTGTCTCCTTTGGTTCCCGGGGTAGAGAGATCGACGGGCTATTATGCACCGCGCTGGAGCGTTACGTTTTTGTACGCAGATGCTCAAGGAGATCAAGCGACACAGTTTCATGAGCTTACGCATCAGTTTCTTCAGGAAGGGTCAAGGTTGCGTGGTTCGCGAACACCTGGCCGCGATGATGGTTTCTGGGTGGTGGAAGGCATAGCAACTTATGCAGAATCCATTCGGTGGTTCCCTTACTCCGCTACGCTTGGCGGTTGGGATGCACCACGCTTGAATACCGCCCGATATCGTTGGTTGCAACAACAGCATCAACGCGAACTCGCGGATATGACCGCTATCAGTCAAGCTCAAATCAATCATATTCCAGATCTTGCAGAATGGTACACCGATGCAGCCGTGTATGTGCATTACTTCATTGATCAAGGATCCACGGAGCAGCGCCAAAGTTTGTTTGATTACATTGAGTCGGTGTATCGACGGGGAGGCGAATCGCGTTGGAACCGCGCACAAGTGAACGCTAGCGCCGTTCAATCCTTTTTACAAGTGAATGATGAGAAACTCAATCAATTGGGATTCCCAAACCAAATAAGAGACCTTTGCTTGGGTGGAACTCAAGTTACTACGCAAGGTTTGAAATCGCTTGTCGATTTACCGCAGCTGCGATGGCTCGATCTGGCAGGCTTGCCTGTCGATGAGCAAGACATCGATCATTTACTGCGCGGCACCCGAGTTCTCGAAAAGTTAAATTTGGATAGAACGAGGGTGACTGACCAGTTACATGCATCATTGCAGGGGCACTCATTACTACGAGAAGTGGATTTATCATCGACACGAGTAAGTGATCAAACGATCCAAGCCCTGAAGCCGAACCGACAACTAGAAATACTTTGGTTAACTGCCAGCGGCGTGACGGATGACTGTATCGATACGCTAATAGATCTACCTGAGTTGCGACGGGTGGATGTTCAGTTGAGCCGAGTTAGCGAAGCGGGTGTTAAGCGTTTCAAACAAGCGAGACCGAAGGTGGAGATTAATCCTTTGCAGATTCAACGCGCGAATCCTTAAACGTCATGGCGCAAGCCATACGGTGTGTAATGAAACGCTCTTATTTACACCGTAGTGCTTGCGCACTGGCGCTTGGAGTTTTCAGCGATTCGCAAATTTCGCTTCGCTTGTCTTGAAAATCTTTTCGGGCAATGGTCTGATTTCCGGCTGACGGAGGGCTGAAGCTCCGGCCGTGGGAATGGTGCTAAACACGTTTTCGTTAAGGTTTGCAATAATATGGATACGTTTCCGCGTATGTTTCGTTTGCGGCAGCACTTTGAGCGTCCGCAAGTTAACGACATTGGTGGAACGCTTAGAGCTGAGTTCGCGAGGGCAAAGCTTGGTTCGGTCATTCATCCCGGGCAGTCCGTAGCCGTTGCCGTTGGCAGTCGCGGGATTGCTAATTTGGCAGAAATCGTGCGCAATGTTATCGATGCTTGTTATCAAATCGGTGCAAGGCCTTTCATCATTCCCGCAATGGGTAGTCATGGAGGCGGAGATGGGCCTGGTCAAGCGGCTTTGCTGGGGCGATACGGCATAACGGAATCGACGATGGGTTGTCCTATCCAAAGTCAAATGGATACGGACATCCTTTGCCATTCTCCTGAAGGCATACCGGTGCACATCGATCGATTGGCAATGGCCGCCGATCATGTGTTGATTATCAATCGGATTAAGCCGCACACGCGTTTCGTTGGGCCGGTCGAAAGCGGGCTAATGAAGATGTTGTTGATTGGCTTAGGGAAACGCGCTGGAGCGACCGTTTATCATCAAGCGATTCAAACACTTAGCTTTCCGCAGATCATAGCCAGCGTGGCTGACGAAGTGCTCAAGAAATGTCCGGTCCGTTTCGGACTTGCCATCATCGAGAACGCGTATGATGAGACAGCGCATCTGGAGTTAGTTCCGGCGCAAGCGTTTGCAACTCGTGAGCCTGAACTCCTTCAGATTGCTCAAGCTTGGTTACCGAGGTTGCCCTTCGATGCAGCCGATCTGCTAATCGTTGATCAGATTGGTAAAGACGTCAGTGGCGCCGGCATGGACACGAACGTTGTCGGACGAAAATTCAATGACCATGTTGCAGCGCCGCACGAAGTGCCCAAGATCCATCAGATTTTCGTTCGAAATCTAACGCACGCGACGCATGGCAATGCGACGGGGATCGGGATCGCGGAATACTGCCGGACGCGGGTTGTGGAAGCGATGGATCGCGAGGTGACTTGGCTCAATTGTTTGACTGGAGGGCACGCTACGGCAGGCATGATACCGCTTCACTGGCCCACCGATAGGCGAGTTTTGCAAGCGGCAATCGGCCAGTGTGGGCTGACACCGTTTTCCCAGGCCAAATGGCTTTGGATTGCCGATACCCTCCATTTGGCTGAGATCATGTGTAGCGAGAGTTACCTAGAATTGTTAGGAGGTCGGGAAAATCTTGAAGTGCTAACGCCCCCGGAACCGCTGAAGTTTTCGGAGGAAGGTCAGCTTTACGAAGCATTCGCGGTTGCCGAAACTGCCGCTTCCCGACTAGGCTGATCTTCGAGTAGCTTCACCCCCTTGGGCCCTTTGCGAGCTATGGTTTTGGGTGGACGCGTCGCTTGGCATTTAAACGCGACGAATGTTCCGCTTGAAATGATTTTGCTGCCATCGGCCTGAACCCATGATCTTTAGTTTGTCAGAACCGACGACAACCCGATCCTCCCTTGATCCCAATCCGGCGGAGGAAATTTCGAAACGGTATCGGTTGAGCATGTCACCCGTTTGGTGTGACTGGTTCAATGGGGCTGCGCATCTGGAATCGGAGTTAGGGGAGTTCAATCAACCGGTCGATCCTCAAGAATTGCTGGAGTCGCGCCCTGGATTCATTTGGCCCGGCTTTATGCTTCCAGACACATTGCCGGTTTTAGGTAATGGTTACGGTGATTGGCTGTGTTTGCGAGTCACAGAGTCGAACACGATAGGCGAAGTGATTCATTGGTACCACGGCGGCGGTGATTGGATGCCCTGGGGTACGGAGCTTTGCGAGGCAATAGCTTTTGATCGTTTGCGTCCGTGGCTTGCCGGCCGACGAGTGGGCCATTCGATTCGTCCAGGCGAGCCAATGCGTTCATCGACCTCGGACGCATTAGCACAATGGGCCGCAGAACAGTTGCCGCATCCCATTGCGACATGGTTGATTGATCCGCAACAAACGCCGCTAGATGCTTGGCCTGTTTGGCTCGCTCATGATGTCGCTTCGACCGCTATGCGAGGCGAACTGGCTTTAGCCGCACTTGATGGCAAGCTGCGACAGAAGTTCCGCGCGGATATAGCACGACGTTTAGGGCTCCATTGGGAAACCGAAGCAGTACGTTGGATGTTCGACGAGAGCTTATTGGATGGAAACGCGAGGCACGCAATTCTCGAATCGTTGCAGCTCGCCGATGAAGATCTCGATATCCAAGACTGGGATACCGCATGTAAGCATTGCGAAGCGGTATCGGCAATGCGCAGCGACTTAGGATGGTGCTGGGACTTGCAAGGTTGGATCGCGGAACGAAAGGGTAAGCCAGAGCAGGCGGTCGCATTCTATTTACTAAGCATGCAAACTAGCAGCTTTTCAGATCAATCGATTCGTTTTCGAACCCATTGGTTTCCAGAACATTACGGAAAGTTTGCTGCGTACCGATTGCATGAGCTGCAACAATGGGTGCCGAAAGACCAGTCAATCCGCAGTTGGCTTGAACTGTACTGGCAAGGCCAATCGCAGAGCCTGCGCCGCAACGTCACCGGGTATTGGATTGAACAAGCGGATCGGTGGCAAACGGTAGGTAATCACACCGCGGAATACCAATCACTCTATCGGGCAGGATGGGATCTAGGTTGTGAAGAGTTGGCGAACTATACAACGATCTTAAATCGTATGGCGCTAGCGGCAGAGGCTTCAGGCCAACTTGCCCGCGCCTCGGTCGCAGCAACCCATGCTGCGTGTTTGGTGAAACGAGATTTGCACCGCTGATAGAACGCTTATGTGGCGCTGATTGAGGAGAATGATTAGCGTGTTGTATGCGTCCATGAGCGGTTCGATATCCTCAGTAAGTCTGTTGATCGCACCGCTGATGGAACGCTGATGTGGCGCTGATTGAGGAGAATGATTAGCGTGTTGTAAGCGTCCATGAGCGGTTCGATATCGTCAGTAAGTCTGTTGATCGCACCGCTGATGGAACGCTGATGTGGCGCTGATTGAGGAGAATGATTAGCGTGTTGTAAGCGTCAATGAGCGGTTCGATATCCTCAGTAAGTCTTGTGATCGCACCGCTGATTGCACGCTGATGTGGCGCTAATTGAGGAGAATGATTAGCGTGTTGTAAGCGTCGATGAGCGGTTCGATATACGCAGTAAGTCTTGTGATCGCACCGCTGATGGAACGCTGATGTGACGCTAATTGAGGAGAATGATTAGCGTGCTGTAAGCGTCAATGAGCGGTTCGATATACGCAGTAAGTCTTGTGATCGCACCGCTGATGGAACGCTGATGTGACGCTAATTGAGGAGAATGATTAGCGTGCTGTAAGCGTCAATGAGCGGTTCGATATACGCAGTAAGTCTTGTGATCGCACCGCTGATGGAACGCTGATGTGACGCTAATTGAGGAGAATGATTAGCGTGCTGTAAGCGTCAATGAGCGGTTCGATATACGCAGTAAGTCTTGTGATCGCACCGCTGATGGAACGCTGATGTGACGCTAATTGAGGAGAATGATTAGCGTGTTGTAAGCGTCAATGAGCGGTTCGATATCCTCAGTAAGTCTGGTGATCGCACCGCTGATAGAACGCTGATGTGGCGCTGATTGAGGAGAAAGATTAGCGTGTTGTAAGCGTCCATGAGCGGTCCGACATACGCAGTAAGACTGGTGATCGCACCGCTGATAGAACGCTGATGTCGCGCTAATCGAGGAGAATGATTAGCGTGATGTAAACGTCCATGAGCGGTTCGACATACGCAGTAATTCTGGTGATCACACCGCTGATGGAACGCTGATGTCGCGCTAATTGAGGAGAATGATTAGCGTGTTGTAAGCGTCGATGAGCGGTTCGATATCGTCAGTAAGTCTGGTGATCGCACCGCTGATAGAACGCTGATGTGGCGCTGATTGAGGAGAAAGATTAGCGTGTTGTAAGCGTCCATGAGCGGTCCGACATACGCAGTAAGACTGGTGATCGCACCGCTGATAGAACGCTGATGTCGCGCTAATCGAGGAGAATGATTAGCGTGATGTAAACGTCCATGAGCGGTTCGACATACGCAGTAATTCTGGTGATCACACCGCTGATGGAACGCTGATGTCGCGCTAATTGAGGAGAATGATTAGCGTGTTGTAAGCGTCAATGAGCGGTTCGATATCCTCAGTAAGTCTTGTGATCGCACCGCTGATAGAACGCTGATGTCGCGCTAATCGAGGAGAATGATTAGCGTGATGTAAACGTCCATGAGCGGTTCGACATACGCAGTAATTCTGGTGATCACACCGCTGATGGAACGCTGATGTCGCGCTAATTGAGGAGAATGATTAGCGTGTTGTAAGCGTCGATGAGCGGTTCGATATCGTCAGTAAGTCTGGTGATCGCACCGCTGATAGAACGCTGATGTGGCGCTGATTGAGGAGAAAGATTAGCGTGTTGTAAGCGTCCATGAGCGGTCCGACATACGCAGTAAGTCTGTTGATCGCACCGCTGATGGCACGCTGATGTGACGCTAATTGAGGAGAATGATAAGCGTACTGTAAGCGTCGATGAGCGGTTCGACATACGCAGTAATTCTGGTGATCACACCGCTGATGGAACGCTGATGTCGCGCTAATTGAGGAGAATGATTAGCGTGTTGTAAGCGTCGATGAGCGGTTCGATATCGTCAGTAAGTCTGGTGATCGCACCGCTGATAGAACGCTGATGTGGCGCTGATTGAGGAGAAAGATTAGCGTGTTGTAAGCGTCCATGAGCGGTCCGACATACGCAGTAAGTCTGTTGATCGCACCGCTGATGGCACGCTGATGTGACGCTAATTGAGGAGAATGATTAGCGTGCTGTAAGCGTCAATGAGCGGTTCGATATCCTCAGTAAGTCTTGTGATCGCACCGCTGATGGCACGCTGATGTGACGCTAATTGAGGAGAATGATTAGCGTGCTGTAAGCGTCAATGAGCGGTTCGATATCCTCAGTAAGTCTTGTGATCGCACCGCTGATTGCACGCTGATGTGGCGCTGATTGAGGAGAATGATTAGCGTGTTGTAAGCGTCGATGAGCGGTTCGAGGCTTCTCTACTTCACCTCAAGCACAAAGTTTCGGTATCTGACCTCAGTTGCTCCGCCGGAATGGAGTTGTAGAGCGAAAATTCCACGTCGAGCGCCGATCGAATCTTCTAACTCGACGCAACGTTCACCGTTGATGCGTGTCTCGATGCGATCCCCTACAGCCATAATTTCGTATGTGTTCCAGTCATCCGGTTTTACGTGTTTCTCGCCCGACTCGGACCAAAGCAATCCACGGCCCTCTTCTTCGTAGAGTTTGCCCCACCAGCCCGCGCCGATATCCGCTTGATATCCTTTGACTCCGTGTGTCAGCGGATTGCTTCGGAACTGTACGCCGCTGTTCCCACGGTTTCCAACAAGCCGCACTTCAAAAGTTAGCTTGAAATCCTGTGCTGCCAGTTCACTGATCAAAAACTGGTTCTGATTCAAACCCGCAGTGCGTCCGACAAGTTCACCTTGTTCGACAGACCATAATCCATCGGTCCCGCGCCAGCCGGTGAGATCTTTCCCATTGAAAAATGAGCTTGCATTCTTTTCATCCGCCAGCATTGGCACCTGTGAAGCCGCGGCGAGGTAACCGATAAGGTTGATCACTTCGTCCTCGGAAAAAGGTTTCAGTTGGTCCTCGGGCATCATCGATTGGTTACTTAAACTTCGCTCTTCCACTTCCGCTTTGGGAATGATCTCTAACGACGTTGCCGTTTGAATTTTGAGCGACTTTTCATCTTCGTTCTTGAGCAATCCGGTGATGACACGTCCATCGTTCAAAATTAATACCGTCGGTTGGTATTCTTTCGCCATCACTGAACTAGGATCAACAATGTTACTCAAGACATAATCCAAGTTTGATCGGTTTGAGCCGGTCAAGTCTGGGCCAATGTTGCCGCCGCTACCGAAGAGTACGTGACATTGTTGACAAGTTCGCGCAAACACGGCACGTCCGTTTTCCAAATCAGGTTTGCCTTTGCGATTCAAGACAAGTTGTCGGTAGTTCTCGATCAACTTCAGTTTGTCACTGGCGCTTTCTCGAACGCTCCCCCACGTTTTGCCCAACAGTTCACGTACGCTTTCGTCTCTTAAAAATTGCAATTGGCGTACGAGGTCCGCAGAAAGATCGCCACTGGGAATTTGTTTGGATTCCACTGCCGTTAACATAGCTTTCGCCGAATCTGGGCGAGCGGCAAGCGTCGCTAAGGCCGTACGCTTCTCGGCCGCGTTCAGTGTTGCATAACGGTTGATTAGGAACGATGCCGTCCGTGGATCATCATACTGAGCCATACCCGCCAATGCCGCTTGTCGAAGCTCTGGTTCGTCGATCAATCGTTGCAGCGCATCCGGCAATTGAGGATCTTTTGCCGCCAGAAGCGACGCTAAACTCGATTGACGCGCGCCGAGTTCAAGCTTGGGGTTAAGCACTCTCTGCCGCATGGCGGATAAAGCGTTTTCGTCGCCAAAGGTAACGCCAAGTGACTCGACGGCGAGTCGAATTCGGGGATCCTCTTGTTTCATGAGCTTGGCAGACTGCATCGCCCAATTCGACGGTGCTTGAAATGTTCGCTGACCCACAAGCGAATTTCGGATAGCTTCCAAGAACGCTAGTTGAACCGGGGCTTCTTCAACTTTTTGCAATCCGTTCATTAGTATGGCGACGGCAGACGCATCCGCGCGAGCGCCGACGCGTCTCAAGATATATTCGCGAATCATTGGCATCGTCGCCCCCGCCTCGATGGCAAACTCGATCGCTTCTTGGGGCGCCGTTTCTGCAAGCGGCTCGGCCGCATACCAAATCATGAGCGGCAAGTTATGGTCGGCAGCATTCTGCTTGTGCGAAACCAGCCCCTTTAAAACTTTCCATTTCGCAGCGTAAGGTAATCGACCCGCAGCACTCGCCAAATAAACCTGCACGACAGGATCTGCGTCATGCTCTGCCAATTGCTCTAGTTGCCCGATGAAATTACCACTTGCCAATGCGTGATCTGCTCCATGGTTCAAACTCAATTGAATGGCCCATCCACGCACATAGGGACTGGGATCGCGCAGCAAGGCATCGCGAGTGTCGCGATCGAGTGCTTCACAACTCGCCAAAGCCCACGCGCCCCGTAATCGCTTGGTGTCCTCGGATGCACTCAACGCTAATTGACGCAAATCGGAAAGGGCGTCCGCCGCGAGTTTTCTTGAAACGGCACGTTCTTGTAGCAAACGCCGACTGTGCCTTACGTACCAATCATTATTGTGGGTCGTGAACGACACGAGCTCTGCATCACTAAGTTTAGCTAAATCGATCTGTGTTGATTTCAGTTCACCATAAACGATTTTGTAAATGCGGCCATTGCTGCGATCGTGACGAGAAGCGTCGGTTAAATGGCACGCTTGCATGTCATACCAATCAATCATCCAACATTGACCATCAGGACCATATCGAAGGTTGAGAATCTGTGACGCTTGGTCTCCAGTCATCAAAAAGTCCGGACCATGCGTTCCCACATAACCGGAGCCTTTTGGCACCATCACATCCATATTGAGTCGTTGTCCATGAATGTTGTTCATAAACAGTTTGTCGCGATACTCTTGAGGCCAAGTGCCTCCTAAATAGATCATCGCGCCTGCGTGAGCATGCCCGCCACCCGCTGCATCCGATTTTCCATTTCCACCGTGAGGCCGCGCTCCGAGATAGTGAAAGTGATCTGCAATCGTTTTGATATCGTTGTAGGTATAAGGATTGAAATGATTGCCCGCTTGCCGCTGATATCGTCCTCCTTGAATCACATGATAAAGATGAGGAATCACGCATGCAGTCAAGAACGCTTGTCCTCGATCGTTGAAGTCGACTCCCCAAGGATTACTTGTACCGTGAGCGAACACTTCAAAGACATGACGCGTGGGATGGTAACGCCAAATCCCTGCGTTGATCGGAACTCGTTGCTCGTCAGGAGTACCTGGTTTGCCCACTTTCGAGTGTGTGAACACGCCGTGACAACCATACAACCAGCCATCCGGACCCCAGATGAATGTGTTAAGTGTTTCATGGGTATCTTGGTAACCCCAGCCATCAAGCAAAATTTGTGGAGGCCCGTCTGCAACATCATCAAGGTCTTTGTCAGCGATGAACATGAAGTAAGGTGCTGCTCCGATCCATACACCTCCAAACCCGACTTCGAAACCGCTCACAAGGTTCAAACCCTCAGCAAACACCTTGCGTTTATCCAAAGTCCCATCGCCATTGGTATCTTCAAGAATTAGGATTCGATCTCTCCCTTTATCACCTTTTGCTCGCACAGGATACTCATACGCTTCGGCGATCCAGACGCGTCCGCGATCATCAATTGCCATGGCGATCGGTTGTTTCACATCGGGTTCTGCGGCCGCGGGAATGACGCGAAAGCCAGATGGTAGTTTCATTGCTGATGCGGCTGGACCTGCCGGGACGCCTTTCAATGGATACTGGTCAGCGACGAGCGCCGTTGTCACCGCCGGTGGTGTGAGGGGGGCAGGTCGCTCGTCATGCAATCGAAAATCATCAAAGTTGATGTGCCCCCAGCCACCGCTCGCCGCATCAACCAACCGAATAAAGATTTCGCGTCCTTGGTGTGCTGCGAGATCAAGCACAACCAATCGCATGTTTTCTGTGTTCTCGCCAGTGACTTGAAATAAGACTTTGTCACTTTCGCGATCCACCAGTTCAACTCTCGTCGCATTCGATTCACCTCCGCCGACAAGCATCGAAGCGAACGGAGCGCTGACGACGAATGGTTTGGAAACTAGCGTTCCCTGTGGCTTATCTCCTTTCAATTCAAAGGTTCCGATCCAGTGCTTACCCTGATGAGCGCTGCGCATGTCATTGCGCCGCGCGCTGACGGTATCACCTTCGATCGGCTGCCCCTGAAACGCTTCGCCTGTCGAGGTCCAATCTGCAAGTGTTCCGCTTTCGAAATCCAAATTCAGTTTGGCGCCATCTTTACTCTTGGGAACAACCCCGGTTGCTTGGCCGAGTTGCATCGCGTCGATGCCTACCATGTGCCACTTCACCGCAGCGGCATTCGCGCCGACGATTTCGACCGAGAGGCGGTGCTCCCCTGCTTTCAATTCATGCTCGCCAAAGCTGATTAATCCTGTCGAAACCACGCTCGATTCATTAAACAGATCAATTGCGGCTCCGATTTTCTGTCCGTCGAGGGAGAACTGCGCGATGGCATAGTCACGCGCTTTTGTGAGGTTTAATCGCAAATCGTATTTGCCCGCTTTCTCAACACTGAAACCCAAAACAATTTCGTCACCACGTTCTCCATCCCGCCACCAGAGTTGCGAGTTGCCGCTCCACTGGCCACCGCGAAACTGCGACATATCCTGAGGTTTTACTGAGCCGCCACTAACTTGTAGGACTTTTAATGCTTCGCCTTCGTACCAAAGTCCAGCTTGGCCTGTCGCAAGCGGTGGTTTGTTTTTAGGTTTGGGTTGTTGACTGTTCTGTATCTCGGCCTTTTCCGCCGCAGTCGGTTGATACACTTGAGGCTGCGCACGCAACCATGTCGCTTCATCAACTTTCTGACGTGCTTGGGTCAATACACTACAGCCCTTCATCCCACCAACGACGACATCTGGCAATTTATCTTGGTTGATGTCGAAGATACCAACTTGTCGACCGATGCCCGTGTCATCTGCCGCGCGATAAGGAATCCAATCGACACCCTCATTGGTGCGTTGAAGCTTGAACCAGTAAACGACGGCCCCTGCATCCCACATGGGGCTTTTCTTGTGATGAGAGTAATACGTTTTACCGGTAACGATATCTTTGACACCGTCGCCATCCATATCGAAAAGCTGGAGAGAATGAAGTTCACTGAAAACAACGCCATACTTACTCTCAATTGGTTTCGATCCCATGATGTCGTGGCAAACAAAATCGCGCTCTTCGCCCTGAACTTTCTGTTCATACCATGCCAATCCAAAATCATGTGCCGCATGGCTTGTGATAACGTCTTGGTCTCCATCGCCATCCACGTCATAGGCGAACATCTCCGCGCCACCATAGGCATTGGAGAACGATTGAAGATGAAGCTTCCAGCGTCCACCGTTCGCAGATAGATCTTTTGGTTGCTCGAACCAGCCCTTTGAATGCAGCACATCCTTGAGACCGTCGCCGTTGACATCGCCGATGCCTAAACCATGACCAAACTTTTTGTCAGTGATTTGTTCTGAAATCGGATGAAACGTCCATGTGTCCAACCCATTGTTGGATAGGGTTGCATATCCAAAGAAGCCGTCCCGAGTGCAGACAAGTTCGGGTAACTCATCACCTACCAAGTTGACAATTTGTGGGGACTCATTGGAAACCCAATCCAAAACCTGATGCTTGGTCCAATGATCCGTCGAAGCCTTGCCGGGATTTCGGTAAACGTATGCCGGTGTGCCAGGAAAACCAACTGTGAATACATCGTTCCATCCATCGCGATCAAAGTCATGAACCCAAGCGAAAAAATGATCCGCATAAGCTTCGCGATTCTGCGGTTTGGAAGCGTAGATTTCTCGCTTCTCGGTGAACTTTGGGCCTGCATACCAGTGCGGTCCATAAACGACGTCCATATGTCCGTCATTATTTAGATCGCCCGCACTGGCACCCTCTGAGTAGTACTCTTCAGTCAGGGTCTGGACGGAGAACGAAACCAGTTCTCTTTCCTCAGCAAAGACGCTCGACACGATAAGTGTCGTGAACGCAAGAAGCCACGATTGCCTGAGATATACGCGGGGCATAAGCGAACTACATAGCATGAGGGATCCAGGGGCCGTACACCTGACGACCCAGGAGGGTGCCTCATTATAGTCGCGCAAGGCTAGTCTTTGCGGATCAGATCAATCAAATCAGACGTTGAAAGTTTCGCTGCGGCATGTGCCCCCTCGAGGACTCCTGCAATCAAATCGCGTTTGGATTCATGCAGTTTCAAAATTTCCTCCTCAATTGTGTGCTCGGAGATCATGCGATAGACCATCACCGGTTTAACTTGCCCGATGCGATGCGCCCGGTCTGTCGCTTGATCTTCCACCGCTGGATTCCACCAGGGGTCCATATGGATGACATAGTCGGCAGCGGTCAGATTCAATCCGGTCCCTCCTGCTTTCAGTGAAATCAGAAAGGCCGTCGCACTTCCGCTCTGGAATGCATCGACTTGAGATTGCCGTTCAGTAGGCGAAGTGGACCCATCGAGATACTGATAGCTGATCTTCTCTTCATCAAACAACTCACGGATCAGTTGCAGATGTTGCACAAACTGACTGAAGATCAAAACGCGATGCCCTTCTTCGCGAAGTTGTAAAACAGTTTCGAGTAAGTGATTCAGTTTGCTCGATCGCTCTTTCCACGATGGGAAGACGAGACGAGGATGACATGCTAACTGTCGGAGTCGAGTCAACAGCGCGAGAATGCGGAATCGCTGGTCTTTGACATCGGTCAGTTTGGTAATCGAATCGATTTCGCCGATCGCTTCACGTCGCACTTGTTCATACAACGCCTGCTCTTCTGAGCTGAGTTCTACGTGCAGGTTGGATTCCGTACGCGCAGGAAGATCCCGCAGCACTTCCTTCTTGGTTCGCCGCAGTACGAATGGTTGTAAGCGATGACGCAGCGCGGCCATGCGTTCCGCATCATGCTCTTTTTCAATGGGTGAAGCAAAGCGTTTGCGAAACTGTTCCCAATGACCGAAGACTCCGGGCGAGATCACATGGAAGAGGCTCCAAAGTTCGCCAAGATGATTCTCGACGGGGGTACCGGTGAGCGCGAGCCGCCAAGTCGCCGGAATGGTCGCGATCGCCTGCGAAGTCTTGGCTCGGCTGTTCTTAATCGCTTGCGCTTCATCAAGCACCAGCGTCGCCCATTCCACTTGCTTGAGTTTCTCAATATCTCTCAATGCCAAACCGTAACTGCAAACGACCAGATCGCCAGGACCGAGCCGACCTAAGAACTCTTCGCGATCGGTTTCGCGATACAGATGGACATTTAAGTCGGGTGTGAACTTACCCGCTTCGCGATGCCAATTAAATCCAACAGACGTGGGGGCAATCACAAGGGCCGGCCCTTCCGTTTGGCGATCAAGAAGCACCGCTAAAGTTTGAACGGTTTTGCCTAGACCCATGTCATCGGCGAGCACACCACTGACACCCCATTCTGCCAGTCGCCGCATCCATCGGTAGCCATCGACCTGATACTCACGCAAATCGGCCTTAAAATTCGCTGGAACTTTCGGCTCGAGCTTTTCGGCGCGTTCTAAGCGTTGCAAGCAGCTTTCCCAGTCCTTGGTGGCTTGAACTTGCATCAATCCATTGAGGTCCCTCAGGGCATGGGCTGCACTCAAATCGCACTTGATTGTTTTTCGCTCGAGCGATACGGCATCACGAAGCCGCCGGAACTGTTTTTGTAAATCAGCGGACATCTTCGCCCAACCGAGTCCTTCGATTCGAACAAAATCGCCGTTTTCGTCACCACTAGTGAGATTCAACAGATCTGAGAGATCGATCGTCTCGTTATCGAACTTGCATTTTCCTTCAATGTTGAACCAATCACGTTTGCGCGAGATTCCCACGCTTACATTCTTGGCGGTTACAGCGCCAAGATATCGGATGGGTTCGGATGTGGTTTTGTCCCACAGTACTTCGACATCTTCATAAAGCTCTTGCAATCTCTGGATCAGGCCGAGCGCTTGATCAATATCCCCGAGCGAACCCTCGTCAGCAGACGAATCGAGACCGAGTTTACGCAATGTATCTTGAGTTATCCGGTACTCATTCGCCGGACTTCGACAGTACTGCGTCAACACCCCGTCAATGATTTCTGATTCAACGACACGACCTTTGCCGGGCTGTGCCAAAGTGCCACGTGAAGTGCGTATCCGCATTCCGTAATCAAGCCGTCCATCTGGGTTTGAACGCAGCACACATACAGGGCGAGCGGTAAGCATTATGATGTTCGCGTCGAGCGACTCGTCGACGACGACTGGCATCCTCGCTTGAGCCTTCATGGTGAGTTGGATCAGGCTCTCGGCGTGGACTGCAGGAACAGGCGCTAAACTGAGAAGCTCTTGAGTCCGGCGGGCAAAAAACTCATCCATTGGGTAGACGAAAATCCGGCTTGACGCGACATTCTGTTTCGCATTGTCAATCGTTATTCCATCGCTATGGAAGGCCAAGCACCACTTACCTTCAAAGCCAAATGATGGATCTAACTCGAATCGCACTTCTCCGTCTTGTTTGGAGAGCCGAAGGAACACATCGCCGTAATCAATCGAAGCGGGTTTTCCCATGATCTCAATATTCGCGGCACCAATGAGCCTGCGTAAAACCTCAACACAGTGCCTATCGAAAATGAAAAAACCAGCTTGTTCCTTTGCAAATTTACTCACTTGCAAGTCATGCTCAGTAAGCTCGATGTTACCAAGCGAAGAGAAAGCAAATGAGTCGAGGCATGTACCCTTAAGCCAACCGTTCCCCTTCTTGTTACTTGTCTGCTTCCAAGCTTCGATACCGTGGCAACCTTCGCCTTTAATTTTCCAAAGCAATCGCTGCTTTACAGGCTGCTGAATATGTTTCAGTGAATCCGGAGGACTTACCAAGTCGCCGTCTCGATCATCAGCTGCGAGTTTGCCGAGCACATCAAATGCAATCGCGGCCGAACTCGGCTCGAAATTTGACATCTTGGGACGATGTTTGTCCCAGGTCTCAGCACGGACCTGCTGATAGATTTTCGAACTTCGATTTTTCAGTTCCTCACATAAATACTTAGCAAGGGCAAACGCATGAGGACAGTGTAAGTGCTTATCATAGCCTCGGTAAAGAATGCAGCTGCAATGGATCTCAGGCGTTGGTTTGCGCGCGAATCCAAGGTAAGTATGGTGAGTGATGCCCTTATCAATGCAGTATGCGTAAACAAAATGATTCTCATAGATCCGCTGAATCGCGATCTCACCTTCAAAAGGGTTTAGCTTGTTGACAGGTGGTTTCAAATAGTCGACGCATTTACTAAGCAATTGGATCCACGACGCAACCGTATCCGTTGGCGATGCCGTAGACTTTGCCGCAAAACTGTTCGCATGAGGGTTTGTTTGTTGAATAATGCTCCTCGCGAAACTAGTCAACGCATCTTCGCCTTCCTTCGAAGACCCTTTGTCGGACCTTTCTATTTCGCTTCTTAATGCCTTTCTCAGTTCAGTCCAGAACCCGCTCGGTGATCCAGGGTCTTTACGATGGTTTGCCATTAAAAGCTTCCTTGTTGGCCTATGACGTGCAGATTCATTTTAGGAGGCACGCGTTCTCAAAAACAACGCTAGATGGCCGTCTTGAACGTGTGCATATGCACTTTGTCGCGACTTAATTGTCACAACATGCAAGATCCGACACGCAGCGACACTATGTCGCGGCGCGACCACAGGAAACTCGAGAACCAGACGCGCAATTACTTGCTTTCCGGCGGCGCGGTCAGAGCATTGTCCGGAGGACCTACCGGTGCATCTTCAGCACCGTCTGGGGTTGTGTCAGGCATCGAATCAGCGGCGTCCCCAGCACCCAGAGACAGAGCATGACTTGATCCGTCTGGGAGGAGCAAAGTGGCGGATTCCAACCGATCGCCCCGAGTGCCGGAAACGATAATCTCCCCTTTTCCTTTGCTGCCTTCAACGGAATAAACTTGGCCGCCATTACCGACTTCGGTTGAGCGCTGAATATTAAGTTTGCAACTTGTGATATCGCCAATGTGCTCTTGGACCGCCGGATCATTCTGCACCTGCGTGGCCACGATCTGACCGGCGGCATCGAGAGCGAAACGCCCGAAGAGGAAAAAGCCTCCACAACACACGAGCGCACCGATGACCGCAACCACCCCGCAACCCCCGAGAATCCATGCCCAAGATTTACCTTTCTTCGGAGCTTGCGGTTCCGTCGTTTGGTTGTAGTAAGTCGAACTCATTTGCAAGGCTCCTAAGCAAATATTGGGTGGGGATTCGGTTGCACGAGGTATCTTCCCTCGCATTGCACCCAGCGCGAAGCGGGGATAGGGCAAACGGAAATAAAAAACCTTACTCGCGAGAACCTGGGGTCACGCTCATTTTTACTTTTTGGCCTTCGCGTTCAACCACGATGTCCACGGTTTTGCCAACGCGCAAAGTCTCGATGGCATAGGTGTAATCGTAGATGTTTTCGATCTTCTTACCGGCCAATTCGATGATTACATCTCCGCCGCGAACGCCCGCTTTTTCAGCCGGACCGTCTTTAGCAACCCCATTTAACTTTACGCCTTTTACATCTTCCGTCGCATAGTCGGGAATGCTTCCTAGATAGGCCGTGAGCCGTCCGCGAGGTTGAGATTGCGGCGCTTGTTGGGGCGTGAATTCGGGGGTTGTTTCGGAAAGTGCCAAGCTCCGAGCAATTAACGCCATTAAGCGCGCCGATTGTGCGGCTCCTTCATAGTTGAGTGTCTCGGGGACATCGCGTGGAGTGTGATATTCCGCATGTGATCCGGTAAATGCCGAAAGGATCGGAACACCGCGCAAAAAGAAGGTGCTGGCGTCTGTTGGCAGATAACTATCGCTTTGAAGCGTAAGTGACATACCCACTGGAGCGTTTCGCTGTTCGATCTCACTCTTCCAAATAGGACTCGAACCGATGCCTTGCATCACAAGCTTGTCGCGTAAACGACCCACCATATCGAGATTGAGACAAGCAGCCACCGCTGGATAGAGATCGCGTGACTTTAAACTGAATCTTGGTGCATCGGGATTCAGCGTGTAGAAAGCATCCGCATAAGCTGCTGAACCCAACAGCCCAAGCTCTTCACCGCTCCAAGCCGCAAAAAGCAAATCGTGCTTGGGCGCAAACTTGCCCCCTTTCTCTTGAGCCACAAGATACTGAGCCATCTCTAACATTGCTGCAACGCCGCTGGCATTATCATCGGCTCCACGATGGATGCCATCTCGTTCATCATCGCGCGCTAAACTATTTGCATTCGATCCGGTTCCGAGATGATCAACATGCGCACCGATCATGATCGCGCCCGGAGGAATCGGCGGATGTCCAGCAATCGACGGCGGCTCCCATTTAGATTTGAGTCGTGCGATGACGTTGCGCCCCTGACGTTGTTGCATCACCAAGTCAATGTTGGCAGCAAGCTTGATATCCTTGAGCTCAAAACCCATCATGGGAGAACCATCATCGAGTTTCTTTTGTAGCTCTGCTAATGTTTTCCCGCTGGGTTCCATCCACCGACTCGCCAAATCATCCGAGATGCTCAGTACGGCCAAGCTCGAGCCAGACATGGTGCCATCAAGACGCAATGGGACGATCCGTTCACGATATTCACCCAATGGGCCACTGACGACAATTAAGCCTTTGGCGCCACGATCGCGCGCCGCTGTGGCTTTAAATCTTAGACTTGAATAAGTCGATAGCTGCTGGCGTTGTTGGTCACTGAGTTCATTGGGCATTCCCCGAAACACGAGCACCCAACGATCTTTGACATCGAGATGAACATAACTGTCGTATTCATCCTTACCTCCATTCTCGGGCGTCACGATGCCATAACCTGCGAAGACAACCGAACCCGCTTCAATTTTCCCTTTCTGCGAGAAGGATACGGGGCGCCAGTCGCTATCGAGTTTATAAGTTTGATCGCCCCAAGCTAAACGGTTTTCCGGTCCGAGTTCCACACCCGCCGTGAACGTAAACGGATGAAAGAACGTACCGTCGGCTCCCGCCGGTTCTAATCCCAAACTCTCAAAGTAAGCCGCGACATAGGCCGTTGCACGCTGTTCACCCGGAGTACCGGTTAAACGACCACCGAGTTCTGGCCGGCAAAGGTAATCGACATGACGCATGATGTCGGTGGGTGCAAAATCCGAAACCGTCTCGCGCGCTGCGATGGCCGCCTGTTCCCGATCCTCGGATGCGACTTTGATCGATTTCTCATCCAGATTCAAAGCTTTCCTGGCCTGTTCATCGTTCCACTTGCTGAGGAAGATTTGCGATTGTTTCCCCGGTCCACGAGCCGAAGTCCAAGCAAGCTGTTTCCCATCTGGTGTAAACACGGGCAATCCGTCGAAACCGTCTGTAGTCGTCACGCGCACAGACTCCCCTGCCCCATCGGCACGTACGATATAGAGTTCGAAGTTGGCGAAACCCTGCGTATTCGTCGTGTAGATCAAATAGTCTCCCGAAGGATGGAAGTAAGGTGCCCAGCTCATCGCATTCATCCGCGTGAGTTGCTTCACCTCGGTTCCATCGGTGTTCATCGTGTACACTTCGGCCGTGGCACCATTGGGCGCAAAACGTCGCCAGCAAATCTTCTTTCCATCCGGCGAAAAGAAAGGTCCACCGTCATAGCCTTCAACATCCGTTAACTGTTTGAGGTTGGAACCATCTGCATTCATGATGTAAAGATCAATGAAGTAAGACGGATCTTCCTGCAAACGTTTGGCTTGATCGTATGTCTTCGATTCGTTTGCAAAAATGGCACGGTTCGAAGCGAAAACGATCTGCTTGCCATCCGGTGAAAAAGAAGCCTCTGCATCATAGCCACGCGCTTGTGTTAACCTTTCGGTTTTGCCCGTGCTGCGATTGGAAACATACAACTCGTATTCTGGGTCATAGTCCCAGCTATAACGTCGTTCTTGGCCGCTCGCGCGAAACTCGAGTTCATCTTTTTGTTTCTGCAAGCGCTGGGGATCATCTTGTGTCCCAGCGAACAAAACTTGTTTGCCATCGGGATGAATCCAACCGCACGTTGTTTTACCAGTGCCGTCGGACACGCGCTCCAAATCGCCTGTATCGAGATCGAGCAGATAGATCTGATAGAACGGATTGTCAGCTTGCCGCTCACTCTGAAAAACCATCTGCCGACCATCGGCACTGAAGTAGCCTTCACCCGATCGTTTTCCATCAAGCGTTAGCTGTCGAGTTCCCGATAGAAAACGGTTTTCGTCAGGTTCGTCCGCGATGCCGCAGTGTGGCAACACCGCGGTTGATCCAATCAATCCGATTAACGCAACGCAGTTCCACGCGATTCCCTTAAATCCTCGAACCCGACTAATCGCTTTAAACACTTGAACGATCTCCTTGCTTTGTGCTTCCATGTAATGACGAAATCACGGAAGCGTTTCGCTCGCCGCTTCGTCGTACAAAACTTCAATGAGCTTTACTTTTTTGTCGCTTTCTTTTTCTCATCCAATAAACCCACACCCAGATCGTCGCGATTGGGAGTGAATCCATCGCCGTCGATGTCAACATAAATCGGATTCGACACGGCCACCGGTTGGAGCTTGCCTGAAGTCTCACCCATAACCGGACCAAGCGTCGATTTTTCACCGATCGTGGCGACGATGATGTGGGCATCATCATCCAACGTCAGGCGAATTTCTTCATCAAACTTAACGGTTCCCGAGTCAAATCGATCCGAGTCTGCGGCGCGGGTAAAGTTGAGTTCGTCCACCGCGCGACCATTCACAAAGATCTGAACACGATCGATATCGAACCAATTGGGACACTGAACTTTGATCTTCAGTTCTACTTCCCCTTTGTCTGCGATGATGTTGTCGCCTGGTCCACCTTTCTCTTCTTCACCTTGATGTTGGCTTTCTGCCGTCACTTCTAGAAACGGTCCCGTGCTCATAACGATGTGACCGTGTTCAGCGCTATGGATCATTTCCTTGATGTCGATTTTCGCTGGATCATCCGTAGAACTTTCAAACCAATTGCGCAGCCAACCCGAGCCGTGAACATTGTAATGCGCATCGGTGTTCACGACCCCCGGAATGCGATGACCTAAATTGATCAACTGCATCCAGCGTACGATTCGATTTGGAGGATCACCAACATTATTGTTAGCATCGGGAGGTGCAAATAATCCCGCGGGTGGATGAACTTCGACGACATCCATGAATCCCAACATTTTGCTCAGGCCTGGCATCGGGTTTCCCGATTTGTCGAGATCCCGATAGATGCGGCGAAGATCCGGATGGTTTCCTTGAACCACTTTAGGAGCACCGTTATCCCACATCGCCAAACGTTCGATTTGCACTTCTGGATGGTCATCTGTTTGTGGGCCACCACCATCTTGTGTATGGGGATGGTGGTGCAATGGAAATGCATTTTGATGATTGACGGGTAAATCACTTCCGGTGAGTTCCATGCCGGTACAGGTTGCCATCAAGTGAACCGCTTTTAACGCTTCCAAATGCGGCATATAGGTATCGATTCGGTTGTGCTCGGTGCACGGGGCAAACTCGAGATGTTCACAAAGCAAATTTAAAACCCGCCCTCGTTGTTCCGTTGTGTTGTCACCCGACGGACTGCTGTGACTATGCAATTCCGCGCTTACCCATCCTTTCGTGTTAACCGATCGCTTGAGGTTTACATGTAGTTCACTGGCTTCGCCTTCTTTGATCGTTAGCTTGCGCTGCACGGCATCATACTCAGGGCCATAGCTGACATAGACTTCATACTCGCCTGGATTGACGGGAAGCGTTCCATTACCACTCGCCGTGTAATAGCAATGACCCACGGCGCCCGATGCGCTGTCCGGTGCAAAGTCCGGATTCTTTGTGCCATTGATTCCGTAAAAAGTAACTTTGCATGGAATCGCTTTGCCATTCCCGTCGGTCGCAGCCAAATCGACGCGCGCTGGCAATGGCATCTGAATCGTTGATTCGCTCCGCTCCGCTTTGACTTTCAGCTCGCTGGTCACCTTGGGATAACCCACCGCGCTGACTTCAGCGATCCAAGATCCAGTGGCGAGTCGAATTTGAGCTAACCCTTGTTCATCGCATCGAACTGAACCAAGTGGCTTTTCATTATCCTGATGGCGAAACTCAATTAAAGCGCGGGATACGCCGCCGGTTTGATCGGCAATCTTGATGGCTAAGTTCCCTGTTTCTTTTTCTTCAATGGTTTGGACTAGATCAAATGCCGAAGTACCAGGAAGCAATTGCAGCGACCAGCGGCTTCCTTCGGATTTATCTTTTCCAAATTCATAGTTCACTTTACGCAATCGATCTTTCGACCATGTGAGTGAAGCGTCTTTGGCGACCACTGCATAAGCTTGACGAAAGAAATCGTCTGAGCAAATGGCATAGCCAGATCCTGCTTTAAATTCAAAAGTACGATCGGCTCGAAATGCGTCATACGCGGTAACTTCGAATGGCTTGCCGGATTCATCCATCACCTCCACATCGACTTCGATGTTCTGCTCGCCCGCTTTCAATCGATAAGTGACTTTGCATGCGGATCCATCTTTGGCCACGCTCGAACTCGAACGACATGACCAAGTGATCTGTTTTCCCGATTCAATGGATTTCAGTTCGTTGCTCGGAATTGCTTTGCCATCGACGGTAACTTGAATTGCTTCTGAGTTTTCAAACAGATACCGCGCTCCGCCGGGATAATACGCTCCGAGCTGATCGTTATTCACTTCGCGCCGCGTCAGATCAATGATGCCTCCCCCGACGCCTTTGACCGTCATGTTTGCGTTGCGTCCTTTGACCGGATTGGCGATCACCGCTGTGATCTGTTCATTGCGCAATACGAAATCGCCGAAAATCCAATCAGCTTCTTTTCCGCCTGGGGCTTGAGCGAAGTTTTGCTCGTTTAAACGCAGTAATTCGACTTGGCCATAAACGGCATTCGAACCCAGGATTTGAAGTGTTAGGAGGGAAAGGGCGAGGCAAAAAAAGCGGGAGAGGAAGGGCATTGGCGGGCTCCGGCGAGATCAAAACATGATGAACGAAGAATTTGTCGAGCAAAGTGCATCGCAGGTTGTTAACATCATACTGAGTTTTTCCCGCCTTTCGGAGGTTCCCCCCAATGAATCCCTGCTCAAATTCCGCACTCCCTCAAAAATCGCGTCGACAATTTCTTTCCCAGTGTGCCGTTGGAGCTGGCGCGGTAATGATGGTGCACTCGTCAACAGCGGTCGCAGCCGATGATCGAAAACTCACCGTCGGGGTCATGGGATTGTCGCGAGGCAAGGAGTTAGCTCGCGAGTTTTCCACGAAACCAAACGTCCATGTGAAATATCTTTGCGATGCCGATCAGACCCGTGTCGATGCGGCGCTGAAGACTTGGAAGGGCGAAAGCGGCACGCCGAAAGGGATTCAGAATTGGCGAGAAATTTTAGATGACCGCGAGGTCGATATTTTGGTTTGTGCGGCCCCCAATCATTGGCATGCTCCTGCCACCATTGTCGCTTGTGCCGCAGGGAAACATGTGTATTGCGAGAAGCCGTGTAGCCACAATGGCCAAGAAGGCGAATGGATGGTGCAAGCGGCGCAGAAACACAAACGGTGCGTGCAAATCGGAACGCAACGTCGCAGTTCACCAGGAACGCGCGAAGCGATGCAGAAGCTTCATGCGGGAGTGATCGGACGAGTGTATCTCTCGCGGGCTTACTACAATAACCAACGCGGCACTATCGGACATAAAGAAGCCTCGACCCCACCGAAAGAGCTCGATTACCGCGTCTGGCAAGGACCCGCAACCGAACAGCCCTATCGAGAAAATGTGATTCACTATAACTGGCACTGGTTCTGGAATTGGGGTGGGGGTGAGCTCGCGAATAATGGCGTTCATACGCTTGATCTTTGTCGTTGGGGTCTGGGTGTTGAATTCCCCACCTCGGCAACTTCATCGGGCGGTCGTTATGCATTCAACGACGATCAAGAGACACCCGACACACAAGTCGTTGCGCTTGAATTTGAAAATCGATCACAAATCACTTGGCAAGGGCTAAGTTGCAATAAACATGGCGATGGCTTTGTTGAGTTCTATGGTGAAGGTGGCGCTTTGGAACTCGATGGAAGTGGTGGATACAAGATTTATGATCGCGCCAACAAGCTTGTCGAAGACGTCAAAGCGACGGGGGTTGGCCAATCGCAACACGTTGAGAACTTCTTGCAAGCGGTACGCGCGGAAGACTCAAACATCTTGAACTGCCCCGTGACAGAAGGGCACCGCAGCACGTTGCTTTGTCATTTAGGGAATATCGCGCAGCGCACCGGTCGCCGCATCACCACATCTGCGAAAGATGGCAAAGTGCAGGGTGATAGTGAAGCTGCAAAACTGTGGCAACGCAGCTATGCAGAGGGTTGGCTCAAAGAACTCACCGCTGCTGCCACCTAAAACCCGCTCATCCGCTTTCCTTTTCCCACTTCCCACTTCCCACTTCAAACTTCCCACTTCAAACTTCCCACTTCAAACTTCTCCCATGTCAATCAATCGTCGTCAGTTTCAACAGACTCTTGTTGCGGGCGCCGCCAGTATCGCGCTAGGTCGAACTTCCGTAGCGGCCGATTCGAAAACCTTGCGTTTGGCGTTCATCGGCGTTGGGGGTCGTGGTGGGGCAAACTTGAACACGATGGCGGCGGACCCAAACGTCAGCGTGGTTGCGCTATGCGATGTCAATGGGGACAATCTTGCGAATGCGGCAAAGCGTTTTCCGGATGCGAGGCAGTACCGTGACTTTCGTGAGCTCTATCAAAAGACCGATGACATTGATGGAGTTGTCGTTAGTACCACGGAACATACCCATGCATACGCAACCTTACCAGCGCTGCGCATGGGTAAGCACGTGTATTGCGAAAAGCCGTTAACGCATAATGTTGTCGAAGCAAGATTGATAAGCGAAGCGGCTGCGAAAGCGGGAGTGGCGACCCAGATGGGTACGCAGATTCATGCGGGAGCAAATTATCATCGCGTCGTAGAGCTCATCCAATCCAATGCGATCGGGCCTGTGCGCGAAGTGCATGTTTGGGTCTCTCGCGCTTGGGGATTACAAAGCCCTGAGCTTGCCAAAGCGCATGGAGATATCGTCCACGTACGTGAACGACCCAAGGAAGCGATGGAACCACCGAAGTATTTAGATTGGGATCTTTGGTTAGGTCCCGCTGAAAAGCGACCCTATCACGAAGTCTATTTCCCTGGCCCCAAGTGGTATCGCTGGTGGGATTTTGGCAATGGCACCATGTCAGACCTTGGTAGTCACTGGAACGACTTGCCATACTGGGCCCTCAATCTCGACGCGCCTCGATCGATTGAGGCGACCAGCGATGAGCCACCTCATCCAGAGATTGCACCTGCATCAATGACCGCAGTGTATGAATATGGAGCGCGAGGTGATCTGCCAGCGTGCAAATTGATCTGGTATCAAGGAACACACAAACCCGAATTGCTGTCCCAGAAGAATATCCCGCAGTGGGGCAATGGTGTCTTGTTTGTGGGCGAACAGGGAATGTTGCTTTCTGATTACGGCAAACATGTGTTGCTTCCCGAAGACAAATTCAAGAGCTTTGTTCCGCCGAAACCATTCGTTCCAGATTCGCCTGGCCAGCATCAAGAGTGGCTTTTGGCTTGTCGCACGGGTTCTCCCACATCAAGTCCATTTAGCTATGCGGGACCGTTGTCTGAAGCGAATCATTTAGGGAATGTGGCTTTTCGGGCCGGAAAGAAACTTCAGTGGGACGCTGCGGCGATGAAATTCCCTAACGCACCCGAAGCCGAGAAATTCTTACGCCGCACCCCGCGTGATGGTTGGCAACTCGACAGCGTGTAGTCGAAGGGGTGTGTGCAGGCGATAGGGCCAGCGGTCCCAAAGGTTGGGTTTTGAAAAGTATGCCTCGATAATCGTCGTCGAAACTTTCGAAAATTTAGAGAGTTTTCAAGTCAGATTTTAGGGCTTATTGGCCATTCATTTCAGACGGTGTTTAATCTGAGCACTGCAAGCAATGCCCACCTTCAAATCCATCGCCGCAATTGCGCGTATGGAGAGTGCACCCTATGCAATCCACACTTCAAACGTCGACTGATTGTCTAGATTCTGACTTGATTGTGGCTTACGCGTCGTGCGCATTAAGTGAAGAGAAAGCGGTTAAAGTCGACTCGCATTTATCAATTTGTGACCGTTGCAGCAAGCAGCTCATTCAGGTCATTGATCGAGGAGTTATACCCGACTGGTTGCCTCACCTCCGTGAGTTAAAAAAACAAGGAGTGGGTCACCCCGAAGAAACAGCCGAGTTAGTACATAATTCGACGGTGGTGACGCGGCTTGCCGATGAAACCAATGCAAACCAGATACCTCCTTCTGAGCGGTATCTTTTTTTGCGTTTACACGCCGAAGGTGGAATGGGGCAGATTTGGGAAGGGCGAGACGTCTTAATGAAGCGACGTGTGGCCCTCAAGAGGCTGAGGTCGCTCAATCGCAAAGAAGGGTTTGAACGGCGTTTATTTCGAGAAGCTTCTTCGCTGGCGCGTCTCTCTCATCCCAATATTGTCTCGGTGTTCGATGTGCTGATTTTGGCGCAGCAGCCCACGCTCGTCATGGAGTTCATCAATGGGCCGACGCTATCTCAGTTTCGTCGAGATATCGTTTTCGGTGAGCGACAAGCGGCAAAGATCATTGAGAAGCTTGCGGATGCTGTTGCCCATGCGCATAGGCAAGGTGTAATTCACCGGGATTTGAAGCCGAGCAATGTGCTCCTCGTTTGGCCTGAAATCATCGAAGGTTCAACAAAAGAGATCGATTTCGCGATACCTAAATTAACCGATTTCGGACTCGCCAAGATCATTGCGGATGATGACTTAACGCAGAACGGAGATCTCATCGGTACTCCTGCATATATGGCACCCGAACAAACTCTTGGGCACACCATGCTCTCCGGGCCAAGTGCAGATATCTATGGATTAGGGGCGATTCTTTATGAGCTTCTCACTGGCACACCGCCTCACGTAGCAGAAGATGTTTTTGCGACGATGTTGTCGGTGCGAGAACGCGAACCTGCCTCTCCACGTGTGTTGCGTCCTGAGCTATCGAAAGATATTGAGACGATCTGTTTGAAATGTCTGCAAAAGCTACCCAAGGATCGTTACGCAAGCGCGGAAGATCTTCAAGAAGATCTGAGAGCCTTTCTTGAGGGGCGTCCAATTTCTGCGCGTCCCATAAGTCCGGTTCGTGAAGCCATGCGCTGGTCGCGTCGGCACAAGCCGATCGTTGCCACAGTAGTCATGGCGGTTGCATTGCTACTCACGATCGTCCTGGGGAGCCTCTGGACCGCTCGCAATGAACATCACCTGCGGCTTGCGGCCGATGAAGCGAGAACAGAAGCGAAGCTTTCGGAAGCAAAAGTCCGGTTGGAATCCGCTCGGGTAAGAGAAATTCTGGCGACGACTCAAGAACACTTTAATGTCGCTCTAAAGCAAGTTGACGAACTTTCCTATTTGGTCAATGGTCCGCGGTACTATGGGGAAACGTTTGACATCAAGGACTATCAAAAGCAAATCGAAGACGCAACGGTCAACATCTATGCAAGCTATCTGAAAACACTTCCGCAACCTGAAAAGTGGACATTCGGAGAAGCGTACCGGGTTTGTGGTTACGTTGAGATCATGATTGGGTTGCAACGGCCGGACGTTTATGTTCCATGGCAAGATCGACTAAAGATTGCTGCGGCAAACCTTGAGAAGGATTACGTGAACGACTCTTTATTCCACGAGTTTCTCTGGCGCTGTAATAGCAATCTTTGGCGTCATGCCGTTACCCATGATGACTACTCAACTGGTGCTGTGTATGCAGAAGAGGGAGCGAAGGAGTTGGAGAAATGTCTGCAAACCAAGCCAAATCATCCCAATCTGATTCGTCTTAAGTCCCTTTATTTAATGAATGCAGCAATGGCATATCGATTGGCGACCAAATACGACGATGCGATGCGTACCGCGGAGAATTCTCTCGAAGTTTACCGTCAGCTTTTGAAACACGCAGAATGCACGGCGGAGGACACCTCAAACTTCCTGGATAAACTTTATTGGTACCGTCGCATTGCGATCGATGCGGGAAAAGAAAGCGAAGCAAGTGCTTGTATTATCGAACACGAAAACGTTGCGAGTTCCTTTCCACCTGAATCTCCTCTGTACGATCAAGTTCAAGATAAGGTCAAGAACTTTAAGGCGATCTCGAGCGAAGCTGAATAATGATATTTTGCGGGTCCGTCAGATTTTGATGTTGCGCTTCTTCAAAGCTACCCGCCAGCTTGCGGGAGGGTCTTACATCGCGGGATATTGCACCACGAAGGGCACGAAGAGCACGAAGGATACGGTCCTGGCCTTCGTGGTGACATACTTTTTATTCCACCTCAACGTCTGGGAGCAAGTTCCGGATGTGAATGCACCACGGACTTGCCGTCTTCGGTTAGTTCAAGTGACCAATACTGAGAACCGTATGGGATTCCTGTAGAAGTGTGCACAGGACGATGGATCTTGATCAGTTCTAATTGCTCCAACGCAGCGAAATGTTTCATCCATTCAGAAAAGTGTTCCCCCGCTTCATTGCGAGTGGCAGCGATGCACAGTTCTCGAATAATCTCATCGGTAAGCTTGCCACGACCGAGTACAACCTCTTCGGTATTCGATTCATAGGACAGGGCATCGTCATCGTAGGTCGATCGTTCCACAAATTCGCTGAACGTTGATCCGTCGGTCCGTATCGAGATCCGCAATGTTTCTCCGTCGTCGGTTCTTATAAAGACAATGAGCTGATCGTCCACATGATTATGCTGTATGTCGAATCTCCCCATCCGAGCCATGTGTTGTCCATTGAGAATCTTCGCACTAAACATTGTGTTGGCCTTTAACAGTAGTTATCCACTCAACGCTCATTTGATCGTGCCATTTTAGTTCACCCAAACGCTATGGGATGGCGCATCCCTGAGTTTACGAAGGGCGTGATGGCGACGCCACCATGCCCTTCGGCCACACCATTCTTGGGTGAAAGCGCCGTTTATCACCAGGGAACTTCGGTACGATCGCGGTACATCTTCCCGGTTAATTCATGAGGAGCTTCGGCGGCCAACCAGACTGCAGTGTCTGCGCCCTCTTCGATGGAACGAGTTGCGTTGGGCCCTCCCATATCCGTGCGTACCCAACCCGGGCACATCGAGTTGACGGAGATCCGATCGGATCGCAAGGCCTCCGCGCACATGATCGTCAATCCGTTCAACGCTAACTTCGATAAACAGTAACTCGGCATTCCGGCATCTAAACCATCGAGTTGTCCTAAACCGCTGGACAAATTAATCACTCGCGCAGCATTCGCGCGGCGAAGGTAAGGTAGGAATGCTTGGATCATCTCCAGGGGGCCGAGTGTATTGGTTGCGAACGTGTTCAGCATACGTTCTTTACTGACGACCAATAAGTTTTGACCTTCGTCTGGGTAAATTCCTGCGTTGTTGATTAGCACATCGAGGTGTTCGGCAATCGAGGTAAACATTTTGGCAGCGCTCGCGATGCTTTGCGAGCTACTTACATCAATCATCAGAAACGTTGCTTTGCCGCCACTAGCTCGAATACTTTCGGCCGCCTCATGCCCTGAACGTTCGTTGCGTGCCGCAATGACGACTTGAAATCCACGCGCTGCCAATTGTTTTGCGGTTTCTAGTCCGATGCCGCGATTCGCCCCTGTAATGAGTGCGATGCGGGGGGTGTCTCTCGAGGGCATAAGGAATCCTAAGTCGATATACGATGGAATGAACGATGATGATATCCTAGGACACCCAGCAATTAGTGCGAGGATCAACTGGCAGAGTAGGTTGGGTAATCTGTATAGCCGTGCGGTCCCGCAGAGTAATACGTTGCAACTTGCGGCTCATTTAAAGGTTGGGCTTTTCGCAGACGTTCCGGCAAGTCTGGATTAGCGATAAATAATTGACCAAAGGTAATCGCATCCGCATCCCCCGATTCAATCGCTTGGATCGCCGAGCTACGTTCATAGCCGCCATTGGCCACCAATATGCCACGATACGCTTTCCGAATATGCGGTGTGACTCTCGGTGCGTCGGCATTAAATAACCGCCCCGGTTTAATGGCTTCTGCTACGTGGAGGTAGGCCAGTGAAAACTCGCTGAGCATCGTTGCTACTTGTGTGAACAGATCAATCGGATGACTATCCCCCATGCCGTAGCCCGACATCGTCGGGCTTAATCGAACGCCGGTTCTGTCATGTCCCCAGGCTTGTGTAACAGCGCTCACGACTTCACGAAGAAAGCGGATGCGATTGATCACGCTTCCGCCGTACTCATCCGTGCGTTGATTCGAAGCGTCACGAAGAAACTGGTCGATCAGGTAACCATTTGCTGCGTGAATCTCGACGCCATCAAAACCTGCTTCCTTGGCTCGATGGGTTGCAGCGGCATAGTCTTCAACAATCCCAGCAATCTCATGCTTTGATAGCGCGCGAGGAACAACAAATGGCTTCTTGCCATGAGGTGTGTGCGCGTCCCCGGGCGCAGCAATGGCGCTTGGCGCCACGGGTGGTTTGCCTCCTTGATAATCAGGATGCGATACCCGTCCCATATGCCACAGTTGTAAAAACATTCGGCCGCCGTGATTGTGGACAGCGTCTGTAATTCGTTTCCAACCTTCAATCTGCGCGAGACTATAAATGGCCGGTGCACCATGCCAACCATATCCTTGTTCACTGATTGCCGTTGCTTCAGAAATGATCAAACCGGCCGAAGCACGCTGCTGATAGTAATCCTTCATCAAATCATTGGGGACTCGATCGGTCGCCCGTGCTCGTGTGAGCGGTGCCATCAAAACGCGATGCGGTAGCTGTAGTGCGCCAACTTGGAGCGGCTCGAACAAAGGGCTGAAGTCGCGCAAGCGTAACTCCTTTACTACTTAGATGTCACACAAAAACAAAGTGGAGCGAATGGTTTAAACGTAGTCGCGGTTTCATTGTAGGAACGCTTTCAAGGTGTTGCCGGAGCAGTGATCGTTGCCGGATGAGCGAAAGAGCAGAAACAATCGCGGTAACTTGCAATCGCTTCCTTGGCAAGCTATGTTGCCATTCGTGCGTATACGCACAAATATAGGCCCTCCCCGGCAGCTACGGCGTCCGAACCTCCCGCAAGAGGGCGGGTAGCTTTTGCTCAATTCGCTTCAGTTCCTCTCTGACCGTCCTGGTTTCGCCTGCCCGTTTGCGCGGGTTTCATCCATTCACACATTAAGGATTCGACCAACCGTGCGAACGCTGCAATCAAGACCATTCGAAGTACTCGTTCGAGTCGGTGTCAGGCTATCGGTGTTGGTGCTTGTTTGCACGATTACTGAAAGCGTTGTTTTGGCGCAACCAAGATCGCCGCGTCCGCCAATGGTGACGGGCCCCTTGCCGCTTCCGATTCTCCCTGCGCTGCCGCAGCGAGATGACAAAAGTTTCTACGCGGTTCAAGATGTGCCGCACGGTGTGATTGAGCAGACGCAATATCAAGACATTGCCGGTCAGGACAAACGCATGCATGTCTACTTGCCACCGATGTATGCTGAGAGTTCTGATTCATACCCAGTGCTTTATCTCAATCATGGTGGCGGTGAGGACGACACACGATGGAGCGCGACTGAAAACAATGGCGGTCATGTCCAAGCGATTCTGGATAACTTGATCGCTTCCAAGCTTGCACGTCCGATGATCGTCGTCATGCCCAACACGCGTGGCCTGGCGGCTTATCAATCGCCCAAGCCCGGTGAGCCAGATGCATGTGCGCGAGAGTATCTCGAATGCATCTTGCCACACGTTGAGAAAACTTATCGAGTCCGCAGTGACCGTAGTTCCCGCGCATTGGCGGGTTTATCCATGGGCGGTTTTGTCGTGCTTAATACTGGGATACCTCATCTCGATAAATTTAGTGAGCTCTATGTTTACAGTTCGGGTTACATTGAAGATCAGCATCGAGCCGCCATGAAAGAGAATTTTGCAGAGTTGCTCAATGATCCCAATGCAAATAAACGTTTCAATGTACCGCTTTACTTTGCCGCCGGTGAAACAGACATCGCGTTGAACAACAGCTTCAAGACGATGGCAATCTTTAACGCGGCAGGAGTAAGGACGTTTTCTGTTTTGAGCGATGGGGGACACGACTGGGGAAATTGGCGAAGGTATCTCTGGCAATCCGCACAGATCATGTTCTTAAACGATCCTGTTTCTCAAGCATCGGGTACTTCTCCAAGTGCTTCGCCATCGCGTGATCCCACGCCTGTGTGTTTTTGATGTTACGCGTTTTTGGAGCTACCCTCCCGCTTGCGGGAGGGTCGGACGCCGTAGCGGCCGGGGAGGGTCTCTCATAACCAATAAACAAAGTGACCACCACTTGAATCACCAGATACATTGCAGTTGTATTTCAAACCATAGGTCGCTTGCGCGATCGCGTATGCTTTTTAAAAACCAATCTCACTCGCTTCTCGTTAGATGAACTTAAGTTTAAGAGTAAGGTATCGCAATGAACTATAGATACGTGATGACAATCGGTTGGCTTTGTCTGGGCTGTGTCGTTGCATTGGCACAGAGCCCGATCGCTGTTGATCAACCGCAACCTGCCGCAGCGCAACAGGCCACATCGCCATCGAGGGATGCTAGCCACGGTGAAATTGTTTTGAAAGATATATTTCATGACGCCTTTCGTATCGGCGTCGCCGTCAATCGATCGATTACAAGTGGCCGAGGCTTTCGGCGCTCTGAGGAGTTAGTTGCATCCGATGTGGCAACGGTCAAAAAACATTTCAATCATGTCGTTGCCGAGAACGAAATGAAGTGGCAACTGATCCATCCGCGGTCTGGTGCAGATGGATTTGACTTCACGGCCGCCGATGCGCTTGTTGTGTTCGCAGAGCAAAACGAGATGGAAATTGCAGGCCATACCTTGGTGTGGCACTCGCAAACACCAAATTGGGTTTTCGAGGGAACGTTTCAACCCGCCGAATCGGTTGAGGGAAATGAAGCCAAGAGTCACTCGACATTTAGCGAGTTGACGATCAGCCCACCAAGATCACCGGGATCCGGTGGATTTGGAGGAAACAGGCCCCCGGAATCAAATCGACCGGACACGGAAGCGCCAGGGACTCCTCGCCCTGGCCGGGGCCCAGGTGGCCCAGGTGGCCCAGGCTTTGGAGGTTTCGGAGGCTTCCGCGGTTTTAATCTCTCTGGACCTCGCGCGACGCGCGAACAGTTACTTGAAAGGATGCGAGAACATATTCATACGGTGGTCGGTCGTTATAAAGGCAAAGTTAAAGTCTGGGATGTGGTCAATGAAGCGCTCTCGGATTCGGGACCCGAGGTGCTGCGACGCTCACCCTGGTCGGTGATCATCGGTCCTGATTTCATCGCCAAAGCGTTTGAGTATGCGCATGAAGCCGACCCGGAGGCGGTGTTGCGATATAACGACTACGGTTTGGAGGACCCGGGAAAACGTCGCAAACTGATTACCTTGGTTCGATCGCTTCAAGCACAACAGGTTCCGATCGGTGCAATCGGATCACAAGCGCATTGCAATGTCTCAATGACTTTCGAACGCATGGATCAAGCAATTGAAGAGATGAAAGAACTAAGATTGCCGATCCACATTACTGAACTCGATGTGAACTCGGCGACAGGGGGGCAGAACGTCAACAGTGCAGATATCGCATCGAACGCCGCTGCGACTCAAGGAGGATTGGTCTCGGATGCGGACCGTCGTCTAGCGAATGCTTACGCTGGTATCTTTCGTGCGTTCATCAAACACAAAGCCGAGATAGAGGTAGTCATCTTCTGGGGAGTGAATGATGCCGTTTCCTGGCGTGCGCAAGGCCGTCCGCTTTTGTTTAACGGTGACAATCAGCCGAAACCCGCTTTTGAAGCCGTCGTGGAAGAAGGAAAGCAGAAATCTGAAATAGATAAGGATTAGGTTCACACACTTCCGGTTATGTTTAAGTAACGGTTTCCAAACACAGAGACTTCTGGGTTCTCGTCAAACACTTACTTCGCGATCTTAGCGGCTTCGCGCGAGGTGGTTTCCAGGAGTGTATTTCGCAAGGAAACAGCTTGAACGTCATGAGGAGGCGTGTTGCGATGCTTGGGCCATTCATCATTTGGCGATCTCGCCTCGGGTCTATGGCGAGTCTCTTCTCTGTGTTGTGGATTTCATTGCCGAGAATCATGCGGGGCTTCCGCGATTAGCAAGTGGCATGCAGCCAACCGATTCACTCGCAGAAAGATTGAGACTGATGATGCATTCACAGACCAGACTCGAAATCTCTAAGAAACTAAGATTAAGTGTGTATGTGGTTGGTATGGCTGTCTTTCTCGTTCATCCCACAGTTCACTGGGTATCGGCTGCTTCCTCAAGCAATACTTTTGCAGAGCTTGAGACGATTGTTCATCGCGACACCCCAGTCGTTGATGTACCAGAGATTCGTAGTACAACTGACCGATCAATGACTTCAGTTCCTGCAGTCCCTCTAGGTTTTTGGAATCAAGGTCCTCAGACGGAATGGGCTAACCACACACTAAGTTTGGGACCAGGCGAGATTGGTTGCCGACGCAGCGCAGGGCATATCAATTGAATTGAGTGGGAGACCACCGCTACGATTTGATTCGCAAGAGATCACAGCGATGGTCGACCTGAAGTCTTCTCATCGACTAATTATCTCAGATGCACAGGGACATGTAAGATTATGGGACTTGAATGCGCAAGTGCCTGTGTCGTTGATCGGAAGACATGCTGTACGCGTCACAAGCTTAGCGTATCTAGAATCCATCGGAATTATCTGGGGAGATATTGCAGGTACGATCGTTAGATGGGACGTTCAATCCGGTCGTCGATTAGCCAATTGGTCTGGTACCGACTCTCCCATCCAATCGTTACGATTGTCCCGCGATGGAAAAACCTTAGCTGTTCTAATAGGTTCCTGGGAGCGCAGCAGTTCTCGTCACGAAGTGCACATGTTGGATTCGGCGACGCTGAAGCCGAGAGATATCGTTTTTGTACCAAGTGATACCGCTTTAGTCGTGAATCATGCAGAGCGAGACTGGGTCAGAGTCACTTGGGGAGGTACTGTTTTTGATTTGCAACATCAATCGCTTATTCAACGTGTTCCAAAGGTGAGTGTGTCGGGTTTGGTACTTTCGCAAGATATCGCCATTCCTGACGGCGAAGTTTCAAATCGAAGTATTCAATCAAGTGATTTGCCAGAATAGTACTTTGTTCGGTAGTGAGATTAAAATCGTTTGCTGAACAACAACTCGATGGTGGCTTAGATGCGTTCTTGGGCTCAAAACAATACATCTTGTCGAGCATGGTGTAGCTTTGGTTGCTGTCCTTAGGAGGAGCCTTTGATTCTAGAATTGTCTCCGCAGAGGATCCTGTGGTTTCGCAAGAAGCGGAAACTTCGGGCAAACGTTGGATGATGATTGCTTGCGGTTTGCCTGGCGATCAAGAGCATAGGGACAAGATGACGAATGCGGTTTCCCAGTTAATCGACGCGTCGGGGCAGGTGTTTGGCGTTGATGCGGAGAGGATGTATGTGTTGGTTGGGGATGAAATGATGCAGTCGGCGGTGAAGACCTCGCTTAGGACGGAGTTGTGTTCCGCTGAAACGGTCCAAGCGACGGTGAAACAAGTAGCAAGTAAACTTGCAAAAGATGATGAATTATGGATCATCTTATTAGGGCATGGGCATTTTTACGATACACAGAGCTCGTTCAATGTCGCGGGTAAAGATTTTGCTCAGCAGGAGTTTTCGCAGTGGTTAGAGACGATCGGTAATCATCGAACGGTCGTCATCTTGACCACATCCGTTTCGGGATTTTGGATCAAACCGCTTTCGCGTGCTAATCGGTTGATCATTACCGCGACCGAGCCTGGACTTGAGATCACGGCAACGGAATTTCCATACGCCTTCGCGGATATCGTTAGTAGCGAGGATGAGTCAAGTCGTTTGACGGATATCGACGGAGATGGAGCGTTGACGTTGTTAGATCATATCTCGCTACGAGTCGGGAGATCGTGGATCGGTTTCGTGGATTGCAAAGACTGCAAACTGAGCACGCCCAACTGGATGACAACGGAGATGGTCGAGGAACTGAAGTTCAAAGACCGTATTTGCCGTCAGAGTCAACTGATGCAGCGGATGGACCGGATGAGACAACTCAGACAATACGCCCGCCACTGATTGATAAAGCATCACTCGATGGTTTCCGCGCGAGACAAGTTCTAATCAAGGAGCCGAGAAAGTGAAAAAGCGTTTAGGTGCTACGCATCGTTCTGTTCGGTGGCTTTCGTCGTTGTGATTCATTTGCTTCACTCGTCACTGCGTGTGCAGGGTCAAGAGAAGACACAAGAGGCAGTGACTTCGGAAACGACAGATATTGCCAAAGAGCATTTTGAAAAGTTTGCTACGAAAGTCAAAACTTACCAATTGATCGAAGAAGAAACGAAGCAAGCTTTGCAACTGCAGGAGAATCCACTGTTTCGGTTTGCAAATGAAAATACTGTGTTTGGAAGTGTGTTTGTTTGGCATGACGATGATAAGCGGTTGGCAGCGATCGGGACGGTTGGTTCGCTTCCGATTAGTGGACGTGAAGTGGAGTTTATAGAATTGCATTTACTCAAACCCGTTGCGCTATCTCCGTTTTCGTTAAAAGGGCTACCCAGCAAACGTTGGAATCCAGATGTTTCGCGCCTAGTGATTCGCCCGATGCCAAAAGCACCGGATGTTGCTGAGAGTGAACGGCTACGAATAGTTCAAATGCGAAGCTTAATCAGGCGGTTTAGCGCGAGCATGCAGAACCAAGGAAGCCGTACGCACTTAAGACTCTTGCCTCAGCCGATTTATCGATATGTTGATAACACGACGGAGCGTGATGGAGCGCTGTTTGCGTTTGTATGGGATATTGGAACAGATCCAGAGCTAATTCTAAGAATTGAAGTTCAGGCGATTGAAGGGAAGCCTACTTGGCATTATCAGCCAATACGCTTCACGTGGCGTGAACTCGAGTTGAAGCTCGATGACGTAGACGTTTGGAAAGCGGAAGAATTTTTTGACCGTGAGTTGCCTGAGCAAAATGATCCATACCTAACGGGGCTTACCGAGGTGCTTCCATGAAGAATCCAGCGATTGGGATATGCATCTGTTTGTTTAACTGCACACTCGTTTTGCAATGTCAGCAGGTTTGCGCACAAGATTCAAGCACAGAAACCGAGGCAGCGTATGAAGTGTTCACAAAAGAGGCGCGAAACTACCAATTCACAGCGAAGAGCCAACCGTTGGTCATGCGAGACAAGCCGTTGTTGAATTGGGGTAATCCGGCGCGGAATAGTGAAAACGGCTGTATCTTTCTCTGGACCCGTGGCGATGAACCACGAGTCCTAGGAACCTGCTTTACATATGTGTATAGCACACAAGTGCGTCGCAAGCATGCGTTTTTATGTTTATCGGATGACCCTGTAGAAGGCAAGCATCGTGACCGTGTCATGTGGCTTCCAGCGGGCAACGCGGTTCAGTATCAATCGTTTGTTAACGCGACTCCGGTAGGAGGTTCGGAAGCTTTACGGAATAGCCAAATGCGTAACCTTGCGCGTAGATTTGACGTTACGATGACGGGAAAAGATGGGCGAACCGAACAGTGTCGGTTGGTACCACAGCCACTTTATCGCTGGGATGTTGAAGGGATAAATCAATCGTGCGGGGCTATCTTTTCAATGGCCATCGGTACTGATCCTGAAGCGATCTTGATCATTACGACGAAGGTGGATGAATCGAATCGCACACAGTGGAGATACGGTTGGGGGCGATTCACCTTTTTTCCATTGGAAGCTCGCTTGGACGGGCAATCGGTATGGAAAGTTGACGCACAAGAGAGTTTGCAGGCCAATATTCTTAGCCGCCCCGATTACCAACGTAATTCGTATATCACCTTCCGCCCAGATCAGTTGGATTTGGCAAATTAGGGGTCCTTATGATGTCCAGGATTCTATTCGTATTGCTGGGGTTGATATTGTTGTTATGGAACAACTTCGTGTTGTCCCAAGAACTTGATGCGAGTGTCGATGAGTTCAAGACTCGTTTCGCGCGGGCAGCTCAGAAGTTTGCAATGAAGAATGTGAACAATGAAGCGTTTGAGTTTGTTCAAAAACCATTGCTCAATTGGACAAATCCAGAACGACGCACGACAGCGGGAAGTCTATTTTTGTGGACGCAATCTGGGCATCCGAGAGTTATCATGTGCGCGTATCCCACTGGGAAGCAAGGTTTTGATTTAGAGATCCAGTCGCTTGCACAGGATGGAGTGATCGGCAGCATTGACGAGCGAGTGCTCTGGCACTGCGCTGCAGCTGGGGTTGAGTGGAAACGTATATCTCAAGTGTCGGCACCCGTTGAAATAGCATCGGGAAGGTTGCTTCAGATGCGACGTTTAGTCAACGAGTTTTCGGCAAGACTTGTACCGCCGAAGCGCAGTGATATTCCCTTAAGATTGTTGGCAACTCCGATATATCGTTATCCCGAACTTGAGGCCAAATCAAGCACGATTGATGGAGCCATTTTTGTATTTGTACAGGGGACTGATCCTGAGCTCGTCGTGTTGCTCGAAGCTGTCGAGATGGAAGGTGAGAGATTTTGGCAGTATGGGTTGGCAAGGATGACCATGGTGCCATTGCAGGTCAAGTACCGTGAGGAAGTTGTTTGGGAGGTTGATTGGGCGGTACGTAATCGCCAAGCGACTTCATGTTTGATCAAGCACCATGAAGTCGAAGAATGAGGTGATCTGATCTTTTTCTGCCGTCTCTTGAAAGTCGATGTCGGCACCAATTTCGTGATCGTTGACGATAAGTAGTTCGGTGCCAAGAACATGAAGTTGTGCGAGGCGCGACCTTGCCGCCTTGAACCACTTATTGTGTTCGTCCTTAAGTGCGACTTCCAGCCACCTCGGATCTCTCGTCGTCCGGCGTTAACTTTTTGGCGTTTCATCCGTGGAAAAAACTAAGGCTCCCCTGACCAACCCTGAAATCGAACCTTCTCCGAAAATCACTTTTTGCAAACCCTTGAAAAACAAGCCTTTGAACGGTTCGAGACCGATTTGGTGGGGTGCTCTGAGTGTGCCGCGTGACGGAAAAGTAGCTTAACAACCAGGGCTTCTGCTGCGCTCACTTTCGGTCGGATTTACTTTCCGTGACTTGGACCTAAGTGCTTATGTGTTGTGCCATTAGCTGCGTTTGGGTCTAAACGGTGCCCCATCGCGTTCTCGAACAAGTGCGACACTCGGCTTAACCACTCCGGCCAATCGGTAGTCACGAAGAGGTCTCGACGCATTGCTCACACTCTCGGCACCAACCGCACACGCAAACATAGGTTCCAACTCGGCCTGAAAAACTCGGTACTTAGTTTTTGCACAGGGCGGTAACCAAACAAATGATTCGTCGCGGCCGCTGATCCGATCGGAAGAATGACTACTTATCTTCCCAGTACTCAACACCATTCGCGTCCACGAAGCCACTCTGAAAGCTATCCGTCGCTTTGTCATAAATGTCAATCGCCCCAAGCCCGAATTGAAAATCCCAACAGTCATCGTATTTCGGTTCAATCACCCATTTACCGTTGATGTCAATGTATCCTCGCTTGTATTCACCGTCACTGCCCTTAACAGCGGCGCGAGAAAGCCCTTGGTGGAATGCAGCACAATACCCGAATCGAGGTTCAACAACCCATTTCCCTCTTGTGTCAATGACTCCCCAGAGTCCATTTTTCTTGGCCCCAATAGACTGTTCGTTGATATGCTCGCTCAAACTTTCCCATTCCGGCGGTAGACACCAGTGACCCGTCGGATCCGCAAGCCCCCAGCGAGGTTTACGTACTTCGCCCGGAGTCTGGGCCACAAGATGCCCGTCGTAGAAGCCCTCCTGAATCGCTGACCAAATGGGTGGCACAACTATGTCGCCCTTCTGATTGAGCAATCCCCAGACTTTTTCGTCATGTGAGTCTTTCAGTTTAGGAATAAACGGGGAAACTCCACTTTTGTCCGTGAACCCCGCGATTTCAAGAAATCGTGGAGCGATAACAAATTCACCTGATTTGTTTATGACGCCCCAAGCTGTCTTCAGAGGAGCAACGAGTTCCTTGACAGCCGCAAATCCATTATGAAAGGCACGACCTGAATGATGTTCGCATGGAATATCGGAGCATTTGGTTAAGTCCAAAGAAATGTATCCTGACTTTTCGTTTGTTAAGTCTTCGACCGCTAACATTCCGTCCGATATTTTTAAATAACTATCGACGCCTTTAACGGTACGCAGTATTCTTCCATTCCAATCGACGATCGTGGTGGTTTGGTCGTCGAAGTAGTATGTGAACTCATATCCAGAAACGGTCCACTCAACCTGCTCGACAATGGATTTTCCCGTGAGCGTTTTGAGCCCACAATTTCCTCTTTTCCCGCTACTGATCATCCACTTCTGACGGTTATTGTTTTCCACGAGGTTCACCATAGATATTAAGATCACACTTATCAACTCCAAGCTCGCGGTACAAGTCTTCTCGAATTTGACGACCGCGGATAAACCCAGGCCCAAGCAGCGTTCCCTTAAGACTTTCTGGGTCTCCAATGCCACGACCCAATCGAGCAGCGTTTTCGACAGTATCCCTATATTTCTTTTCAATGGCCTCAAGTTCCTCCTTGGACGCGCCAGGAGGAGCCCACACTTCGCCTGCAGCTAAAATCGCCGCCTCTTCGGGACTCGCGCCATTTGCCCGGGCTTCGTTATAGGCCCATAAGCCAAACATTGGCGCTATGACATATGTGCCTCCTTTTCTTATTATTGCCTTACCAGCGCCCTTCAGCAATTTAAATTTTGCAACGCCTTTAATAGTACATGGAGACTTTATTGCCACCGGTTTAGGTAAGCGATCGCCTATTTTCCGTGTCCAATCCTTTAAGCCTGTCAATCCGCCTTTTTCGATCGCTTCGTTGAAGCCTTTGATAAACTTGTTCTCTGTATTGTGCTTGACGTGATTCGCGAATTCTTCAGCAAACATCTTCTGCTGCGCTATCGTAAGTTTACCATCAGTGATTTTATTTTTATCCATAAATTTTTTTAACTCAGTGTTCATTTCGACACGGACATGGCCAGTGTAACCACTGTCCCCGTGCCGCCAGCGATTGTGACCTTCACCCTCAACTGAACTCCAATTGATTCCAACTCTGTTATCCTCTCTATCCCAAACTGCCGCCGCGCTTGGATCAAAATTAAACTCTCGCCACAGCTCTGCTGGTACTACGTGATGTCCTTCACGAGTGATTTCATATCCATGCCACTTCTCTTTCTTTGTTAGTCCGCTCGGATCGGTCTTTGCGGTTGGCTGATTTCCCGCATACCACGATAGGTTCGCATCACCTGCGGCAAAATGAATTGGAGGCTTGCTAATCGGGAACCGGCCTTCCGGCATTCCCGAACTGCTTTGACGTGGATTCGTCAACAACGGACCGCTGGCCGAGGACACTGGTGATACGTTACCTGTCGCTGGCGCGTTTATGGGTAACAGGTTTTCGCTAACTCCACAACTACACGAACAACTGCAATTCTCTTGTTCCTCCGGAACACCCGCCGCATGTCGATTTGAATTCGGCAGAGTATTGCCGTACTTTTTGGGCTTTCCATCGACTGGCACTTCACTCAACCCCAACGGGTCGATGTAGTTCACTGCATCGTTGCCCACATAGCGATACAAGTTCATATCGCTAGCACGCAACCCTAATGGATCAGGCGTTAGAAAACGTCCGGTGGCCGCGTCGTAGCCACGCATACGGTTGTCATACTGATCGGCAAGGGTAAACGACGGGGACACAGCATACGTAGGCGAAGGACAGGCATCCGAGCTGCACTTGCATTGCTAGCAATCATTGAAAAAAGGGGTCCAAAAGGACAGGCATTCTCCCCAAACTTTCCGTGCTAGCATTTCGCCAGTACTAAACGACGGGGACACAGCACACGGAGACGGAATCGAATGATAAAGAATCATATAGGACAGGCATCTGCCGGCGCTGGCATTGCTAGCATTTCGCCAGACTTCCCGATTTGCTGTCTATCCACTCCTAAACGACGGGGACACAGCACCCGGTAAACGCTAGCATTTCTGGGGACACAGCATAGCGGCGTCAATCTTCGGAATCGCAGGAGAAAAGCGGTTATTGGCGTGTAAAGCAGAGATTCGTTTGTTCCGCTGTTTTTTCTTCGTTAGCAACCTGGGTGTTAATCAAACGACAATTGCGGACAGTCCACGAACTTGGTGACATCGTTTCTGTCTCTGTTGGCAAAGCAAAAGCACGTGGCTTAGGCTTCCGAACGGGATGGTTGCAGTGCAAGACAAACATTGCGGAAGCCAAGAAACTGTGCCGGCCAATCAAAGAAAAAGTGCCGGGGCCGAGTGCACCTTTGACGCGAGATTTTCAACTTTCGGGAAGCTTATCTTGTCGCTTTGCAAGATTACTTTCCATTTCTTGCTCTGCTTCGTCGGGCGTCAACTTTACCTCAATGCCATCACGGCAGATAACGATTTTGGTGTTTGACACGCGAGATCGCTCGATGACGTTTCGACAAGCGTCTTGGAATGCGAGTTCTGCTTTAGCTATCAACGTATCGGAGCTGCTTTTTCTTGTCATCAAGTACATCCTTGTTGTCAAAATGCTCTACAAGCGTTTTAGGTCGAGCAGACCTGCTTGGATTGCGAAGTAACCAAATAGCCCGCCAAGTGCTATGACCAATCTTGAACCGCCAATCCTGTTACCCTTGTAAACTCGGTGACGTTGCTTGTTACTAGCGTAAGTTGGTGCCTGAGGCAAATCGCGGCAATCTGAAGATCGTATGGGCCAATGACTTCTCCACGAATCTCAAGATCATGGCGTAGGCTTGCATAATGGGTAGCGTCGATGCCATCAAAGGGTAGGCATTGAAATGGTGCAAGCAAGGCTTGCACCATAGTCACACGCTTCTGGCGATTACCATATTTCTCAGCACCATGCAGAAGCTCGGACACTACAATCGAGCATGTAAAAATGTCTTGCGGCGACACTGTCAAAAGTCGCTTGCGAACCACGCTGTCAGGATCTTTCAGATACATGATCCAAGCGTTGGTATCAAGTAGATACTGCATCACCAGTCGTCCCGGCGAGGTATAGTTCCTTGCGATGGACGCTCAAAAGGCTCGTTGGCAAATGCTCCGGCGGTTTGTTGGAAATAGCCTTCAGGCCACGCATCCTTCTTTGCCACCAACCTAAGCTCAAACTCAACTTCGGATTTCTCTGGCAAGTCAACGGTTTCAATCGGCCGAAATACACCGTTCTCAAATACGGCGTGAATCGTTTTGTTCATCCCAGAACTCCTAGACAGACCGACAGCCAAAACGCCAGCAGATTGGCCGTACGACGATTATACCACACAAAGCAATTTGGGTGAAATTGATCGTTGGAACGCCGCTGCAGCCATGAATTTGAGGCTTCCACTGACCGTTTTCGGTCAGTTGCTTAGCTTGCACCTACCTAAAGAAAGAGTCTCAGAAGAGATCTTGCGAGCGGACGTCATTTGCACCAATGGCCGTAAAACCCCGGAACACCATTCGTACCTGTCTTCGTTCGCTAGCGCGAAAAGAGTCGGTTGGTCCGGTTCCTCCCCGTGCGAGAAACTCATCGGCAGCATGGCGAGTTGTAGATAGTGCGTGAAAAGCGGTTATCGGCTTGTAAAGCAGATAAAGGACATAAAGGACAGGCATCTGCCGGCACTGGCATTGCTTACATTTCGCCAGACTTCACGATTTGCTGTCTATCCACTGCCAAACGACGGGAAGCGACGGGGGATACTAAACGACGGGGACATAGCACACGGTAAACGGGTTCCAAAAAAAATGAAGGAAAGGACAGGCATTCGCCCCAGAAGGAAAGGACAGGCATTCCCCCCACACTTTCCGCTTCAAAAAGGACAGGCAGCTCACGCCGCTGACATTGCTAGCATTTCGCCAAAGTTCCCGATTTGCTGCCTATCCACTCCTAAACGACGGTGGTAAACGACGGGGACACAGCATACTAAACGACGGGGACGCAGCACACGTAGACGAAGGACAGGCATCCGCGCTGCACTTGCATTGCTAGCAATCATTGAAAGACTCGGTGCTTTAACCGGAAATCCGGTCCACATCCAAAAAGGCTGGCGAGTCAGGTTAATTGGTTTCGCCTAGCGTGTAAGCCTGATCGCAGATTTCGACACCAGCGTTCCGTCGTCCTTTCCATTGATTCTGAAGTGTTCCTTGGTTTGTAAGTACTTGCTTCTTTATTGCTCTTTGGACAACTACTGCCCGATTCGGTGGCCCTTGAAAAGGCGCGGCGATCTCAGCAGATACGGATGCGGAAAGACATTACCCGATGATTGATTGAAAAAATTTATTGATATGAATGGAATGTTTAAATATTCCTTGTAATTAACCAGCCTAGAATCTGTACAAGTCGGTCGACTGATCTAGAAGGACGAAAATCACAGGAAAGATTCATCGTTTAAACTTCAGGGGGTCTTTATGTTCACCGAACAACACAGGCAAAGGCGCGGTAAAGCTCTAACGGAAGCGTTTTTTCATCGCATGGATCGGGAGTTAATTGCAGATATAGGTAAGCGGCTTGATCGTGAGGCAAAGTTGAGCGCCTTCGAGGCAACCACTGGGATTCGTGATCCAAAAGTCATTGGAAAATTCGTGGATGCCGGTTTCAATTTGAAGACATTGACGGCTTTTTTTTGGGCGCCTGCAGTCCTCGTTGCTTACGCCGATGGTTGTGTCGATGAATTTGAGAAGGAAGCGATCTTAAAAGCCCTTATGAATAAGGGAATCTCGAATGAAGTTGCTGACATGTTGATTTCGCACTCATGGTTTCGATACGGTCCGATTGAGGAGTTGTGGCGGATTTGGGAGGAGTTAGCAATTGCAACGCTGGCTCCATTGTCTTCAGACGAACGTAACGCGTTGATCGATGAAGTGTTGGATTTATGCTACGCGGTTGCTCGAGCCTCAGGAGGGATTCTGGGTTTCGGAAGGATTTCTGTTTCAGAGTCAGAGTTAATTGCCCGAGTCACAGCGTCGCTCAAATCCATGTCGTCGACGAGGATCTGAAAAAGATAGGACCCGTGCGGATTGGGATCTGCAATATCAAGCCTGAAATCCACTGATGGAGGAAGTCCAGAGGCAGGGCATCAGAAGTTTACGAAGAGGCTCTCGAAGGACTCTTTAGGAGGTAAAGGCTGAGAGTAAGCAATTCAACAAAAAAGTGTTTTCATGCAAGTAATTTCGTGGTAGAAGTCTTATTAATCGTATTTCGGTTGAGCCGGTTCGCTTTTTTTCAACACATTTGTAGGTTAAGCTAATAGTTTGCATGTTAGAGATTGAGTTTTTCAAACATCAAGAAGTGAGGCAACGTGCTGTGAACTGGCTCAACTATCATCACCTGCAATACTTTTGGGTTGTCGCACGAGAAGGGTCGGTGGCGCGCGCCAGCGAGATTTTGCACGTGACACCCGCAACGATAAGCATCCAGTTGCGTGATTTGGAAAAGTCGCTAGGCGTTGAACTCTTTCAAAAGTCGGGACGAGGGTTAGCGCTTACAGAGATGGGCATCGCGGTGCAGGCTTATGCGCAGGATATCTTTTCGACAGGTCAAGAGTTATTGGACATGGTCAATGGGCGTCCCATTGGTGGCCCCATGGTTTTGAGGGTTGGCATCAAGGATGTAATGCCAAAACTAATTGCTTATCAATTGCTCGAACCGACACTTCATATGAAAGACGATGTTCGACTTTTTTGTTTTGAAGGAGACATTTCCAAATTGATTACAGACCTAGCAATTCATAAGCTCGATGTGGTGCTATCTGACACACCGATTGATCCTTCGATAAAAGTTCGAGCCTACTCCCATTTGTTGGGCGAATCGAACGTCGTTTTTGTTGGAACAAAACTACTCGCAAAAAAGTATCGCGTCGGATTTCCACAAAACCTTAACGAGGCACCTCTCTTGTTACCTATGAAGAACACGATTCTACGTAGGTCTTTAGATTATTGGTTTGAGCAAATCGAAGTACGCCCAAGGATTGTCGGTGAGTTTGATGATAGTGCAATGCTCAAACTCATGGGTGGCAAAGGAGTTGGTATTTTCCCTGTGGCAGAAGTCATTCGTAAAGAAGTGGAGACTATGTACGGAGTCGAGTTAATCGCCAACGTACCAACAGTCACGGAGAAGTTTTATGCATTGTCAGTTGAGCGAAAACTTAAACATCCTGCGGTGCTGGCAATTACGGAAGCGACGCGGAGAAAGAAGCTTATTAACCGAGGTTAAGGCTGCAGGTAGCATCAATCGCGTCCAGACTTCTATAGAAGATTAATGCCACAAACTCGCTCTTAATTATGGTTTTACCCTGTTAGGTCCGAGGGAGAGTCTGCAACTTTCGGTTCTAAACCAGCGAAAGTAAGTTAAAGTAGTATACGAAAATTCACTAAAATTGAGTTCTGTGCCCTTGATGGATGGGTGGGTTTGTGTACACTTCTCAGTATAGGGAGGTGAACCACCATGACTAGTCCAAGAAGTTTGCTCGTTGATTTGGAACAGACGCGCTGGTACCACTGTATCTCCGGTTGTGTCCGCGGGGCGTTCCTCCTGAGTGAGGGAGAATTCGATCGCAAAGATTGGATCGAAAAACGATTGGAGACGCTCGCTCAGATCTTTTCCATCGCGGTCGCTGGTTTTGCTATTCTCGACAACCACTTGCACGTGCTCTGTCGCCTGGATCCCGAGCCCACAAAGCAGTGGAGCAATGAACAAGTCGCGCGGCGCTGGTATGAGCTATATCCCAAGCGCGATAAGCATGGTAAACCGCTGCCGATGTCCGATGCTTGGCTTAAGGATAAGCTGAGTAAACCCGAATGGATTGAACAGATTCGGGAGCGGTTACAGAATCTGGGCTGGATGATGAAATGTCTGAAGGAGCCGCTTGCGCGGCTGATCAATCGCGAGGAGAAACGCCGCGGCACCTTCTTCGAAGGACGTTATAAAAGCATTGCTGTTTTGGATGAAGAATCGCTGCTAACGACCTGCGCATATATTGATTTGAATCCGGTGGCGGCGGGGATTGCAGCGACGCCTGAAGAGAGTCCCTACACGTCGGTCAAACAGCGGGTTGAGCATGTGGCCAAAGCCGAACGGTTGAATGACCTGAGCGCGGCGAAGGAAGGCAATGCGGCGGCTTCTAAGCGAGCCAAGTTGCTCGAAGAGCATCTTTGGCTTTGCCCGATTGAAGATCGTCGTGAGTTGGATTCGCAGCGTGAAGGGATGCTGAAAGGCTTTACGCTGGGAAACTATTTGTTAGTGCTGGATTATGTAGGCCGACTCCATCGTGATGGCAAAGCGGCAATCTCCAAAGAGCTTGACGATGTGTTTACGCGGCTCAAGTGTGATGCGAGCAATTGGACGGAGCGGATAAATAATCTCAAAGGCAAACGCCTGATGGGGCGATTCATGGCCGCAACCAAGGAGAAGCTCGTTGACGCGGCGAAGCACTACGGTCTGCGCCGCATCGTCAACGTGCATGGTTGTGAGTAAACATTGACGTCTCGGGTTTTAGGCTACCTTTTCGCAACTTCTTTGCTTAAGTCTGAGATGCTCCTGCGCGCTCGGGCTCTCTTTCTTTTCTCAAAGTCTGCATCTGTGCAGCTCTTGGATTGCTACTAGCCATCATTTACGACGTCAATTCGCGCAATCCGCAAGTGAAACCAGATCCTGAGTACGATTCAGACTTCTGAATGCAACTGACTTCTGAAAAAAGGACAGGCACTTCAATTATGAGTGCCTGTCCCGTGAATTACCGTGAATTAGTGCCTGTCCCCTGTCCTGGCCTGATGAAAACTTTAGTCTCATGCTCGCTTGTTCGCCGTGCCCCATGCCGGCTTGCCCGGCATGAGCATCAGTTTGACAGGCTAGAAACCGACGCGCCCGCTTCAAACTCCTCTTCTTTGGTTCTTACGGCGAGCAGATCGCCTTCCAGTACGAATTCACTCCCCCGAGCCGCAATTCAACAGACGTAATCGAAGCGATCTGCTTTGGTCGTCTCATCACAAATCGCTTCGATCAGGCGATCTGGATATCGGCTCGGGGGAGTGGATTCGTATTGGGAGACGATTGGCTCGCCGCTTGATCGCAAACGCAAGAGAATGGCAAGCACGCATTGATGCTAGCCTGTCAAACTGATGCTCATGCCCGGCAAGCGGGCATGGGGCATGGCCGAGTTGTAGCCCGAGGGCGCGCAATGAAACTGTGCAGTGCAATTCAGCAGTTTTTATCAGGCCACCCCTGTCCTGTGAGTGTCCCGTGTGTCCCGTGACTGACATCAAATATGAGTGGCTGTCCTGTGGACTGCTGTGGACTGAGTGCATGTCCTTTGTACTGACCTGTCTGTCCTTTGTACTGACCTGTCCCGTGAATGAGTGCCTGTCCCGTGGACTGCGCCTATTTAGTGCCTGTCCTGTTGTTGGATGTTTGGAGCAGATTGCACATGGCTTTGCCGAGGGCGTCGCCGACAAGGAAATAGGTTTCTGCGTTGCCAAATTCGTGGTGTCCATGCGTGGGATTCGGCGAATCTTCGGCACGACGCACAAAGTCGTGTGTTGCAACGAAAACAGTCGGGCCTTCAGTCTGTAGACGCTTCGCTGCACCCGCTTGCGCTTTCCTTAAATCGTTCCAGCTTCCGGGCGCTTCACGCCATGGACCCGTGATTTCACCAATCACCACAGGCAGTTGGGCTTTGTCAAATTCTCTGCGAACATCGCGGACCAAATGCACTAAATTTTCTTCATACTGCGGTATCGCACGAGTTGGGTCGACTCCATCATTCCATCCTTGATACCAAACGAATCCTGATAACTCCCCCCGATGACCATGAAGCTGCGGAAAGTCTCTCTCGATATTTGCCAGCGCTTCATGCACTTCTTCGATCATTTTCTTGTAGTACCGCCCGACTTCTCCACCAGCACTCGGCGGTCGGAAATCAGTCATCAAGCTCTTGCCGCCCCACGCTGTCTTGATAATCAATATCGGTGACGCATCGTTGTCCGCGACGACATGACCGAACTGTAACTCAGGGCCAAAGTGGTGCGAACCACCATACGCTGTGAAACCTATTCCCAGCGGCCCTTTGCGAAGCTCGCCTTCTTCCAGTTGAAAACGAACGAAGGCATCGTCGCGAAGCCGCCAATTACCATCTTCGTTTCGCAAATGAGCGATGCGGGCTCGCTGTTGCTTGTCGTTCCAAAGCGACAACAGTGTGCCGCGACCTTCGTTATAGTCCTTGCCCGTCAAATCGACGACCGCTTGACCAACCATGTTTGACTGCCCCGCCAGCACGAAAACATGGACCGTTTTCTGCTCCGCTAAACTTAAACTCGCCCAAATGGTCCCAAGACACAACGTGAAGATGTAGTGCAATTTCATTCTTTCCTGATTTCAATTTGTCTTTCGCATGTGCCAGACTAAGTCTTTCCCTGAACCTTAACTACTCTGCCTCAAGATCTCTCTCAATTCCCTTACTCAATCACCTTGAATCGCTTAACTTCGATTGCAGCGTGCCCTGATTTGCGGAACGGACGAGGCATCGGTTGTGCTTGTCTATTCAAGTCAATAGTACGCGTACGAAGAGTATACTCGCCTACCGATAGCCCTTCGCAAAGGAATGCCCAGTGAACCTTCCCAAGCGGCAACGGCCATGTCTTTGGCTTTCCCGCTTCAAACCCAATCGTATCCTCGGGAATCCGACCATTCGCTAACCCACCACCCCAATCCTCAGGCGGCCCAATGATTTCGGCGTCCTGCCAATTCATGTTTGTGAAATACTCGTCGTCTTTGGCAAGAGCCTCTCGTTCATCATGGATTGCTACTTGAACTTTACTAACTCCCGAGATTCCGACTTGAGCATAACCTGTCACAGCGAAGCGATCATTCTGTTTGACCTCTTTCGGCAAACTGAGCGTCGCCGCAAACGACTTTAGTGGGCTATCCAAATCATTGTTGCCGCTGGCATAAGTATCGTTCGCGTACTCAAGGTTAGTTAAGACGATCGTGTTTAGCCATTTGATTGACTTAAAACCATAGTGTTCTGGTACCACCACACGAACCGGGCCGCCTCGCTCGCTTGATAGCCACTCTCCGTTTAACTTGTAACATAAGATGACAGGTGGCAATCCGTATGGATCTTCAAATACTCGACTTGCCGGTAACGAGCTTTGAAACATCTGCTTTGGATCGTCATTGTGATAACCATAATAAAACACACGACGCAAATCTTCTTTGGGCTTGGTCATCCATAAAACGTCTCGCATCGGAACACCTTCCCAAATTCCCATACCCAGCGGACAACCGATATTCAAACAAGTCATCACCTTTGGAAACCGAACTGCGCGGGTCTCCGCTAACTTCATTAGATCTTCGAAATTCAGTGCATTCCCTTCCTGTTTCGTAAACTGTTTACCAAGTTTCGATGGGTGGTCGGGATCGCTGATAACTTCAAGTCGCCACGACTCACGGGTCATGCCCACTTCTGCTTTCTTCGCGTCCGTTAACTGATGCGGAATCGGCTTTCCACGAGATACATCACGAAAATCTTCCTGGCGAGTCATGTACGATTCAAGTTTCGATATAGCTTCCTGCATAGTCGTATCTCTTTCGCTGCTGTAACCCACACGTTCGACAACCCCCATCATCGCAGCGGCGGATGCTCCCAGTCCCATGAAACACCTTCTGCTCAGACTCTCGTGCTCCGGTCGCAGTCTTTTTGTCGGTTCTAGCATTGTTTAGTTTCCTCGACTGAACACGCGTCGTACTTCGATTAGGCCAATAACTAGAGAATAACTCTTAAAGGGCAGCCAATGCCGATTCAAGCCTTGAAAACTCGAATTCGAAACCTGCTTCAAGCAGTCGTTTCGGAACTACATAGCGTCCATAAAGCGCCAATTCAGGATCGGTTCGCAGCACCAACGGCGCTCCGATTCGAACCATCCATTCAAATGCGGGCAGACCAATAGGCATTCTCATTGATCTACGTAGCGTGCGCATAAACTCCGCTTGCGAAACAGGGTGAGGTGCAGAAGCGATGTAAACTCCCGACATTTGCTCGTCAATGATCGCTCTAGCAAACAATCGATTCATGTCTGTCTCATGAATCCATGACATCCCTTGAGTTCCATGACCAACGCGGCCTCCCAATCCCAACCTCGTGATCAAACTTAGGGTAGACATCGCACCACCGCCAGCACCACGATCACGACCGATCACAAAACTTGTGCGGAGTACGACCCCTCTCTGGGTCGATAACTTGCTCGCGACAAAAGCCGCTTCCCAAGCACGTCCGACATCCGGTGCAAAGCCAATGCCTTCGGCTGAACTCTCGTCGCAAATTAACTTGGGTGGATCACCATAGATATGCGCAGTACTCATCTGAATCCAAAGCGACGGCGGTCGGTCAATCGACTGCATTGCCGCACCAAGCACTCGCGTTGATTCAATACGAGAACGAAGAATCTCATCTCGATGGTCTGATGTTTTGATACAGTTTACAGATCGACCGGCCAAATTGATCAACACATCAGCGCCATCAAGTTCTCGATGCCATTTATCTAAAGTTCGAGCGTCCCAGTTAATGCAATTCCATTTACCATTCACTTTCGGATGGGAGCGAGAGAGGATTGTGACCCTTGCGCCATTACTCGTGAGATAGCTCGCAAGCGAAACGCCTAAAAATCCACTACCGCCTGCGATCACAATCTTCTTTTCGGACAAATTCATATCGCGAAATCCCTGGCTCGATCTACTTTCACTCAAAATCAACCGAGACATTCCAACCGGCATCCGTCTCACACGCAATTATGAGCGACCTCTTCCAATTCGTTCGGTATCTTTTGACCAGCGATAGATACTGGGATGCGATCTGATAAATCGTGTTACTCAAAGTGACTTTACCTGCGTCGGGATGATTCTCAAGCAACCCGATATCTGCACCTCCATCCTGCGTGGCAACTAGTTCGAACTGAATCTCCGACATCGATTCCGGTGTCAAGGACACAAGCTCATTGACGAACGCCGTCGTCAGTTGCTGTAACTGCATTTCAATTTGTTGGTCAGCCATTTAATGGACTCCCGAGATAAGGCCCCAGCTACTCAGAGCTTGTTATAACATTCCTTCTGTCTGTCTGAGGGAGGCGACTCCACATTTACCGCCTTTCAGACCATAGATTCACTTGATTTTGGCACCAACCGAAATCATGCTCGGAGTGCTGTGCAAAGGTTTAGAGCTGCACATTTAAACTTTCCGCGAGTCAAGGTGGAGCCAAGATGCTGTCGTTCTTAAAAAAACTCATTGGAACTCGCTCCGTCGTACCAACCGGATTTCTTCCCACGGGCCTCAGGATTATTGATCTGCTCACACCCGTTATTGCTGGAACGGACAGTTTGATCACTGGAGATCAAGGCTCGGCATCACTCGTGCTTGGAAACGAGATCCTTGTAAGGTTGCAGACCCCCGAGATCCGCACCCTCATCTATTTCGAACAGTCACTCGATGATCTCGAAGCTCGATGTACAGAACTGAGATCTTACCTTCCGCAAGCGCCAGGCTACGTCACCGAAAGCGTGACAGCGAAAGAATTGGCTGAGCATCTAGCTGGCATCCCAAGGTCAGGGCATGTGCTTATCGGCGCAAGCGGCCACAGTGAAAGGTTCCTTCAATCGTTTCGCTTGGCAATTGAAAGCTATCGTGAAGCGAATGGACAATCACCATGTATTACCTCATTGGCTATGGCCACCCGTCATCATCCTTCTGGCTTTCACAGCGTGGTTCATTGCTCAGCACTCGTCGCAAAAGAAGGAATCTATCCGGCGGTCTTCCCCCGACTAAGCAACGCCAATGAGTCTTTCCGGCCAGATGCGCCTACCAGCGAGATCATTACGCGAGTTCGCAATGCGATTGATCAAACGATCGAAAACCTGTACCCAGGTGCTCTTACCGATGGTAACTGGTTCATGAATCAGTCAGAGAAACATCGATCACTCGTGCAATCCTTTGCATTCATGAGTCAGCCATACTATGTCGCGGAACCCTACACGGGAATGAAAGCCGAGAGAGTATCGTTGAAAGATGCCGCTGCCCAATTTGACAAGATTCTGTCGGGTTCCTTTCTCAGCTTGGCACCCACGGCGTTTCGATACAAGAACAGTTTGCCGATTCAAAGTTAGTCGGTTTCTCAAATAAAACCTTCTGAATCGAACCTTGACACCCTTCGCTGCAGGTCATATAGTTGCCTAGGAAACTAACGAGGCGTCGATGACCGAAAAGCAATCTCTGTCACACTTGAATGACCACATTGGATACTGGTTGAGGTATGTCTCTAATCATGTTTCGCACGCGTTTGCAAGTAAAGTCGAAGCACGTGGTGTGACGGTTGCTGAGTGGGTTGTACTCCGAGCGATGTTTGACTCGGATGCACTAACCCCAAGTCAGCTCGCAGAGAAAGTTGGCATGTCGCGAGGTGCCATATCCAAGCTCATTGAACGGCTTTCTCAAAAAGCATTAGTTAAACGTACTTCATCAACCGACGACCGTCGGTATCAATCCATTACGCTTACTCCTCAAGGCAAACGACTGGTACCGACTCTGGCCAGGCTGGCGGATGAAAATGATCAAGCGTTTTTTGGACATTTGAAACCAACCCAGCGGCAATCTCTCATCGAGCTTCTCGAGGACATTGTTCGTCGTAACGGATGGAAAGATGTTCCAGTCGAATGAAACTAATTGCCGTAACACAAGGACTTATATGAACAGCGAACAACAACACGTGGTTGAGGAATGCGCTCGTGGAGCAATCGCGGGCACAATGAATTTTCCTGAAATCGTGAGCAAGTTAGCGGGCGTTGGTATTGAGCGTTATCACGCTGATTACGTTCGTCAGGAAATAACCTATTATTCCTCATTGGACGAATCTACGGTTATCGAAACTCCACATCCGAAGCACCGAATTGCGAAACGTTTTAATTGCATGGCAGTAGAATCGGCTGTGCGCCAGAGCCAGAGAAATGAGCACACTTATTTGGATTTCATTCGAAAAACGGCTGCGGCCGGATGTGTTGGCTACTTTGTTCAAATCTGCGGCGGGCAGGTAATCTACTTCGGTCGAGATGGGGATTCTCACATCGAGCGAATGCCCTGAACGTTTTATTAGATGTCCGTTTGCCTAATTGGACAGCGCCACTTGGCAAGCTATGCTACGTGGCTTCATGGAATTTTCGTAGCCACCGCTGCCAAGTGGTTGAAAATCCTAACGATCTAGTCCTCTGTCTGGCGATTTTGATGTTGCGCGTTTTGAAGTATTTTCGTGCTCAATGAAATGGACCGCTACGCGAATCGAAACGGTTGTCGATTCCAATTGATTTTGTGCTCATCGATTGTGGTTATGTAAGACCCTCCCCGGCCGCTACGGCGTCCGACCCTCCCGCAGGCGGGCGGGTGGCTCAAAAAACGCGCAACATCAAAATCTGGCGACGATGGCTACCAAGCTTACCAAGTGGCGCTGTCCAACTAAGAGTAATCTAAAACAAACAGGCTATTTCGAAAATAGATAATGGAACGTGACCTTGTTATAATCACTCAACAACATCTCTTCAGGAACAGAAACTATGAAAGCTCGGCTCTTCGCTTCTCTTCGCCCCTTTGCACTTTCCAACGTAGAAGCCGCATTGTCCAAAGACTTTGAATGCCAAGAGATTCCACGCGGTAAAACCAGAAAGGTTTTGATCGTAAAGTCTCAGGGCGTATTGGTTATGGAAGCGGTCGTGTTCGATGATATCGGTAATCGCGATACGACGGGAGACGTGTCGCGACGCAAAGAAGCCTTTCCAGACGCTTTCGGTAATGCTTTGAAGGATGGCTCTCTGAAGTTTATGTTGTGTACGGTCAATGACGCGAACACAGCGGCCGTTGAAAAGGCTATCGGGTTAGTGAGCTCAGGCGGAATTGTAGAGTTCGAAGTAGCTGAGAAGGTTCAGGTCCTCTAGCGTTCATCGAAAACCGAACCTAATCAATGCAACTAACAGCGAGTCATCATCGCTGTTGCTACATCAATAGCTTGGCGTGGAAGTCTCGCTCACAGCGTTGAACGGCGAGTTGCACGGCCGAGTCCGCTTCAGCACCCGATAAGGTCGCGTCGGGTTTTTGCAATACAAGACTCATCAGAATCCGCTTCTTCCCTTCGCCATCTTTCTTAGGATCGCGATAGGTTTCAACATACTGCAAATCCATGAGTTGAGTGCCCACTGCATGTCGGACAGCCGTCGATAGTTCTGCCCAGCGCGTGGTTTCGTCGACAACGAGATTGATATCACGTGAGACCGCAGGATAAGGACTGATTGGACGATGTTGGGGAGTGAGTTTGGCCAGACTAAAGAGCAAATCGAGATCGATTTCGCAAAGAGTAACAGGACGATCGAGTTTGTGTTTTCTTCGAGCAGCTTCGCTCATCACTCCGATGAATCCAAAGCGTGTTTCATTGATGAGCCATTCTACGGCAAGTTCGTCGTCTAGAATCTCGGCGCGATGTTCGATCCAGCGTGAAGTATCGTGAATTCCTAGTCGTTCAAGCAACGTTTCGACAAGACCTTTTGTGGCAAAGAAGTCTTTGCCAGAAACCCACGCCAGGACATTCTTTTCTTGAGGCAATGCATCGGGAACGGGGTTGGGCAAATAGATATGAGCGAGTTCATACAAGTCGGCTTCGATGCCCGAAGCGGATTGGTTGTGATAACGCGAGTTCAGTAGTGAAGGGAGCAACGTGCGTCGTAAGGTGCGCGCACCTTCAAGCATCGGCGTTACGGCTTCGAGCGCCGGTAACTCCGTCCAAGGACTGTACATGGCATCGGTCGAACTGGTCACAACACTCGGCGTCATCGCTTCACAAAAGCCTTGTGAACCGAGAACCAAACGAACCTGGTCGAGCGCCTGATCCAAAGGCCGACGGCGACTAGTAACGACTGGGATGGGGCTATTGTCGGGAATCTTATCGTAGCCATGAACTCGTGCGATCTCTTCGATCAAATCGATCTCACGCGTCAAATCGTGACGCCATGTTGGAGTTGAAACGGCGATGCGTTCAGGCACAGGAGACTCTTGTTCCTGGCAACCAAGCGATTGGAGGATACGTCGTACATCGTTTTGCGAGACTGGAATGCCAAGGATGCGCTCGATTTGGTTCCATCTCAAGGCGATGGCTGGATGCGGTTGTGGTTGCGGATGAGACTCTATCATCCCCTTTGCCAAAGTCCCTCCCGCAATTTCGAGAATCAATTCGCAACAACGACGACTTGCCCAGTCAAGTCCCACGGGATCAACTCGGCGTTCAAAGCGGAAAGAGGATGGACTATGGAGCTTAAGTCGCCGGGCCGTACGTCGCACGCTCAACGGTGCGAAGTCTGCTGATTCGATTAAGAGATCTCGTGTTTGGGTTGTAACTTCTGACAAAGCACCACCCATGACCCCGGCGATTGCCAAGGGGCGGCGCGCATCTGCGATGACGCAATCGGTTGTTTGTAATACATAGCTTCGATGATCGATTGCTTCAATCGATTCGTTCGCTTCCGCAGCTCGGACGATGATACGCTTGCCTTGCACATGCGCCAAATCAAACGCATGCAAAGGTTGCCCGCATTCGAAAAGCACGTAGTTGGTGATATCAACCACATTGTTTACAACGCCAACGCCAATCGTACGTAGCGCACTTGCCAACCACTCCGGGCTAGGACCGATCTTGACCCCTTGTATGACTCGTGCTGTATAGCGCGGGCAAGCTTCGGGAAATCGGTTCTCCACTTCGATGAGTGTTTGAACGTCAGGGCCTGCGGCTTTCGGCTGCGGATTTGGGATGCATAGGGGACTGTTAAGCAGCACTGACGCTTCGCGGGCAACGCCGATATGCCCCAAGCAATCACCTCGATTACTCGTGATTTCTAAATCGATTACCGTATCTTCGCCGACACGTTCAATCGATTCGAGATTTAAACCTGCCATGGCAAAGCGATGGCCGAGTTCTTCAGGGGTAATCTGCAGATTGAGATAACGCGCTAACCAAGTCCAACTAACGAGCATGATTGCCTCGAGACTTTGCGTCCTTTAAGTAGCCATCGATGAAAGCCACGCGGGAGCATTAGAACTGCCGCAGAAAACGAACGTCACCGCTGTAGAGATAACGAATATCGGTGATCCCATGGCGCCGCATACACAATCGTTCTACACCCAATCCGAATGCAAAACCCGTGTACTCTTCGGGATCATATCCGACAGCTTGTAGCACGGCTGGGTCAACCATGCCCGCACCACCGAACTCAATCCAGTTCTGGTTCCAGCGAAAGTCGACTTCAACACTTGGCTCGGTGAATGGAAAGAACGATGGTCGGAACCGAATTTCAACGTCGGACCCCAAGTAGTTTGCTGCAAACGTCTTGAGAACCGTTTTGAGGTTTGCCATCGTGATGCCTTTATCAACCAACAGCCCTTCCATCTGATGGAACATCGGGAAGTGCGTTGCGTCGGCTTCATCGGGACGATAAACACGACCGAGTGAGATGATTCTCACCGGAGGTTTTCGCGTTTCCATCACGCGGATTTGAACCGTACTCGTCTGACTTCTTAGCAACCGCGACCGTTCGTGCGCCGGGCTACCATGATCACCGCGCGTTTTGGATGCGGTGGCCAGATAAAAGTTATCAAGGGGATCGCGTGCCGGGTGATCTTCGGGAATGTTCAATGCGACGAAGTTATGCCAAGGGTCTTCCACTTCAGGACCTTCGGCGACTTCGAAACCCATACGAGCCATGATCTCTTTGAGATGTTCAATGGTCTGGGTTACTGGATGAATATGTCCAATCGGAGAACGCACGCCCGGCAGGGTAACATCGGGTTTAGGGCCTTGTCGTTTCGAAAGACTTTTGCCAGCGTTCTCGGCTGCCCGATCAAGAGCTTCCTGCAATCGCTGCTTGACTTCATTGAGTCGTTTGCCTGCAAGCGGTTTGTCTTCGGTCGCGACATCCGCCAGTTGTTTTTGCACGCTCTTGAGTTGACCGTTTTTGGCACCCAAGAAACGCACGCGCGCTTCCTCGACCGCGGACGCATCATTGGCCGCACTTAACGTTGCGATTGCTTCGTTCTCTAACGCATCCAAAGCGGAGATAAAGTCAGACAAAGCCATGCCTAACTCCAAGGGACATGAGTGGGCGAGAACTCAGCGGGGCAAAACAACCCCGCCGAGTGTTAAGAGCATTAGAATCAAGCGGCTGAAGAAAGGCTAGGCAGCCAATGCCGCGCGCACTTGGGCGACGATGGAGTCAAAGCCGGCTGGATCATGGATCGCCATTTCGGATAGCGTTTTGCGATCGAGCTGAATGTTGGCTTTGGTCAATCCGTGGATGAACTCGCCATATCGCATTCCGCGCTGACGGACTGCCGCGTTGATACGAATGATCCAGAGTTGTCGGAATTCGCGTTTCTTCACCTTGCGATCGCGATAGGCATATGCACCTGCTCGCACCAAGGTTTCTTTCATCGAGCGATACAGACGGCCACGACCGCCTACGTATCCTTTGGCTCGCTTAAATAGTCGATTCTTTGATTGTCGGCGCGCTGCGCCTCGTGTCGTACGCATTGAATTTCACGTTATGCGTTGTTTGCAACTCAGGCCGTTTCCTACCGTAGGAAACCGTTCCAAGCCCAGCCGCATCGGTTAATAAAAAACGATAGCCTTGCTTTAGTAACTGTTCTTACCCAAAGCACGATGGATCTGATGCAACATCGTTTTGCTCAGAACACGCGTACCACGCAACGTGCGCTTCCGCTTCTGGCTCATGCCGGTTGCCAAGTGGCTTGTGCCGGCACCGCGATGCTTCGCTTTGCCGCTAGCGGTCAAGCGAAATCGCTTTTTGATCCCCTTATGGGTCTTCATTTTGGGCATGGTTCAAACCCTGTCATTCAAACGCTGAATCTCAGCAAATACGCTTGCATTTGCCGTCACCCCGCCCCCTTGAGGGGATGGAGCCTTTTGGAATCCCGGAATATATCGACCAGTGGCAGGATGGGAAAGGGGAAATAGTGGGCGAAATCCTACCATCTTTGGGGCGTTTCTAGCGATTTCTGGGTTGGTTGATCGTCCCGGTCAAGTCCTCCCCGGACGCTACGGCGTGCGATCCTCCCGCAAGCGGGCGGGTAGGCGACGTAGCTACGGCTGCCAAGCGGTAGATGGTTAAGCGGGAAGCCGTCCACCGTCTGGCGACGATGGCTACTGTCCAGCATCGTGCTCGCAAGCGGGCGGGTAGGCGACGTAGCTACCGCTGCCAAGCGGTAGATGGTTAAACGGGAAGCCGTCCACCGTCTGGCGACGATGGCTACTGTCCAGCATCGTGCTCGCAAGCGGGCGGGTAGGCGACGTAGCTACCACTGCCAAGCGGTAGATGGTTAAACGGGAAGCCGTCCACCGTCTGGCGACGATGGCTACACCAAGTCGCGCTGCCCAATGAGGCAATGAGTCGATCAATCGATGAACGCTACGTTTCGCATTGAAATCGATTCATTCTCGGTATTCATGAGCACTTGATGCCAACCGTCGAGATAGATCGTTTTGTGATCGGCATGACGAACTCGTCCGCGAACAAACACGCTTGGGTTGCGTCGTTGTGCTGCCCAGTGAATGTTGCGAGCGTCTGGGTACTCACGCAAGTAGTTGCGATACTCGTTCTCGGTCAATCCCGCTGGGAATCGATGGCACACATAAACGACTTGTCCACCTTGTCGCACCAACTCTTCGCAGTAGTGAGGCTTGCCTCCACGTCCGCGTGAGATCGGCTCATGTTGCAGTACAAGCCGGGAATTGATGAATGAATCGTCTTCAACGGGAACGAAGAACCATTCTCCTTGACGCACAAAAGCTTCATTACGTCGTCGATTTCGCTTCGATGGTTTAACTTGTAATCGCTCTTCATTGCGTCGAACGGCTTGCGGTTTCAGAGCATCGAATGCGGTTCGAACCGTGCCGACCGAAGCACGTTCTGGAACTGCCGCGACAAACCAATGTCGTTCATCGTGGCCGCATAAGAACTTGTGCTTGCCATCGGATTGATTGGACATCAACAACAAGTGGCGCAATTCTGGTTTAACGTCCAGTACCTGCAACTCAATCTTCTGATCCAGCGGCACGGCGAGATCAAAATACTCGCCTTTTCGATCATTGCGAATGTCGATCGAGATTCCATTGGTGCGATCGCGAAACTCCCAAGGTCGAACTTTGGCTCGAGCTCCGATGCGATTGAAATGCTGGGTTAATGAAGAGTGGTTCACGACAACGTTCTCATCCTTGTCTCAATCAGCGTCCAAACATTTGAACGCGAGATAAAGACAATGACTCACTCAAGAGAATCAAGGTTCGCAGCCGGGATCTAAAAGCAACAATTGTCAGGAATAAGCTAGTTAATCAAATCGGACGTCCGGCTCTGTGTCGCTTCAAGAAATGGCCGTACAACGCATTTTGCCCCTTCACGATTTGCTGTTTCGCCCTTGGAAGGTGATTTAACCATGGACCCATTGGCATTCGGTTGTGCAGATTGGGGCAATCGAAACCACAATACCTATAGCGATATCATCTCTGGGTTACATAAAACGACGATGCGCGCAACCATCAGAACGGACTTAACAGACAGTTACTTCACAACCATACAGTTGCCCATGACAACGATTCTGTCCGCAGACAGTCACGAGATGCAAGGCTACTTGTTGTTCAAAGTCAGGGTCGAAGGTTTCGACCATCCGAGAGATTAACGAAGTCATTTGTGAAAAGACGCTGACCCCATTAAGTGCAAAGCGTATAGAACTTCGGAAATTAAGTAGGATGACCTGGAAGGCATAACCGTGCCCGTTCGATACACGCACACGGATGGATGGCAAGAAGAAAGTCAACTTTACGCTTCAATCGGAACGCCTAAATCGACCCGTGAACGCAGCGTTATTCGAAGTAGGCGATCTGAGCGATGCTAAGCTCTTGGCGAGATAGACCGTTACGCCGGTGTTGTAAAGGTTCGCGGACCGGAATTGGCGACCACCCCACGCTCAATACGGCAAATAAACACGCCGTAACAGCACGACAAATGATCACGGCACACGCTTCCCGATCCTCGGCCCAAGCAAACTACCCGGGGCGATGATTCCTTTAGTCGCTGACATGAAACAACCTGCTCGAGAACTAAGTGAGATGCTCGATCTCCGCAGTCGTGTTCGATGTAGCTTATGCCGCTAAAGAGATCGTGAAGCCATTGCTCGCAGAGGGAGAGTTGGTGGTGAATGGAGCGAGTTGACACGCGAAACTCTATGATGTGCCTCCCGCTCAAAAAGAAAAGCGGCGTCGACCGCGCATCTTCGGATCCAATCGAGATCAGTTTGACCGAGCGCGCCGGTCAAGGCGCGGGCTGGGAATTTCATATCTCTGTGTCGGCGCGTGATGGTGGAACGAAAATGCGAGTCGTTCATCGCTTGGCCGCCACAGATCTGGACGTGAATTGTTGCGCGAAACAGAATGTAACCGACGAGCAAAACAATCCGCGATCGCCTTGAGCAACCTCTAATCCTTGCGACTTGACGTTACACGTAGTAAGCGATCGCCCAAAGTGCAGATGCAAAGAGACCTAGGTAATAAGAGACTTGGCGTTTTTGCAGATGACCGAAGATGTCCGAAGAGTAATAATGTCGTAGAGAAAAGACAGATAGTGGAGGTACATGTTCGACCTGTCGTGACCAAGCGCAGGAAAGGCAGATTGAACGTGGCACGGTAACTACTCGGGGGATGCGGCCACATTCTGCTTTGTTCAAAAACATGATAATCAACTGTTAGCACAGGGCCTAGAATCTGATTCCCGCATGGTATGTTGATTACAGGTGCAATCTACCGCTTTATTCCCCGAATACACATCGATAAGCTGAGTAACGATGCGTTTTTATTCCCTTGTGAAAAATGCGGAGCCAAGCATGTTTTTGATACTAAAGAGCTTGAAAACTCGCCTCAACTTGCTTGTCTTACTTGTAGTAGCCGGATGCTCTCAGCTTTATTCTGCTGAACAGCTCACTCCGATTCCGTCAGTACAGGAGCTTGATGACAGTAGAGGTAAAGTGATGGAGATCTACAGTGATACAATAGCAAGCGCAAAAAAACCTTTGCAAAAGTCGATGCTTGCCAAAGAGTTACTGAGAGTGGGTTCAGAAACAGTCCGCGGAAGTCCTGAACAATACGCATTACTTGAAGCAGCCCTGCGCCTTGGAGTTGACGCAGGCGATGTGGCGATAGCATTTTCAACTATTGAACGAACGGGATCAATATTTGCCATCGACACTAAGAATGCCCTGAAGCTTACATTCGAATCTCTTTCACGAGGGTCGTTGACTGATACCAACAAACAATTATTGACAAAGAAGTGCATTGAGATTGCCCTAAAAGCTTCAAATGATGGCGACGTTCCATCTGCCCGAGTTTTCATTAATCAGGGTACTGAAATATCTCGCCGACTTCGCGACAGTGAATCTTTAAGAACTCTTATGGAGATGTCCGAACAATTAGATCAACGCGAGAAAGACCTCGCGGAATTCAAGCTCGCAGAAGCAGAGCTTCTCAATGACCCTACTAATGGACGGGCCAACTTAGTTGCTGGCCGTTATAAATGTTTTGTTGCGGGAGAGTGGGAAGAAGGTTGTCTTTACTTGATCGCAAGCGATGACAAAGAATTAAGAGAGGCTGCTTTGTGCGAGTTAGAGGAACCCAAGAACCCACTACGTATTGCAAATCTTTGGTGGGCATGTGCAAGCAAGACTGACGGAAAGGTTCAACTGATCATTCAATCGCATGCGCGGACGTGGTATAAAATAGCCTTACCAGGATTAGTCGGTATCGATCGAAAACTGGCCGAAAAAAGATTGGAAACGGCACCAATCCCCATAGACCCTGCCCAAAAACCGGTCGCACTTCGTAAGGGCCAGTGGTTCCGAATTTTCCCCAGCAGCGACATGCCAAATCCATGGACCATTGATATAGATTCATCCACTCCAATTAACCTGGATAGTGATTCGCTTACAATTACGTCGGCTCCTAGAACCCAGTCCGTTGTGCGATATCCCTTTAGCGAGGCTGACATCGTGGTTCGAGCAGAAATTCTTCAACTTAGTGGCGAGAATGCGCATATTGAACTGCGAACTGGGCCTGCCTATGGCTACTTCTACACGGGTAACAAAGCCGGTGCATTTTCCATCGGTTATTACAATAATACCGGGCCCAAAACCACTGCGCACTTTCGCACAAATAGATCAGAGGGAAAGTTCATTATGCAAGTTGCGGCGATTCAGAATCGCCAGATTGTTTGGGTGAACAACCGTAAAATAGGCGAAACAAAAATGCCGATGCTAAGGCAGCCTGGTGATATCAGAGTGGGCGTCAATAACAATGGGTATGCTATCTTTCGTGAGATTGAAGTTTTAGTACCCACAGAGCAACAGGCACTTCAACTTGCATTTCCTCAATAGGCTCTGGCGTATTGTGGCAAGCTTCATTTGCACAAGCTGACTGCTGCGGCTTGCCAGGGCGAACCCGATGCATTGCTCCATCTAAATCAAAAAGGACATTGCGCTGCGAAGTGATTGACTAACGCGAGTGATCGTGTTTTAGGCTCGAGCGATCTTCTAACCACAGCGGATGTAGTGAAGCGATAGAACGATTCGGCACTATTTATTCAGCAACTCTGCCAAGATCGAGAGATGCATTACATGGTAAGCTCCGAGTCTGTCGATTGCCGTCAGTGCATTGATTCGATATTTGGATGGTTTCTCGCCAAGACCTGCCAGGCTATGAGTAGACTTCTTCTGAGGCCGACGATTCAAGGCGAGCGCGCATTTTAACAGGAAGCCACTCCGGAAAAGCGAGCGGAGGTAGATGGAGAGCTTGTTCACGGACAACTTACGTTTTTATTTGGCGAGCTTTGTGAACGTACCCTTGAGCAAGCTCTTTGGCTGAAAGGCTGGACAGCCAAGGTAGCTTGGCTCGTGTTCACAGAAGTCAGCAGAGGTCGTAGTACCGAGCTTCCAACACCAAGGGAAACGGGAAGGTCTGAACGTTTTATTGATTGGGAAGAGCCTTCTGTGACCACACGTCGTCCGCGCCAGAAACGAGCCGACATTGACTTCAGCCATGAAGTCTTGACGGAATGCATTGTCACGGAACCTCAGCGAGGCCAATCGGCCGTGGCGGACGTGGAGAAGACAGCCTTAGGCTAAGCACAATGAATCTGAAAGTTTAAGTGCCAACCGTGGAGTCCCTGGGCCCGACGGAATTACAATTAAAGACTTTCCCGAACACTTAGATCAACATTGGCCCACTATCTAGCGACAACTCCTGGAAGGAACTTACGAATCGGGTCCCTCCCGAAGTAGATCCATTCCCAGTGGAGATGGCGGTTATAATTCCCGGTCGAAACCAAGAAAAAGCCGGCAAAAGGGCGGGATTCTAATTGTCGCTGGTTGGGAGTTTTAATTGTCGCTATTCGCAATGGTGGGCGTCGCCGAGAAGCATCAAATTACTAAGATTGCACTTGAGAGCTTCGGACAACGTCGGATGCCCGCGTGAACATCCGGCTTATCAGCAGCGATGTAGCGATGTACGCAGAAGTAAATTCGTACTGCACTACATCGTCGCGAAATAGCAGGTGATCACAGCCTCGTATAGCTAACGTTCTGAGGTGGTCCCGGTTTTACGGACCGTCCTATCTCTTGCACGCGGATGATGCTACGCGTTTTCGAACTGGGCTGGGGTCAGATAGTTGAGCGATGAATGTCTTCGTTCAACATTGTAGTACTCGATGTAAGAAGCGACTTCGTTCTGCGCTTCTCGTACGTAATTGTATTCGGTCATCTCAAGTTCATTCTTGATTGTTCCGAAACAACTTTCCATGAATGCATTGTCATAGCAGTCATTCGCTCGTGACATGCTTTGACGCATGCCAGCTCGCTTGAGAATAGATCGGTAATTCTTGGCTGCGTATTGACCGCCACGATCCGAGTGATGGATTAAACCTGGCACTGGCTGGCATTGCTTAATTGCTCGTCGCAATGCAACCGTGACGAGCTCTTCGGTCATGTCTTGATTGACATGCCAACCAGCGATTCTACGCGTATAGAGATCCATTAAAACGGCAAGATAGCAGAAGCGGCATTCTTTGCATGGAATGTACGTGATGTCGCCGACCCAAACTTGTCCCTTGGCTGTGACGCTCTCAGTTAGTAACAGATTTGGATTGTATCCTAGACGGTGTCTACTTTCGGTGCTTCGTGGCTTAAAAGATTTCGGCTGAATGGCACAGATCCCTTGTGTTTTCATGATTCGACGTGCACGTCTTCGGCCACACGGAAACCCGGTTGCGCTCAGTTCAACGGCCAAGCGTCGACTGCCGTATCGTCGACGGTGATAGATAAAAACCTCATGAAGCTTTGGTGCTAGCTCACGATCTTCCTCTTCGCGTTTCGTGACTGCACCGCTAGACCATTCATAGTAAGCACTGCGGCTCAGTTCGAGCACTTCGCAGATCTGGGACATGGATGCAATGCCTGCGTCTCTGACTGCTTCAGCGACGGCGTACTGATCGGCTACTCGTTCCGGCCTAAGATACCCAAAGCTTTTTTTAAAATGTCGCGTTCCCGTTCAACTCGCTGAAGTTCCGCCTTGAGTTCTCTGAGCTTCGCATCCATCGTGTCAGCAACGGGGCCTGCCTCATTCATCAGTTCTTTCTTGCATCTATAGAGCAAGCTCGTGCGCGGGATACCCAGACGCTCGATGATCGACGATGCAGAGTGCCCATCCAAGAACATTTGAACTGCATCACGTTTAAACTCCTCTGAGAAACTTCGTCGAATTCTCTTTCCGTCCTTTTTCGGCTTCATACCGTCTCCTTTGAATTCTCATTCTAAGAAACAGGACTGTCCGTGAAACCGGGACCACCTCAGCTTGTCTCGATAATCCCATGTTCAACACACCAATTGAGATAGCGCTTAAGCGCGCCCACCGCGCCCCATTCGCTCGATATGCCCCATTGCTTGTTCTTAGCGATCCACGCGAGCACATCGGCCGGGCGGAAGTCGCCAACGTGAACGGCCTCGAATTCGATTGATGCTAGGCTTAGGTAATCCTCCCACCCTTCGACCGTCGATTGCGCGATCTTTTTGCGTCGCAACTCGCGCCGCGCCCATTCGAGAAACTCACCGATACAAACCACAAGCGCGGGCGTCTCGGCTTCGGCGGCCGCCTTGAGCTTGAGCCACTTAGCGTCGGCTTCGCGTTTAGTATCGCCCAGCTTTCGCGCCGATCGCTTGCCATCGGGACCGGTGACGTGAAAGTACCACGCTTTCCTCGCCTTCCAATAAAACGGTTTTTCAATCAAAGCAGCTCCGCCCAAGGTTGAGCGGGCTAGTGTGAGTTACCGGAATTCGCGGGGCAATCCGTCTGATTGGTAACATTCTGATATCACGCGGTTTTCCGCCTCCTGCGGAAAACCTTGAAAAACATAGTCGGGGTGACAGGATTCGAACCTGCGACCTCTTGGTCCCGAACCAAGCGCTCTAGCCAGGCTGAGCCACACCCCGATTCGCGTTGAAGGCAAGCAGCCAAGTGTAGCCGCTTCCGTTTCTCCTGCAACGCCAGTTCTAAACCTTTAGGACCCGCAAACTCTCCAGTACGAGTCGTGGGTTTTTAAAAAGGGCTCCGTGAGGCCCTCCCCGGCCGCTACGGCGTCCGACCCTCCCGCAAGCGGGCGGGTGGCTGTCAAAACTTTACGTAAGTCTCTTTGTGCGAGTGCTTTACGATGTGTCTTTTGCTCGTTTTGCCCCTGCCAGTTCGTCGAAAAATTGGTCTCGTGCCCGACCCTGGGTTTTGACACACTCCGACCTTCAATGAACTACGGGGGAATGGAGTCCATGTCACGCTCGCTTGCGATTGTTAAAGCCGCAGCAATCATCCGGTCCCTCTCGATTTTCTGCATCTTCGCCCTCGGATATGCCACCGCGCCCATCGCGGCGCCCCCTGCCCTGCCACCCGCCCCGGATGCGAATCCTACCGCATCTATGTCCGTCCCGCCGATCACGGCTGTCGCCGCCGCTGCGACTCCTGTAGCACCGACTGCTCCGTCCACCGCCGCAGCTCCTGAACTGCGCGAAAATACACCCCTTCCTACCGTCGAAGAACTCAACGCACGAATCAAATCCTTGCAAGACGACGCGTCGCTCGCGGCTGAACTCAAAGCCGCATTGGTCGAGACGCTTACGGAACTCGTCAAGCTGATTCCGGAAATCAATCAGCAGCAGACGCGTCGTGATGCCCTTGCTGCGGCTGCCGCGGCTGCCCCAATCGAAATGGCAAAAGGTCAAGCGGCCAAATCGGCTCCGTCTGTCGCCGTTCGTTCATCCCAATCGCATCCAAAAAACCTCGCCGAAGTCCGCGCCCAAAAACAAGAATTCGACAGTCATCTCGAAGCCAACTTGCAACAACAGCAAGCCATCGAAAATGAATTGCGCAAACGTGAAGAACGTCGCAAGGTACTTCCCCAACTGCTCGTTGATGCACGAACACGTGTGCAAAAACTCGAAGCGGAACCATTGCCTGTGGCGGACCCCAACCAGGATCCGCGTCTCTTCAATGCGCGGCTTGATGTGCGTCGTGCAAAACTGAAGTTTGCACGAAGCGAGCTGGCGACCCTGCAACAAGAAAACAAAACGTACGATGCAGAAGCGGATCTGTTGCCGTTGCGTCGTGAGTTATTGGCACGCGATGTTCAACCGCTCAAAGAAGAATCACAGCGATTAGCGAGTTTGTTGGCCACAGAACGCAGTTATGACATCGAAAGCTTGCGGTTGAAGTTGCAATCGCATGCCCAAAACGGATCGACACGCGAGATGGAAGAAGCTCGCAAGACTTTGGATCTGTTGAACCAATGGGCAGAAGTGGTTCGCGATAGCGTCAAGATGGAAGAACGCGTTGCCAAAGCGAAAACTGAGGCCGCTTCGATTGCGAAAGAACTGGACGATATTCGCAAGAAGATTGATCCAGAGCAACCCAATAGCTCCGCTGTGAGTGGCTGGGTAGGTCTTTATCTGCAACGTAAACGGGAGCAATTACCAAATGTGACCGAATTGCGTCGCGATTTGCTGGTACAGCAAGAACAAATTGAAAAGACTGAATCATTGTTAGCGGGCGTGAACACACGTTTGGATGAATTGCGCGGGGCCAGCCTCGTCGAACAGACGAATGAGAATCCGTTGCTCAATCTGGAGCGCGAAGCCCTCGAAAAAATGAAGAACGACTTAGACAAATATGTCACGACGTTCTTTTCGTTGAGTGCTGAGCGAGAGAACATGATTAAGAACGTCGTCATGTTCAAAGAACTGGTTGACGCACAACTTTTGTGGATGCGGAGCGCCGCGCCCATTCAAGCGTCCGACTTACCGGATGCCTGGCGTGCTTTTCAGATTATGGTGCATCCCGAGTACTTGCGTGAGTTGCGTGAAGCAACTTGGAAACAGTTTTATGGCAGGATGCCATTAGGGGTTGTTTGGATCATCGGAACCGTCGGACTCTATTTTGTTGCCACACGTCTGCGCCGCCGTTTGCATCAGCTTGGCGACTTGGCCAGCAAACGTAATGCGACTCAAATGCGTCCTACATGGTTGGCCCTTGTAGCAACAAGCGCGTTAGCATTGCCACTCGTGTTTGCACTAGCCGTCCCCGGTTTATTGTTGTCCGCTTCGATTGGGGTCAACGGTTATGTTCATGCGGTCGGACATGGCCTTATTGCCGGCGCCCTATTTCTGCTGCCACTGGAAATGTTGAGACAGATCGCTCGTCCGAATGGACTCGGTGTTTCGCATTTCGGTTGGCCCGACGAGATCGCTCAGCCACTTCGACTCAATTTGCGCTGGATGATTGATCTCGGCATACCGCTTGTCATTGCCTGGGCCGCCACCGAACAACAGCGAGACTCTCGTGATAACGTTGTTTCACTGACGCGGCTCCTTTTCACCACCTTGATGATTGTCGTTTCGATCATCTTGTGGCGTGTGATGCATCCAAGCTATGGGGTGCTGCATCAACATTTGTTACATAAACGCGGCGGTTGGCTTGATCGCCTCCGTTACGTATGGCATCCCGTCATTGCAGGATTCCCCTTGTTATTTGCAGGATTCAGTCTTGCCGGATATGGGTACCTAGCAAGCCGACTTGCCGTACGCTTGTTCGATTCTATCTGGGTTGTGCTGGGTGTCGTGTTGATCGGTGGCGTATTGACGCGATGGGTCTTGATGAGTCGCCGTCGTATGTTATTGGCACAATTGCAGCATCGCGCGGAACAAGCTAAGCGCGATGAAAACCGAGATCAGAATAGCTCGATCGATCTTCAAGAACCGTCGACAGTGGACGTCACTCAAGTCAGCCAACAAACACTGCGTTTGATCCGCGCTCTGCTTGTCGTCGGTGGCTTTGCCGGAATGGCTTGGGTATGGTCAAGCGTATTGCCGGCACTGAATGTATTGGATCAAATCGAAGTTTGGGAAACGGTAACGCTGACGAACCTGTTGCTGACGATACCGATTGCCGTGATGACCGTCGTGGCAGTTCGCAACCTACCGGGTTTGTTAGAGACCGTGATCCTGCAACATCTGCCGCTGGAATCTGCGGCTCGTTACGCAATCACAACCGTCAGTAGTTATACGCTCGCGTTGATCGGTATTGTCGTATCGGCTCGCGTGCTCGGTTTACGCTGGGATAGCATTCAGTGGTTAGTGGCGGCGTTGGGCGTGGGTTTGGGATTCGGTTTGCAGGAAATCTTTGCAAACTTCATCTCGGGATTGATTCTTTTGTTTGAACAACCCATTCGCGTTGGCGATGTCATTACGATGGATGGAGTGACAGGCGTCGTCAGTCGAATTCGCATTCGTGCGACAACGGTAACCAACTGGGACCGACAAGAATTGATCATTCCAAACAAAGATTTGATCACAGGTCGACTTTTGAACTGGACTTTGAGCGATTCGATGAATCGGATCGTGATTAAAGTTGGCGTGGGTTATGAAACGGATACGCGCAAAGCGTGTCAGATCCTCGAGAAAATCCTCCACTCGCATCCGAACTTGACCCGTGAACCGATGCCAAGTGTGGCATTCGAAGAGTTCGGCAATAGTAGTCTTATATTGACGATCCGCGCGTTCCTTGCGAGCCTTGATGTGCGCTTGCAGACGATCCATGAACTGCATACGCAAATTCACGAAGCGTTCGTGAGAGAAGGAATTGAGATTGCATTTCCTCAACAGGAGATTCGCGTTCGCTCGATGCCACGAGAATGGACCGTTCGCAACGCAGCGTAGGACATGTAGGCTGGCTGTCGGGAGACCCAACCTACGGTTGGTTTAATTCCGTTTGCCTAACTGTTCGATGCCTTGTTCAAAGACGACATCGACAGGAATACCGAACTGGTTCAGTCGTTCGAGGTCTGCGCGAAGATCATTTGGTAAATCGCCATAGCGAGCGACAAATGCTTGGGCTGCCGCATAATCTCCGTTTCCTTGTAGCATCAAAATATCGCGACTGAGCGATCGCACGGCTTCTTTCATCGCATTGAGTTCCACGCGATAACGTCCTGCTTCAGAACGAGTAAACGCTTGATGCTCTCGAAAATAGTTGAAGCAAACGACGTTGGCACGACCATGAGCACTGCTGGCACCGAAGCGTACCGATCGAACAATTCCTGCCAAGAACGTGACGTAATAATCGTTTAGTTCTCCTTCGGTTAGCTCCCCTTGATCCAGCAATACGGTCACCATGTGCAATCCCAGAATATCGGCTTTGCCTTCCTCCAGTCCGCTTGCCAAATCCCGAAGAACTTCTCGCACGCTCTGTTTCGATGAAACCGTATATTTGATTCCCAACCCATGGGCCACTTCATGAAACATCGTGTTGCTGAAGAAAGCATTAAACTTGACATGCCGACGTTGCTCTGGATCGATCAATCGATCGGCAATTGGGGTCAGGATCTTTTCATACTTCGCTTGCATCGCATTCTTCAACTGCAAACGACGTGTCCCTTTCTGCAGTTGAACTTCTTCATCGTTGGGCAAGTTGATCGCAATGGTCTTAGAACCCGCATTGCAATCACCGGCATAATAGACAACGTCGTACGCGTTTAAATCCGATCCAAGTCCCGGTTTCTCCTGGCGGTAGATTTCAGGGACGGGTAACCCGGCTTGGAGTCCCGGGAGCAAGCCCACGTATCGTGTAAGCCGCTGACTCCATTCGAGATCTTTCACCAGCACATACGCTTCACATGCCGCTTTACGACCATAAAGTTGATCTTCGTAATTCTCGATGGGACCAATCACGATATCCAAGCGATTATCTTTCATGTCCATCCAAAGCAAATCGCTGGTGCGATAGTCATCATTCCTTAGTGACTGAGCGCGTGCGTTCAGGTAATCGGCCAGTGAAGCTTGTGGGGCGAGTTTGGCTGCCGCTTCGAGTTTCGTTGCGGCTCGTTCAAAGTATTCTCGGTACGCTTCATGATAGGGAGCGGCAATAAGTCGATCGCCTTCGCGGCGAACCACCGAGTACATGCTCTTTAGCGCTTCGGCTTGTTCTGGATGCTTGGCGACATACGCATCGAACTGTTGGGTCGTTAAATCCTGAGGATAGAAGCCAGCCCCTTTTGGTTTCGGACCGTATTCGGAGAGAAACGGCCGATTATCTTGCAAACGATCCCATGGACCGTAGTTGATCGCGGCGAACTCTCGAAGTTTAAGATCTTGAATGTTGGACAAGAAGGGTTGCGGGGGACCAAAGGCTTGCAACCAAAACACTTGATCCATTTCCTTTGCCGCATCGATTAAGAGCGGTAACATCGCTCGTTCGTTATCGGTTAAGGTATTGGAATCCGTCGTCAGACGCACCGGCGCATAAGTGGACAAAGGAGTTTCTCCTAAGGCGCAGGAGCTGATAAAGACGCAGCACAGCAAGCAGATTGAACGTGTCATGATTGACATTATAGCGTCATGGCGCAAGCCATACGGTATCAAGCGTCATGGCGCAAGCCATACGGTACCAAGCGTCATGGCGCAAGCCATACGGTGAAATAGCGCTGGAGTTCAAGCTTCAGCTTGTCCGGGATGAATACGAGGGCGCCTAAAGGCTTCACACCAGCGCTTATCAAACTGGTTCGACTTGCCAGTGATCCAATTCGACGGGGGTTGAGCGACCGAAGATGCTGATGATGACGGTCACGCGACCATTCGCTTCGTCCACTTTATCCACGTCACCTTCGAGGTTTTGGAAGTAACCTTCTTTGACGCGGACGCGATCACCTGCTTTGAATGGTATCGCGGTTTTGAGAGGTTGTTCTTCACCCGCTTCGGGTCGCGATACTTTCAGCACGCGCTCGACTTCATGGGGATCCATGGGACTCGGCTTGCCGGAGCGACCGGTGAAGTCAGAAACGCCGTTGGTTTCGCGGGCAAGGAACCACGTTTCATCATTCAGATGCATGCGGGCCATGAGATAGCCCGGGAATAGCTTGCGTTTAACAATGCGACGCTTGCCGCTCTTTGTGAATTCAACAACGTCTTCGGTTGGAACGAGTATCTCTTCGAAGAACTCTTCCATCCCTTCGACTTTGATTTTCCGCAGCAGGGCTTCACGGATTTGATCTTCGCGATTGAAAGCGACTTTGAGGATGTACCAATCCATCGGTGGTTTGCCGGCAGCTTGAGGCGACCCTGAAGCGGCGGGGAGCGAGTCGTCTGCGTCGGACATTTCAACCTTCCAATGCAATAATCAGCCGAGTTACGGAATAATATTTCGCGATCAATGACTAGCTACGGAACGTCGAATCGCTCAGTTCGTGTGGTACTTGATACGTCGATCTAACCGAGAACGTAACGGATGGCGTTTCCGATTGCATCCCAAAACAAATCGAAACCAAACATCAAGACCGCCAAGAAGATGATCGTGAAGATCACAACCGCGGATGCACGAATCAACTCGTTTCGAGTTGGCCAGGATACCTTTTTCAACTCGGCTTCGACCGAAATCAAAAAGTCAGCGAATCGCGGCCAATTGACCAGGCGAAAACCGAGCCATCCGCCGAGCATTAAAAATACAACAGGCAATGCCCATTGCATCGTTGGCGATACGCTTCCGGTCAGCGTGATCCAAAGCCTCCAAGCTCCGAGCGCAACGGCCAACCAGATGGAACCGCAAGTGATCTGTCGGGTCAGGCGACCTTGCGTTGGCTTATAAACTTGGGCGCTGAGAAGCTCGCTTGAAAGCGGAGGACTCATCCCAGTGACTTCCCTGGACATCCTGTTCCGCTCCGATCGGGTTAATGTTTGGGTGATGGGAATAATTAAAACAAACGCGACGCTGTCATATCAAAAGGCGGGCGTTTGTCAAAGAGGAAGCACGGGAGGCGGGAATCGAACTCGCAACACCCGGTTTTGGAGACCGGTGCTCTGCCAATTGAGCTACTCCCGTGTGTCGACTGCAAATGGAAGTCTCCGAAAAGATTTTCCGAGGACTTAAACTGCAGCCAGGGGAAGCTTGATCATCTCAAAGCTTCCCCTTGATTGTATCACTAAAGTCGACCCATGGCGATCAAAAGCTCGTCGATGGAGTCGGCTTGATTCTTGGTGGACTACTCGAGAATCTTGGTCACAACGCCTGAACCGACAGTCTTTCCACCTTCGCGAATCGCGAAACGAACACCGTCGTCCATAGCGATTGGCTTGTGGAGTTCGACTGACAATTTCACGTTGTCGCCAGGCATGCACATTTCGGCACCGACCAAGTTCGCGGTACCGGTCACGTCGGTGGTTCGGAAGTAGAACTGAGGACGATAACCGCTGAAGAACGGCGTATGACGGCCACCTTCATCCTTGCTCAAGCAGTAAACTTCTGCTTCGAACTTGGTGTGCGGGGTGATGCTGCCAGGAGCAGCAAGCACTTGACCGCGTTCGATGTCTTCGCGCTTCACACCGCGGAGCAAGCAACCGACGTTGTCACCTGCGATACCGAAGTCGAGTGTTTTGCGGAACATTTCAACACCGGTGCAGATGGTCTTCTTCGGTTCGAGTGCCAAACCGATGATCGCGATTTCGTCGCCAGCTTTCACTTTGCCGCGTTCGATACGACCCGTAGCAACCGTACCACGACCTTCGATGCTGAACACGTCTTCGACGGCCATCAAGAATGGCTTGTCTTCTTCGCGAACAGGATCGGGAACGTTGGCATCGATCGCGTCGAGCAACTCTTCGATGCACTTGCGTGCCGTTGCATCCTTCGGGGTTTGGTAAGCTGGAAGCGCCGAACCACGGATGATCGGCACATCGTCTCCAGGGAAACCATACTTGTTCAACAACTCACGAATTTCGAGTTCAACCAACTCGAGCAACTCGGCGTCATCGACCAAATCGCACTTGTTGAGGAAGCACACGATGTAAGGCACACCGACCTGACGCGCCAAAAGAACGTGTTCTTTGGTTTGAGGCATGGGGCCGTCGGCAGCCGACACAACGAGGATCGCACCGTCCATCTGAGCCGCGCCGGTGATCATGTTCTTAATGAAGTCGGCGTGACCAGGGCAGTCGATGTGAGCGTAGTGACGCTTTTCTGTTTCATATTCAACGTGAGCCACAGAGATGGTCACGGTCTTCGTATCGTCGCGGACGGTACCACCCTTCGCGATTTCCGAATACGCTTTGAATTGAGCCATTCCCTTAGCAGCTTGCACTGCCAACAGAGCACCGGTAGTCGTGGTTTTGCCGTGGTCAATGTGACCGATGGTACCAACGTTAACGTGCGGCTTCTTACGCTCGAAGTTCTCCTTAGCCATTTGTTCTTTTCAACCTCACAGGCGACCGTTGCTCCCAAACCTTCAAACTCATGAAGGCCTGGGGAGCAGGAACAGGAAATATCCCCGCCCGGGCACCTGCTGCGAGCTGGAACACCCAGTCCTCGCGGCGGTCACGCCGAGCACCCAAAACAATTTTTGGAGAGCTGCTGATGGGACTTGAACCCATGACCTCTTCCTTACCAAGGAAGTGCTCTACCAACTGAGCTACAGCAGCAACGTATCAACTAACTCTCTATCAACTATCTCGTCACTTCACCATTTCAGCGTTGGTAAGCCAAAATGATGAGAGCGGGTGAAGGGAATCGAACCCTCGTCTTCAGCTTGGAAGGCTGTTGCTCTACCATTGAGCTACACCCGCTTGATCGCGCTTCTGCGTTGTTATCGCTGTCGCTGCGGGAGCATCCCAAGAAGATCCAACAAGTCAAAGACTTGTGATCATCCTAAGATTTAACGCGGCAACAGCCAATGGGGGGTGTAGGATTCGAACCTACGTAGGCATAGCCAACGGATTTACAGTCCGTCCCCTTTAGCCACTCGGGCAACCCCCCGGTTGCACGATCTGTGAATCAATTTATGTCGATGGCTGACTAGGCCGTTCTCGTACTGTTCCTTCAATCCAATGTTTTTCCAATTCCAAAGCTTCGGGATCAAACCGAATCATTGGAGAGCCAGCGGAGGGACTCGAACCCACGACCAGCTGATTACAAATCAGCTGCTCTACCAACTGAGCTACGCTGGCTTTCTCTTATTCTTCAATGCTTTTCGCTCAATCGTTGCTTCGACAAAGCCCTACTTTTTCCCCCTGTCCTGTCAACGAAATCGCCAACGGCATTGGGCCGGGTTTTGTCGAGTCGTTGACGATATACACTTGCCATCGATCCGTCAACGTGTCCCGTGATAGGTTCGGGCGAGTGAAGCAAATTTCCCGGGAGGAGGGGGCCACCTCCGTCCCTCCAACCCTCATTAGACGGCCTGATCTTCCCGCTTGTTCGCATCCCACCGGCAAGAGAAGCCAATTTTGAGAGACCACTGGCTTCGCCAGGTGTAGCTGGATTCGCCAGAATTCAGAATTCCTTGCCGGGTAACGCGTAAGCGTTGAGACTCAACGCTTATGGCTCGCCGATCGCTTCAATTCGGGTAATGACAGGCGGGACGCCTATCCCACTAGGTATTTTTGATAAGCGGCCACGGCCATTTCATCACAACGTTCGTTTTCAGGATGCCCGGCATGCCCGCGAATGAACGTGTAAGTGAGTTTATGGTGTTTCAACAACGCATCAAGTTCTTTCCAGAGGTCCGCGTTCTTGAGCTCTTTGGGTTTGCCCCCTTCCATACGTTTCCAATTGTTCTTCTTCCAACCTGCCATCCAAGTGCTCAAGCCTTGACCGACATACTGACTATCAGCATGTAATTGGACGATGCATGGACGCTTCAAAGCCCGCAGTCCTTCGATCACCGCCATCAACTCCATGCGATTGTTCGTTGTCTCCGGTTCTGCACCGCTCGCACTTTTTTCTTTCTTTGTTTTGGGATCACGCAAGATATACGCCCAGCCCCCCGGACCTGGATTGCGACTGCAACCACCATCGGTAAACAAGATGACGGTTGTCGGCGCAGCTTTCGATTCATTTGCTTCTGACATGGTCACTAAATCATGCTCGCGGCGGAGTTCAATCTTCAAACGATCCGCCGCGCGTTTCGAATCGCTTGTTTCTCTCAACCAATCTCAAATTTCAAATTTCAAATTTCCTGACTCTAACGTTTTCTAGGTACGGGATTTTGCAGGGTCTTGTACCCTCGCATGGATGCGGCCAACATCAGGTTCTCTGCCCAGTGTGGGCTGTAAATCTTCTTTGAAAGTCTGTGCGCTGGACATGTCGCCTTTCGTTTTAAACCAGATCTCGGGGCAAATGGACGAAAGTTGTATAGCAATGCGATGCCACGTAGATGTAACTCGGACGATCGGCGGTGGCCGTGCAATCCACGTCCTGAGTAGAGGACACGTTTAATTCGATTCATGGGCCGATCTACTTGATTGCTTGTTCGGTAGCAATTGGGGTGATCGTATGCGATCGCGTATTGGTCAGCTCGCTTCCATAGTTTCGATGTCATCTCAACTACGTATGCCTTCCACTGTTGGCTCTCAAACCATGCGCGGAAGCGGTCCATTCGTTGAAGGAAATCTTGCGAGGAACTGGCGAAGTAAACTTCCCATATCCGCTTGTGCAGCTCGAATTCCTTGAAACACCGATCTCGTACTTTTAGAAATCCATGGAGGAAACAAAGTACAATCGAGATGGAAGGAAACAAGCTTAGAAATGCATTTTGCGTTGACCACCACCCGTCGGTATTCACCGACTTAGGTGTATAGTCGGCGTCTACGTCCCGGGCTTCTTTTGCAAAAACCCCATAGGCTTGAGCGAGATGTGGCTCATCAGCCTCTTTACTCAAGCTAATTCCAAGGATGCATCCTCCAGCAGCGGTCATGCCGACATAGCCCTTGCTACCGGACCAATCAACATGATGCTCGTCAGCGGCCAAGTGATCAGGCATCTGCTGGCTTGTCTGAACCGTCGTACCTACCAAGGAATTCCTGCCGAGTTGTTCCAATTGTCGATACCAATACATTTCATCACGGCCAAAGATCTTGCAGACGATCCACAATGGAACGCCCAGCGAGAGGAGCAGCCAAGGTCCTTCCAAGTCCTTCACATAAGCAGTCATATAAGGCGCGACAAAGCTTGGTCTCAGCGTCCATTTTTTCTTGTCGCGTGTCACAAGCTGCCGCAACCGTACTCCAGGTCGTTTGACTGACTCAGGCAAGCGACCTGCAAGCGAGAAACCTTTGGCAATACAGGCTGGAAACAATTCAGGATGGGCAGCAATTTGTTTTTCGAGCAGGCGACGGACTTTCAATGCGTCATCCCATATGGCATCATACTCTTCTCGAGTAATCGCAACACAAATCTGCCGCCCTCCGCCTGCGAAGCGTGGGGAATCCGGTTGATTAAACTCTCGCGTGCACGATCGGGGTGTCTTAGCTGCATCCATGCTTTCCTCACCAGTCTTGTGGTAAAGAAAGGTGAGCAAGTTTGGTGAGTTAAGGCTACCCCGATTTTTTGTACCTAGAATCCGTTAGTGTCAGCAAATTTCAAATCTCAAATCTCAAATCTCAAATCCAAATTCCCTACCCCATCGACATCGCTTCCGATTCACTACTCGGTCGCGTTACTTCGTTCGGATGAAGCTTCCAAGGCAAGATCACTTCGAAGGTACTCCCCTTCCCTAGCTCGCTCGTGAACCCGACTTTACCACCCAATAACTCACAAAGCTCTTTCACAATCGATAAGCCCAAGCCGGTTCCCGAATAAGATCGGGTCATGCCGTCTTCGCCCGCCACAATCTGACCTTGTCGGAATTTTTCGAAGATGATTTTGTGATCTTCTTCTGCGATTCCAATCCCCGTATCGGCAACACTCAACCTCAATCTTCCGTCTTTGAGGTCTTCGAGTTTTACCGTAACGATGCCCCCTTCAGGCGTAAACTTGATCGCATTACTAAGCAGATTCGTGAGGATTTGCCCAAGCTTCGTTTGATCCTGGAACGCCATCGGTAGCCCGTCGGGCAAATCCGTTATCAAGCTGATGTTCTTTTCTTCCGATAGGCTGCGCACCATATCGCACTGTGCACCGATCAGCACCGACAAATCAAATCGTGCCGGACGTATCTCCATTTTCCCTGCATCGAGCTTGGCCAAGTCGAGAATATCGTTGATCATTTCGAGCAACACGCGACCACTCTTTTGAATATTGCGCGCATAGCGTCGTTGCCTGTCGGTCAATGAATCCACATCTGCAAGCACATCGGAGAAACCGATGATACTGTTTAGCGGTGTGCGAAGCTCGTGGCTCATGTTGGCCAAGAAGTCGCTCTTCAAACGATTCGCTTCATAAAGTTTCAAGTTCAATCGCGCAAGCTCATCAACGCGACGATCGAGTTCGTGGTTAACGTCTTGTAATCGATCTTGCGCATCGGTTAAGTGCCCAAGCATTTTGTTAAACGCACCAGCGAGTTCTTGAAACTCATCTTCGGTATCCAATTCGGCACGCAACGCGAGATTTCCGCGGCTAATCGAGTCGCTCACATCTCGCAAGTGTTTTAATGGACGCAGAACGAGGTAATCCACGATGCGATGCAAGACCACTAGCGTTACGAAAATGATCAACATCGCCATGGCGATCACTACCGCGCGAATGAATGTAGCGCTAAGCTGAATGTTGCGCTGGGGCGCGGTCACCCGCACAACGCGGAAAGGCAACATCGCTGCGTGCGCTTCGGGGGGCTCTTGATCCGATAGCACTACCGCACTTCCCGCGCGACGATGGCAGATCAAGCAATCGGTATGCACGAACAAGGGTTTGTAATAGATGTAACGGCCATTCGCTGGTCCGTCCGCATAGAACAGCGGTGGTCGCGCTCCCGGACCGACTTGTGAAAACGCTTCTTGTCCCGATACATCGAGCGGCAGCGTTACTAAAGCATCATTTGTAACGGGTGCTGTCGCGGGTTTATCATTGCCGGTTGTCGAAGTCGACGAGTTTGCATCCTTCGACTCCGACGCTTCGGTGTTGTTCTCTTTCTCTTTTTCTTTCTGAGCTTTCTCTTGAATCGCTTTGGTCTGTCGTTGCAACAAGATCTTTTCCGTCATCATTGAACGGAACTCGGTCTGAAGCCTTTCGAGGACGGTTCGTTCATGATCGTCTTGGGGAGCCAATGCGGGGGGCAGATCACAATACTCAGGTTCACCAGGAAGATAAAGAATCGAATGCTCGTAATCATCGCTTAGAAAGCGTTTGTCGAGCATATCAAGAGTCTCTTGCTTCTTTTCCCAAGCGTCGACGGGCCAGTCGCGTCTTGTGAAAGCCGCCCAGTGTTTGCGGGCGATCATGGTATCGGCGTAGTCGAGTGCTGCTTGCTGGCCGATGTTTTTGACGAGTTGGAGCGCAATGAGCTGAACGAACCAGAAAGCAATGAGCATCAGGAGCGATAAGGCTGATCCGTAGAAGATCAAGCACTTCCGCTCCAGATTCATGGAAGAGAAGACCCCTTGCAGCATGCGCATCATGGTCCGTCTCGCTTGGTTTGGGAGAGAAACATGTGGGGTACCAAAGGGGTCTCGATATCGGGCCGACTCCTTTATCGTTGTAGAAAATGGGTTCTCACCGCAAGCCCTGTCACCGCCGGTAGTGAAGTTTTGGGCGACTTCAGCCGCCCTGCCGTGATGAGATCGTGCGGTTTTTTTGGTGTGTACTCTTAACCGCTAATGGACGCTGGCAAACGCCAAACACAATGAATGAGATATGATGCCGCATGCCCGCTTGCCGGGCATGGTTTCCTCACTTCACAGTGAACTCGATGAAATAATTCTCACTGAGAAGTTCTTTCTCTTCTCGTGTTTTTTTGAAACCTGCTTCTAAAATTTCCTTCTCAAAAACTTCTTGACCGGCGCGCACGTGGTTCATGGTCCAATCAGAACTCTTTCCTTCGATGCGATGAAAGTCGATCACAATCACACGGCCACCCGGCTTCAACGCTTGACGCAGTGACGTTAGCGTCTTCAGCGGAAATTCAAAGTGATGATAGGTATCGCAGATATACGCCACATCGATCGATTTTTCAGGAAGCTTCGTTGAGTCCGCGGTACACAGCACCGTTTGGACTTGAGTGAGACCTGCTTCTCGCGACGCTTCAGCGATGTGATCAAGAAACTTTTGCGAGATATCGACAGCTACAACCGTACCTGTTTTTCCCACCGCGTTCGCGAACAGACGAGTGAACAACCCTGTTCCTGCACCGACGTCGGCTACCGTGGCACCTTCTGGAATTTTGCAAGCCACCAGGATCGCTTCACGCTTGTTAAATACCTCGCGGCTTTCCACCTCAAATTTTGATATGTACTCCGTCACGTTGGGATCTTTAAACGAGTCATTGATCCCAGGTTTGACGCTCGTGTCTTGTGCGCACAGCAAGCACGGCAATGCGCTGACGAAAATTATCGAGCAGGTTAGGTAAAGTCGTGTGTTCATGTGATTGTCTTTGAGCAAAAAAAGGTTGCTACCAAACGCTTAAATCTAAACTCTATCGCCTTACATCAATTTGCTATCGATTAACCATTCGCGCAAGCGTTCTGGCCAAGCGTTCGCGGCGGAAGTATTGTTTGGTCGAAAGCCAAAACCGTGACCGGCGTTGGAATACACATGCAACTCACAAGGCACTTTCGCTGCTTTGTACTTTAAGTAAAGCTCGGCCATCCCCACCGAAATGTCGGGACGATCATTCGCTCCGAGCGCGATAAACGCAGGTGGCATTCCTTCGGTCACTGTAAAACGCTGAGAGCTTCCTGGATAAATCAACACTTGAAAATCGGGACGGCAACTTTGTTGTTCAATTCCATCTTTCGCACTCGCGTTCCCTTGATCTGAGTTCATCGCCGCTAAGGCCGCCAATTCGCCTCCCGCAGAGAAACCCAGTATGCCAATGCGATCGGGCTGAATGTTCCACTCTTTCGCTCTCGCGCGCACCATCCGGATCGCTCGTCGCGTATCAGCCATGGCATGTTCATCAACGGTGTAAGTCGAATCGGCTTCGCGCGCTAATCGATACTTCAGCACGAATGCGGCGATGCCACGTTCGGCAAACCATTCAGCAAGCGAGCCTCCTTCATGACCCAAACACAACATGCGATGGCCACCGCCGGGAGCAATAATGATTGCGGTTCCCGTGGCTTTATCTGCTGCTGGTAAATAGGGCGTTATTGATGGATGGTGAATGTTGGATACATTGCACTTTCCCGGGCCCTCATCAACCTTCTCCGCTTCCGTCATGCGCTTCTCAGATCCCGGCGCGCCGTCTTGCCAAAGCGGGATGGCGGTGCCATCGGCTGAGAGTAACGCCGAAGTCATCAAAGAATAAACAAACAAGTAGGTCAAGCCATGTAACGAATTACGATTCATATGAATTTGGGATCCGTGTAAAGATGAATTCCGTAGCCATCGTCGCCAGACGGTGGAAGATTTTGATGTTGCGCGTTTTTTGAGCCACCCTCCCGCTTGCGGGAGGGTCGGACGCCGTAGCGGCCGGGGAGGGGCTCACGTAACCAATAAACAAAACGTTCTATCGCGGGATATGACCACAAAATCAATTGGAATCGACAACCATTTCGATTCGCGAAACGGTTTCGATTACGATTACGAGCACCATTTCATTGAGCACGAGCACGAAAATACTTCAAAACGCGCAACATCAAAATCGCCAGACGGTGGATAAGCATACGCAATTTAAAGGCTTCAGGTAGTCAAAAGGACCACTGCTTGGCAGCAATGGCTACTTTAGTTCTTTCTGCCAGTAAGGATGCGTGGCTTTGTACTCTTGAAACTGTGCGTATTCTAGTGCATCAATTTTACCGTCGCTATTCTTGTCGATTTTGGCAAACAACCATTCCCAGCCAGCTTTGCCATGATCCCATTCTTTGTTTGAAATCAAACCGTCATTGTTCTGATCACACTCTTCGAGCAATTGATTCATAGAGTATTTCGTCGTCTGCGAAGGGGCTTGTGGCGCTCGATCCACCGAAGGGTCCCATTCAAGTTTTTGACCTTCATCTCGAAGCTGTTTCAAAAAACGATTCATCGAGATCGCTTGAACCGCGCACTTCTCTTCGATCGCTTGGCAAGCTGCAATACCTGCAGACTCTCCACAGATCATAAAGACCGGTTCCATGCGCGCCGACGCGTAGCCGAGATGCGAAGCGGAGAAACAAACGGGGACCAGGAGATTCTCGCACTCGCTCGCTTGAGGTGTGATGGCTCGATAGGGAATAGGATAAGGTCGATTCGTGGGACCGCGACTTCCTCCGATAAACATCTTGCCTTCGATACCAACCACTGGCTTGTCACCTTCGATGCGATAAATGCGACGCGCAGGATAAGTATCGATTCCGTACTGCGCTAAACCAATCGGATCCGCAATGTCTGTCTTGTTATAAACATCTTTTGCGGTCACTGTGTAACGACCTTTCAAACGCCGCGCGACGCGGATATAGAGCTGATGAGGCCAGCCTTCTGTCTCGGGGTGGGCGATCCGGTTCAACCCAAGCTCTGCCATCTCGTCGCGGTACCACTTTGGCACGCGTTCATCGGTGCGCATAAAGTGTGCTAGGCCGCGCAAGTAATCTTGATGAAGTTTCCAGATCTTCGCTTGTGCAGCAGCATCGCCATCGGCGTAGATCTGGCTGACTCCTAGTGGCGACATCGAGAACAAAGATTCTCGTTGATAATTCCATTCCCCCGAGTTTTTCCAGCCAGGGAAGATGGCGACCAATTGCTTTCGCAGTACGCCTTCGTCCGACGTTTTTGAAGTTAGGTATTCAATATACCGACCGACTAACTCGAAGTCGCTTGTTTGGTAGTCATCCGGTTTGCGGATCTCGATGCGATGCTCAGGATCGCTTGTCGTGTAGTAACGATAGTTGTATGCCTGGGTGTAACCATCGCTTTCGCCTATCGATTTGCCATGATCGGTTTCAACCCATTTCAGCAATCCGCTTGCCGGATCCCCAGCGCGTCGAAAAGGATCGATCGGCGCAATCTCCATTAACGGTTGTACCCCTGCATATTCTTCCTCGTACTCGCTAGCCGCTTCGCGACCGACGCGATAACCCACATCGGCAAGCGGCAGGATACTCCCTTCATAGCTAGCGTCGATAAAGTGATCTGCCTTGACGATGAGATCGATTGCGCGTTGAGGTTGAGCCACCGGGCAACCCAATGCATCGAACGGAGCCAAATCGAATTCGGCGCGAAGGATCCGCGAAGCAACCTTTTCGCATTTCGAAATGCGATGATCAAAAATGACTTCGATCGAATGTTTGCTAAGGAGCGCTTTAAAATCGTCTCGAATGGCAGCAGGATTTAATGACCGCTGGTCGTAGCCTTTGAGCGGGCCAGCTTGAGCACCGAGTTGAGGTAATAGTTCATGAGTCATGCCTCCTGTTGCAGCATAATTCGGACAATCTTGCAGCGGTTTGAGCCCTGCACCAAGCATCCCTCCGACCCATCGGCTCGGTTCCACAATCAAAACGGTTTTACCAGAACGCTTGACCGCGATCGCCGCCATAATGCCGCTTGGCGTGGCACTATAAACACAGACATCGGTTGATCGTTCCTTCGCCAAACTGGACTGGCAAACGAAAGCAGCGACGAGGAAAGGCATAATAAAGATTCGCACGAGTATCTCCCAAACGTCATTTCAAGCGTCAGTGCGCAAGCACTACGGTAATCAAGCGTCATGGCGCAAGCCATACGGTGACCGTCGCGTCATGGCGCAAGCCATACGGTGACCGTCGCGTTATGGCGCAAGCCATACGGTGATAACATTAAAACCAATACACCGTAGTGCTTGCGCACTGACGCTTGATTACCGTAGTGCTTGCGCACTGACGCTTGATTACCGTAGTGCTTGCGCACTGACGCTTGATTACCACGCCACCATTGTATCGCGTATACTATGACCGAAACGGGCGGTAAGTCTCAGGATACGTGTGTCATGCAAATCGGAGTCATCGGCGTCGGATTGATGGGAAGCGCGATCATGAAACGCGTCGGCGCATCCATCGGGTGGGATGTTGATCCGGCGCGATGTTTAAACGCAATAAAGATCGAGGATGTTTTCAACCAATGCGATGCGATCTTTCTTTGCTTACCCGATAGCCGCGTGGTGAACGATGTCTTGCAAAACGCGCCGCTTCGAACAAATCAATACATTATCGACACAAGCACCGGCGATCCCGACACGGTTAAACAAATCGGTCAATCACTACGCGACCGCGGCGCCCGTTACGTCGAAGCGACGGTATCGGGGAGCAGCGCTCAAGTGCTCAATGGCGATGTGTTAGTGATGGTCGGTGGGTCGCGCGATGACTTTGATGCATGTCAACCACTGCTCAATCGTTTCGCGAGAGAAACCATCTTTACGGGTGAGTGTGGAACTGCGACCAAACTCAAGCTCGTTACGAACCTTGTGTTGGGGCTAAACCGGGCGGCCCTCGCCGAAGGGCTTGCGTTTGCCGAACAACTTCATCTCGAAGGCGCCCTGACGCTCGAAGTCCTTCGCAAAAGCATGGCGGCTTCGCGGATCATGGATACGAAAGGAATGAAAATGGTCCAACGAGACTTTGAGCCTCAAGCGAAACTTGCTCAGCATCTCAAAGATGTTCGACTGATGCTTGAATCAACCTCACATCCATTACCTCTGACTCAAACGCATCGCCAGTTATTAGAGCTAGCGGTCGAACGCGGATTGGGTGAACTCGATAACAGTGCTCTGTTGAAAGTGTTGCTTGAACCATGACGGTATTGCAACGTGGCCTTGTGTTGTTCGCCGTCTTTATGGCGCTTCTATTCGATGGTGTCGAATTAGGGTTAATGCCTGTCGCTTCATTGTCGGTATCGAAAGGATTGCTGGGCGCTGAATACACTGCGCAGCTCGGGGGTGATTGGTTCGCTCGATTCACGGCCGCGCTGATGCTCGGCGCTGCGCTCGGCGGAATATTCCTCGGACAACTCGGCGATCGCATTGGACGCACCAAAGCGATGGGTGTTTGTATTCTTGTCTATTCTGTCTTCGCGTTTGCAGGTGCGTATGCTCAGACGCAAATGCAAATGTTGTGTCTCCGTTTTCTCGTGGGATTAGGCGTTGGCGGGCTTTGGCCCAATGGCATGTCGCTGGTCGCCGAGTGTTGGCCTGGGATGGCAAGGCCTAAAGTGGCCGGAGTGATGGCAGCAGGACTCAATACGGGCATCTTATGTTTATCTCAAGTGGCTCGGTGGCGCGCGATTACACCGGACGATTGGCGATGGCTATTTCAAATCGCTGGTGCACCAGCACTCTTAGGACTCTTCGTTTTACTTTGCGTTCCCGAGTCACCGTCTTGGTTAAAGCGAGATGTGATCAACAGAGAGAATACGCAACCGTTGCGTGAGTTGTTTCGATCCAAGCTGATTGGCACGACGGTGTTAGCGATCTTGCTGAGCTCTATTCCACTCATTGGTGCATGGTCGGCAAGTAAATGGATGATCCCTTGGGCCGATAAAGTGGCAGGGGCGACCCAAGCGACTTACAAAGCCGAGACGCAGGGCTGGTGGGCGCTGGGTGCGATCCTTGGCAGTTACTTCGGGGCCCTATTTGCGATGTGGCTGGGACGCAGAATCAGTTATGGGCTGATTAGTGTTGCGACATTAGTAACGACCATTGCAATGTTTCAATTGACCGAGCCATTAGCCCCTTCGTTTCATCCTGTCGTCTTCGCACAAGGATTGCTTGCGACGTTATTCTTCGGTTGGCTTGCCGTGTATTTACCGGAAGTCTTTCCGATTCAAGTTCGCGCGACCGGAAGCGGCTTAGCTTATAACGCGGGACGTTTTGCGACGGCGATCGGCGTGCTGTTTGCGGGGTTGCTGTTTAACGCCGACAAGGGAAGTTATCCGCGCGTGGGAACCTTATGTGCGCTGGTCTATGCTATCGGAATGGTCCTAGCTTGGTTCATTCAACGCGAAACCAATGAACTCATCGATAAACAAGCAGCCGAGTCCGATTCGGTCGTTACACCAAAGACATCATGAGCAGCATTTCGCGACAGATTTGTTGTGAGCGTTCGTCGTAACGTGCCGCCTCTTGATCGGTGTTGTCGGCGACTTTGGGATCTTCGTAGCGAATAGGTATACGCAGATGGCTTCCGCGAATCAGCGGGCAAGCCTCATCGGCTTCGGCACAATTCAACACCGCACAGAAATCAGATTGAGGATTCTCGGGAGCATCATAGCGTTTTGAGAAACATGTTAGCACGGGAAAATGTGCAGAAGCTTCGACGCGATAGATGGGATTTTTGTTAGCTGGATCATCACACGAGATACGAAGTCCGGCGCGCTGAAGTGTCGCGATGGCGCGTGGATTAAATGCTGTGGCTTCTGTTCCGCCGGAGTATGTTGCGACGTGTGGCCATTGATAAACGAACGCCGCGATCTGACTCCAGACTTGAGACAAGTGGCTACGGCGTGAGTTATGCGTACAAACAAAAACGAGATTGGCAGAGCGCCGTTGTTGTTCACACACGCGAATGTATTCAGCGGCTTGAGCGAGGACTGCTCTTCTTTCGTCCGTGACTTGATCGAACTCGGTCAGTCGCGCGCTGAGATACTTGTTCAACACAGGGTAAAACGGCGCCGTCGATGGAGCATGAAACATTGATGAGCATCCTTAAAAAGGAGCCGTTCATTCTCGTCGGTTTTCAAGCCCATTCAACCAAGTTTCGATCGAATTCTTGAATCCGTTAAGCGAGCTATCTTGGAGGATGTCCCCTTTGCCGCTGCGAACGATCGCCGCTGCCAGTGCTTTATGTTCCGTCCAGTCGCTAGCGGTAAAGTTGCGCACATCGACATACGGTTCATTGATCCCGGCCGTGAGTTTGCGCACAAGATGAACGCCATCGTTCGCGCGGACCACATGGAAGTTCATGGTGCCTGCGGTCAGAGCTCCGCCGCAGACGACCCCCATTACAAAATCACCAATCCGGCTCACGTTAACCTCCTGTTGATGAATAGCCGATGCTCTTACGCATCCGATTTGCGCAGAGAGCGTAGCTTAACCCTCACATTTCACACAACCCACAACCTTGAATTTGATTTGATGCTATTGGCTTAAGTGGTCGATCGAAGGTTTGTCGTCAAGATTCGCGGATTAGGAAGGCTGGATGTAGGAACGGGGTTATGGATCGCAACCGATATTTCCTGGCGGGTGTCCTGCTGATCCTGCTTGGGATTCAGTTTCGTTTAGTGGAATCATTTGTATTGAATGAACCGGCCACGCGTGCTTTGGCGCGGATCAGTCAGAACAGTCCGGTTTCGGCGTCCGATACGCAGACCGCATTTTTCATGAACTTGCATCCACATCCGACCAAGCGGATTGAGCCACCGCGTTGGATTGGACTTGCGCTGATCACGGTGGGTGCCGTGATTTCGTTGCACAGCATTGCGATGCCCAAAAACTAACGTCGCCAGACGGTGGACTCCGTAGCCACCGTCGCCAGACGGTGGACTGCCTCGCCATTGGACTTGGTGTACTCGACGTTTCGATCTTCCACCGCTTGGCATCGGTAGCCACGACCATTTCCCCAAGCCACATAGCCTCAATTGCCGGAGCCGGATGAGTTAACGATGACCCGAGAATCCCCTGAAACTCGCAGCGATGATCCAGCATTCGCGGCTTTTCCCAGCGCGGTTTGGGATCGGCGGAAGATGTTGTTGGCGTTTGCGACGGTAAGTTTCGCAGCGGTCGTTGTACATGGTGAGAACGTGCCTGGAAGCGGAGGCGGTTTGAAGCCGATGACGCAAGGATTACCTGGGCAAGTGCGACCGCCGACGGGTCAGTTAATCGCGAGCAATATGGAAACCTCGGCTGCGGCACGCGAGTCAGGGCCGGGGGCTGGGAAGGAGGCGGCGCGCGGTGCGGCAGCGATGCGTCGCGAGGGAACCAAGCTACAGGACTTGACGGGGGAGCTGCGGGAAGCCGGACGGCGCTGGGTGTTTATTGTGGGTGGAGAGTCGTTCCCGGTGCTTGAAAACTTGGCTTTGCAGCGTGCGGTGCAGTCGATCAAGGATGATGGAAATGACCGTTTTTGGACCGCGGATGCCCAAGTGACCGAGTTCATGGGGGAAAACTACTTGATGTTATTGCGAATGACGCGTACACCGCGGCTCAAGTAGGGGACGCTATCCGGAACCGTAGGATAAGAGGTCGGAGAAACCGAAAGAAAGTTGTCAAGGACAAGCAGGGTGCATTTTTGCGAGGAGAATGCTTACAATACACTTTGTATAGAACTTGCCACCTGCCAGCCGAAGTAGCCGAAAGTGGCTTCGGTGACGGGGGGTTTGTTTGATTGTGGCATAGCTTGTCTCCAAAGGCGCTTTCGGCTTAGTGCGAACCTCGTTCCATGTTGAGGGTCTAATCGGTGGTATCTTCCAAAGCGCAGCGATGGGTCTTTTTGAAGACGATTCCCAGCGAGATGTCGGTGGGGAGTCAGCTGGTGGAAGTGCTATTGGACGAGATGCGTCGGCAGAACTGGCCCGAGTTTGATGTATTGCGGGTGCAGTTGGCATATGAGGAAGCGATCACGAATGCGATCCGTCATGGGAATCGCCATGCGCCGGACAAGCAAGTGGAAGTGGAATTTTTGTGTGATCCGGAAGTGGTTTCGGTGAGGATTTTGGATCAGGGGGAGGGGTTGATCCGGGAGCGGTGCCGGACCCGAGGGAAGAGGATTTGCTTGAGACCCCAGGAGGAAGGGGTGTTTTATTGATCCGAGAAGTGATGAGTCGTGTGCGTTATAACGATAGTG
>JAZKJV010004795.1:0-52100 GCA_037367405.1 Ottelia alismoides | reverse complement strand
TGCCCGACTCCCGTTTAGCCGGACCCCTAGAGATATAAAATCTGAGCTCTGCCTCCAATTTCACTCATCTTTGGATCGTTTCTCTCCACCCCAGGACCTCCACAGCCTCCGCGAGAGTGACAGCTCGCTCCCGGCCGTGTCGCAACGAGGAAAGGGAGACCGGACCACAGATCCGGCAGCTACGCACCGTCGTGCGCCGCCCGGAGGTGACGCTCGAGCCTCGGGCATCGACGGCCCTTGAGGCAAGGACCTAGAGCATCCCCAGCTCCTCCACAGTCGACAGCATCCAGTAGGTAGCCCCTTCTCTTTCCCTATTTCTCTAATTTACGTTTTCGCCCAAATCGCCCCGTCGCCGTTCATCGCTGATTCTGACCATTCTCGCCCTCATTTCGACCATCGGAATCTCCCATCATCTTCGCCTTCCCTCCGCGCACCTTCTCCACCCACTTTTTCAACCCAGCTCGCACAGGAGCTGGGATTAGGGCTCCTCCGCCGTCGCTTCGCCGGAGCCCCTTCATCCCGACGCGTCGACCACCCACACCACTGCTAACCGGGTCGAGGCACTTTGACCTCGACCCAGGAGTGTGTTGCACCACTTTGCAGGTCTAGAGGAGCCCATCTGAGGGCTTCGTCCATTCGAGCAGCCGCTCCTCCTCCGCCAGTGCCGCCGGAGCTCTCCAGAGCTCCTCGCCACCATCGGAGTGGACCATTAGACGCGGGAGGCCAAGGCGATTCTTCTCCGATCAGTAGCAGCCCGCGAGGAGGCCTCCAGCGCCTACACGAGTCCGGCGAACCTCGCCGGCGTCCAGTTCATCGAGGATCCTCCCCTGCCGTCCGATTGCTCTTCAGTTCCAGATTACGTCCGGACCATCAGATCGGGGTTAAGAGGAGGCCCGCAGCCACTGCTGGATCTCCACGTGGCCTCCTCTCGACCCTCCATCCAGCGAGGAGGACCCAGCGTACCTCGACCGTTGGATCTACATGTGGCGCGTCCCCTGCCATTGGATGAGCGCCGAGGACCCCTTGTTTAGCCGTGCCCCTTCCCCGACCGTCCGATCTCCACGTGGCGCGCATCTGGCCCTCGACTTAATAAAGGGTAAATTTCTTCTTAGGCCCTTAGCTTTTTAGTTGTTATGCTTTAGTCCTGTAAATATTTTAGAAACTTTATTTCAGTTTGGTAATTTGCATTGTGGACCCTGTCGTTTCTTGTATTTGCGTTTATACCCCTGTTTGTAGTGGAACACGTGTTTCGATACGTGCTTTTCTGGGTTAATTGCATGTATGGGCTGATTGTTTCAGGTTGTTAATGAATGAATTTATAGTTTTAGTATTTGCAGAAATACCCCTGTGAATGGTTTAATTGTGCATGTGCGTTATATAGTGGGTAATTTACACTAAATCCCCTGGACTTTTAGTACGTGTTACTAATTAGTCCAGGAACTTTAGTTTTCTTGCAAATAGGTCCCTGAGTGCCCAGTTCACGTGCGTGATTTCATGGAGAATTTGCACCAGACCCCCTGGAACTTGTCTGAATTGCGTACAGGTCCCTGTGCACTATACCTTGGTTTTCATTTTTAATAAAATAGTAACCAACTCCAAATTTGATGAAAATTGGAGACATGGCTCCTGCTATGGTGTAAAATTTTCTCTAAATTTTGGAGACATTTTTATACTTTTTGATATTTTTAAAAATTCAAAAACACACATTTTATTTACTCTCTAACGTTAAAAATCACAAAAAAAATATTAAAACACCTCTAAAAATTACAAAAAAATTACAGATTGCTTGTTTTGCCTTGTTTGATTTTCTCACCAATTTAGGTCATTTTTGGCTTTATAAAACCTATAAAAATTACAAAACCCCATAAAACCCATAAAAATTCTAATAAATAATTTAAAAATCAAAAATTAATAATTCTGGTGCCTAAATTTTCCTTGATTTTCATACTATACAGGAAAATTACCTTCAGACCTTGATAGGGCCATTTTGCATTTTAATTTGGCCCTCCAAGTCTGACTGGACAGTAGCCTTCTTTTCTTTTCTTGTTTTATTTTTATAAAATCCAATAAAAATCAGAAAAATACCAAAAATTACCTAAAATAGTAAAAAATATAAAAAACATAAAAACATTTTTGTTTGAATTTTTGGATGATTTTTGAGTAATTAAAAAAATTATTTAAGTTGCTTGTTTATTGATTTCCTTATTTTCTTTATTAATTAAAAATCCAAAAAAATATAAAAACATTAAAAATCCACCAAAAAAGCCTTTTATTTTATTTTATTTCTTTTTTAGACTACTTTGTAGGCCGCGAGGCCATCACGTGCTCCTTGTGTTCGACCTTGGTCGCTATACCAGGTTAATATAATAGCGAGACCGCTACTTGAGTTTCCGTTGATTTTTGCCTTCGTTTGGTGGTCTGATCTTTTTTTCTTGATTGAGCACTCGAGTGACTAAGGTCGCAACGACCGCATGAGATATACCTGATTTACCTCGCTCGCTCGGGTACGCTCATCAGTTGCACCTCCACGCGGTGCTCGATCACCGTAGGGACGGTGGATCTGGAGGCGTACAGGTGCAGGAGCGACTGTTGGTGGAGGGGGCGCCGCTGTGGAAGGAGGTGCGGGCTTAGAGGTTGGCAGCGGTGTAGGAGCACTGCCTGGCGCGATGGGATTTTTTGTTTTTTAAAAGTTTTTTGACTGTAAACAGCAGTAAAAAAATTATATATTTTTTAAAAGAAAATATAAACAGAAGCAAGAATGATTTTTTTTATTTTCTTGATTATTATATTATTTATTATTTTGATTTTCCTGCAAAACAAAGGTCAGAGATAAAAACAACTATATTTTTTTATTTTATTTATTTATAAACAAATGAGGGTGCATGAATGGTGGCGGATCTTGGCGAAGCAGGAGGGAGATCCGAAGATCTGACCACCATGCGTAGTCGGATGTGATAGGTTGTGCTAGGTAGAATAAGAAATGTGAGGATGGGAAAATGAGATGAAAATCAGTATCGAACGCGGACTAAATCGGGATGGATGTTTTTGGGATTTTAATATCTAGATTCTGATCACGAAACCGAAGCAAAAATTAAATATAAGATTCACCTAGGAAAAATGACGGGAATAGAAAATGGATCTCACCTCAAGATCGGATACGTCGTGATGGCCTCGACGAGGGCCGACGCGCTGTCACCGAATAGCTCGGAAGTTGGGCGCCCTTCTTTAACAAGATAACTCTCGGAGATAGGGCTCCTCTCCACCAAAGATTGATCAAAGAATGAATGAAGGAGGAAGGAGCCAATAAAAAGAGAAGAAAAATCAAAAAGGAAGGTGTATATATTTAAGGAATGTATTTAGTGGTGGAATTAATAAAATAATTAAATAAATAAATAAATAAACTAAAAATAAATTTCGGAATTAAATAAAATTAATTAGCCATCTTAATGGTGGCTATTTAAGGCATAAAATCAAATCTTTACATAAAAGGTAAGCTTTCAAATCAAATAAATGAATTAATTAAATATTAAATCTAAATTTTGTAATTAAATTAATTTAATTAATTAATGATACATATTTAATTTTTTTGGTGATTTTTATTTAAGGAAATTAGGTGTATACAAATATTATGTACATATAATACAATATACACATGTACAAATAAGGAAATAATTTTTAAATAAATTTTTTTAATTTTATTATTTATATATTTTTATTTTATTTTAATGAAAATAATATTACAATTATGTACATTAAAAAAATAAATATGAATAAATATGTACAATAAATATTGGTGAAACTGCACAAAACACCTCAGAAAATCGACTTTTCAACCGTAACTCCAAAAATTATGAAACCTAGCCATTTGTGAGATAATTTAATTTAGAGTATAATGGAAGTGAGTCTGATTCAATTTGAGTTCATATGGAGCTGGAATTGGTATTTCAATTATCACTTTACGGCTTTTTCTGAGTGTGATTATTTGTAATATGTAAATTATTTTGCTTTACAATTATTTTTATTATTTACAACACATTTTTATTTACAACTTTTGTTTACAAAAATAATTAATTTGAGGTAAATTTATGTACAAATAAAATAGTACAAGTTTTATATAAATATACATGGAAAATATTTACAAATTATTTTTTGATTTTTGCATTGAAGACCTTATCTCCCCCTACTTTGTTCTTGGTCGATCAAGTCAAGTCCTGACCTTCTCTCGGGGTTCGGGTCAGTCTGTATTTATTGCATAAACACATCCTTTATTTTCTTTTCTTTTTCGTTTCTTCTTTATTCTTTATTTATGTACAAAAAGTGTTCAAAATACATATTTTACAAATGCATGCAAAATGGTAATTTTATGAAATTAGTGGTTATTTACAGGTGTTTGACTAAGGAAATGAATCTAAAATAAATAAATAAATAAAGACAATGAATCGTGGATTCATCAGTGTCTGAAGACTCTGCTTGTGCTGCTGCCGAAGAAGATGTGGAAGAATCGACGTCGACGCGTGTAATTCTCTGGTAAGAAACTGCCTCTGGGGGGGGCTTCCCCTGAGTGTAGGCACCGGTTTAGGACATTACTGTGTAATTCTACCATCTCCTCATAGATGGCCCAGACCTGGTCTTCATCCTTAGCGAAGTAGGAACCTCCGCACGAGGTGTTCACAAGCCTCTACAACTCAGGTGTCTACCAACAAAAGAAACTCTGGAAGAGGTTGGGCTTGCTGATCTCATAGTAGGGACACTTGTCGATGATCTCTCTGAAATGATCACATGCTTCATGGAACTGTTCATTTGGAATCATAGTGAAATTGCTTATCATAGATCTCGCTGTATTTGTTCGGCCGATTGGATAGTACTTGTTCAAGTAATCGGTCCGGAGCTGCTTCCAAGTGGTGACGATCTTCCCCAGATGCTTCAACCAGTCAGCTGCTCTGCCTACCAAGGAAAAGGGGAAGGCAATCAGCTTGATGGTATCTTCATCCACAAATCTATCATGAACGGTGTTCAGATCATCTCAAAATCCTGCAAATGGAGATGGGGCTCCTCGGTGGCTAGTCCATGGAACTTGGGCAGTAACTGAATGGTCTGGGGGTGAAGCTCAAAGTCTCCAAGGATCCCGGGCAGCTGGATCCATCTGTGGGTGAGGGTTGCACTAGGATTGTGCAATGACCTCATAGTGTGGGCTGGTCTGGCTGGTTTTTGCGACTCATCCTGGCATCCGTCTCCACCCTCGACTCTTGGTATCTCTCCACCCACTGCTGGTATCTGCAGCTCCTCTTATCTAGCTCTCATCTGCGTGAGCTCTCTCTTCACCTCTGCCATGAACACTCCCTGGTCCTATATATGTCGTTGCATGGTCTCCAGGGAAGCCAGTAATGTGTTATTGATGGCGGCCTGATCTAGTACATACGATGAGGTCTGTGGCTGCTCATCAGTTCTGTTTTCACTGTTGGCCATCTCCCTTGTGTCTGCAATGGCAAAAGACCCTAGATCAGGTGTTATCAAGTGAACAAAGAGTTATGCTGGCATGTCTGGTTGTATCTCACCAGTGGAAGAAGGATGGTCGAGGGGGAACATGGTGGAGGTGAATTCGGGTTCAGAGAGCAGGTCTGAGCTCTTTGAAACCACCCTAGATGAACGAGGAGGAGTGCTGGAAAGTGGTGCTACCAGAGGTAGCCTAAGAGACCTCCTTTCCATCAACGTGATGTGGGAATTTATGAAGAGTAGATCTGGGATGCAAGAAAGATGAGAAATCAAACCTCCAGTTCACCTACGCAATGCAATGTGATGATCGTAAAGGCACGGTCATTTCTTGTCAAATTTTATTGGGTAAACATCCAATCTATCAGAGCAATTAAGCGAGCTATTAGGAGCCAGATTCTCCTAGGAAACTGATCTGAGTTCTTACGACTAATTATTTCCAGTCAGTATGGGATACGGACCGTTTACTGGCTACTCAATTTACCCAATCGACCAAGGAAGTCTGGACCGATTATCAGCGACCCAAGGAAATCCTCACTGGAGAATAGTTAATCACCAGAACAAGTAGTCTGAAGAGAGTTTAGGCATAGCTCTATCCTAGTGTGGGGGTTGCTCAACTCTCTGTAGAAAAATTAGACAAGGAGGGGTTACTCTCCCCAAAACAAGAATTTTTAATAAAGTATGGTTTTAGGTCAAGTTTTCTTTAGCAGTCCCAGATTTTATTTGGTTATCTCTTTTTTTAGGTATTTTTCTAAACAATGCAACACCTAACGAATTTTCCGAATTCCTTTTTATTTAAATCCAAGAAATAGGGGGAGGAAGATGGAAAGCCGATGTGTGACTAAAAACAATGATGCATGCAGAGATAGAAATGTGTACCTTTGTCCAGCACTCTACATGCAGGGTGATCTACGCATAAATTTAAAGACATGAATGAAAATAATCTATATGATGCATGAAGAAATCGTCCTAAGATGAGCAACTTCTATTAGAGGGAACAGCTGGTAGTTAATCAATCAGAAAAGAGACCTGAGTTCGATTTTAGAGGCCGACCGATGCCCACCAGAGTGGGTCCTGCAAGCGCTATATACGGTCTCTCTATGTACGTGGTCTCTTAACTAATTAGACTAACTTTTTCTTTATTTGACTAAGTCCAAGTATGTTCTATAGGGATAGGTATTCTTTTAGGGTGTTTGGACCTTAGCTAATTACCGAGCTCAAGCAAATAAAAATCCTAAATCTAGGGGCCAAATCCTCGGGAATCAAATAGAGAAAAAAGTGAAAATTTAGTGAAAATACGGTGAGGTCCCCCGAGTGCACCGGCACTCGGCGAAACAGAGCATGAATAATTGTCTCACAAGTGTCCAAAGAGTCCAAAAGTTCCATATTATTACAAGATTTTTTGCTATAATAAATAAATTTATCTAAAATAACTACTCCTACAGTCCTTTGTGCTTCTTCATGTGATGGTCCCTCCAAAGTAGACCGAGTCATGCTCTGGTAGTTCCTCGCGTATAAAAAAACAGTTATAATAAATAGAGATAAAAAATAGGAAAAATTTGAAATCAAACTACTAAGTCGTGCTCCCTGGCAACGGTGCTATTTTGATGACACGATTTAACGATCGAGTGAGGTGGAATAAATAAGTCAAGTGTTGTTGTCCTTCATCAATCAAATCGATCAACAAGAAAATCATACCACTTTAAGATAAGACAATCAATGTAAGTTGCTTCGCTATTTTATTTACCTCGTAGGGCGACCAGGGTCGAACACAAGAAGCACAATTAAAAAGCTAAGTAGTGTGATTTCAGGAAATAAAATATTTTTGGGGTTTTTAAATTTTTGCAAATTTTTAATTTTCCAATAAATGCAATAAGCACAAAGAATCAAAGACTCACACACACTCTTTTTATGTTTTTCTCACAAGTCATAAATAATCAGAAATATATGATAAAAATATTTTTTTGTTTTATATGTTTTACGTTATTTTTAGTAATTTTTATACAATTTTCAAATGTTTTGTGATTTTCTAAAAATCAAACAATGACAAAAATAGTAAATAATATACAAGCAAGAGTAATTTGGAAGTTAAAAAGACTTACAATACCAAAACTCTTGGAAGTGATTTTTATGATAAACTATAACGAAATATCTACGAACAAAGACTGAAATTAATATTTTTGGATTTTCTACAATTTTAAATAATTTTTTAAGATTTTAAGTGTTTTCCATTTTTATGGTTTTTATAAGGAATTTTTAACAAAAAAATTAATAGTGAAGGTATAAGACACTAAAATACAATTACATAAATTTTCATGGAATTTTTCAAGACTTTTTTGAATTTTTATGATTTTTTAATACAAACATGACACTTTTTAGGGGTTTTTAAATTTTTAATAATATAAAATGCAAGGAAATAAATAAGCAAAAATTACTAAAAATAATACATGCAATCAGAGACTAAAGGTAATCTTTAGATAATTTTTTATGTCGATTTAATAATTATTACATTAAATAAAAGAAAAGAGTTAAAAATAGTGCGATAGGGACCTAGTTGCAAATAATTTCAGTTCTAGGACCTAAGCATAAAATGCAATAAAACTCCAAGGCCAACTATGTAATTTGTCCAGAAATATCATGCATAACACATTATCCACAGCTCACATGGGTAAAGTGCAAATATCAAAATATAAACTTCATTACATAGCCAGCAACAAGTTTGAGTACGATATGCAAATAACCCAAAATAAGTGTGGGGACGCACGTGACTCAGACTCGATTGGACTAAAGTGCAAATACAAAAACTAGAGGGTTCAAACTATAAATATTCTTAACTACACATTTTATTCTCTAGACTGAAGCGAAATAAAATAAACGGCAGTGTAACAGATGAAGTATACCACTGCAGGCACATGATTGGCGCGTGGAAGGCTCTGACGGCTCTGATAATCCCCTGGAAAAGGATCTAAAGGCTCTAATGTTGTCGGGGACGTGCGGCTCAGATGTACTACGGACCAGATCTGGTTGTTATTAGTAGGGAATGAGATAACGACTCATATCGAATCTAGCAAGATATGCGTGATCCGACGGTGATAAAAGGTGTTAGATGAACTATGCTCGGGCGAACTTCAACCAAGCATGGAGGGAAATCTGTTGAGGGTACAGCACTGTCATGTAAGTGCTCTGCGTCGAATGGGCGGTACTGATGCGGTAGTGGACGGTGGGATGAGTGGGACGGTGGCGCTCCCCATGTAGCTGCTCCTCCTGAGTAGTCGGGGCTCTAAATGGTCTTCCCTGTATGTCTTGAAACTACATGTGTACTCCTGGCTCGAAGATCAAGCTTCGACCAAAGTTTATTTTGTCTAAAATGAAAGGAAGCAGAAGGGGAATGTAAAGGGCCTCCGGCGAAAGTGGGGGAAGGGGTTGTTCCTAATCTTTGCTCCGATGAGAAAGAGTCAGGGTGATCAGGATGCATAAGGAGATGGAGGATGAGTTGAGGAGTTGATCTGTGCGAGTGAAGGTGCTTGATGGAGCTCCAGACCTGGTGGTCAGAGCAGATGAACATGCGACGGTGAAAATGAATCAAATCAGAATGGACAGGTGAGATGGAGTGTAAGCAAGGGTACCTGGGTGGTCTCTAATGATCAACAAAGTCAGGCGAAGGCAGAGGTGGGGTTATTGTCTCAATTCTGGTGCGGAAGGCGGAAGAGACTTGACGCGGCGAAGAAGCCCTGCCACGTAGTGAGCGTCGATCAAACAAGCATCCAAATGAGCTCCAAAAGGGACCTGTAGATGGTTGTCACCATGCTGGAGGAGTTCGTGGAGAAATGGTGGCACAAGGGACGTTCTAAGGTGCTCATGAGGTGGAGAGGACACTTTATAGGGATGTCCGAGGGTCTAAAAAGATCGAAGGGATGCGCGAAACCCTAGGGCGATCTGGCTGCGCCTAGGGATCAGTGAGGATCATGGATCTTAGGAGCTTAATCAGGCGCAAAAATCAAAGTCTATGGAGGTCTAATTCGATCGAGAAAAAGGGGAGAAGAAACTTCGATAAAGCAGGAATCAGGTCGGGTCAGCTAGGAGGGGTTGACCATGGTCATTGATCCGACATGGACCAATCAAAATGCGAGAATTTACAAAATTAAATAAAAATAGTAAATGAAATCAAAATACAAAAATGAATAAAATACAAAATGCTTCTAATTTTGTGAACTATTTTTCTATGATTTTTAATTATTTTTATGGCATCGTATATACAATATATACAGTATTGTGTATTATATATAGATATGTTATACCTACGTAATATATACATGTATTTTTATTTTATTATCTTTACAAAATAAGTTTTATTTTATATTTTATTTATTTACAAAATAATTTGAGGAGTATAAAATGATTTTTATTTGATTTTTATAAATTAATTAAGGGTGATAAATAAATAGGTATTGTGTAATATATATACATGTGGCCTTTGTACAATGAATTGTGGATTTTATTTTATTTATTTTGTGTTTTCTTATTTTATTTTATTTTTATTTTATTATTAGGGATATATACAGATGTTCAAAAATAAATATAGTATTTACAGTGTCTAAAATATTTATATGTGTAGGTATTATATACATTATGCCCTATCTCTCTCTACTCAGTTCTTGTTGATCAGGTCAATTAATGACCTTCTCTCGAGGTTTAGGTCAATCTATATTTTTTCTAAATACATATTTCTTTTTTTCTCTTTATTCTTTTATTTTTGGAAAATAAGTGCTAATTATGCAATATTAACAAAGACATGTACAATGATAAATTAAATGGTCTGGTAGTAGTTGATGAACTAATTTTACAAGGTTTTAATTATTAAGAAATGGAAATAATGTCACAAATGTTGTTGTACCCCAAAATAAATTCAAACAAAAATATTTACTCTAAGAAAAAGAAGAATGTGTTATTTATTTACATGTAATAGCTCTCAGGGTCGAACACAAGAGGTGCGTTTAGTTGGGGGGTTACCCCCCACTTTGGGTGGGTAACCCCCCAAAACCCCCACTTTTAACCCACTAGTAGGGCCCACTCCTTTCCCATCAAAAAAATTATATATTATACCATCATATCATCTAAAAATCATAAAATACTCAACTTCTACTCACTATTCCAAACTTCAATACAATCACATGACAACAACCACCCACTTTTTCAAATTTCAATACAATCATATCATAATAACTACCAACTTTTCAAATTCCAATACAATCACATCACACAAACCCTCCCAACCCTTAACCCACCAACCAAACACACAAACACAAAATCGGGTTATCCACCCCTGGATAACCCACGAACCAAACGCACCCAAGGAGTTTTTCTTATTTTAATTTTTAGGTCATTTTAATTTTTCAAATGTTTAATTCTATTAAATTTTTGAAACAGATTAAGTAACCTTTTGTATTTTTCAAATAAAAGATGCTCAAAGTACTTAAATAAAATATTTTATGTTTTATTTATTTTATACTATTTATGTTGATTTTTTAGGGAATTTTATAATTTTTATGGATTTTTTACTGATTTAAAACTAAAAATAAATTTTTAAAGGAAAATAAGCTATTATTTTTGGATTTTTAAAATAGAAAATAGAAGAAATAAACCTAGAAACTAAATTTAGATAAAAGAATTTTTATTAGGCTTTAAAACAAGACCAAAAATATATTTTTTATGATTTTCTATGAATTTATATGATTTTTATAAGATTTACTTTATTTTTCGATTTTTTATATTTTCTGATAGTATTTTAATCTAATTTTTTTAGGTGATAAAATATTGTGAAATAAAGCTACTATAGTTTTTTAGTATTTTTAAAAGATTTTTCAAATTGTTATGAATTTTTCAGTACAATAGAGAAAATAAACTTTTTTGTTTTTAAAGGTAACTAATAATAGAAATTTTGAAAATAAAAATTATGAGATGTAGGACACTTAGTCAGGAACTTATTATGATTTTTAGAGATTTTATAGAATTATTAAGTTGATCAATCCAAGCAAATAACAATGAAAATAAATGCTACAGAAAATTTGATCTAAATGTAATTTACAAAAGTTTAGAGACTATTTAGTAACACAAACTGCAGGGTATATTATGCAATTTAACCAAATTTCACGTGATGATACACGTGCTCTATGATTTCAGGGCCTAAAGTACGATTTAAGAAAATTAATAGAACAATTACTAATAGGAGACTTTTATTTAAATTTAACCACAAACACGTGATGGAGTATGCGAGTTTACAACTAGAGGACTTAAATGCAAATTAATAAAAATGTAATGGTAGACTAGTAATTATTCATACACTCACATCAGGACACGTAGCACAATGTCACTTATTTACAAATAAAGAAATGGCATGTTAATGGATGCAAATTTATCGAGGAGGTGTGTTGGTCATGTGAGTGAAGGGATGGCTGATATCTTTGCTCCTGGATATGATCCTGCAATTGAGCTTTGGGCATGATCCGATGAACGAGACGTGATCTAGGGGACTCCTTCTCAATCGGACGGTGCTAAACCTCAGTGGAAGAACTTCTGTTGAAGGTGACACTAGGCGACTTTCAATCACCTTGATCTCTTCAGATCTGGTCCCAATCGACTCTGCAAGGATCCAAGAAGATTGCTGGATGAATTCCATGTCGAATGAAGGTGATCTAAGGTTCCAGATCATGTTGAGAAGGGACCTGGAGGTGATGCTCCTATTGCATGTTGATGAAGATATGGCTCGTCGCTCCAGGTGTTGCTTCAGCTACCTGCAAAGTTTATCAGAATGCTTGAAGCCTCTCCAGCCTCGGTCGAAGATTATTAACAAAGAAAGGGAGGGGAAATGGATGGATCAGGATCATCTGCATTTGAAGGACAGGATCCCAAACTTGCTCTGATCAGATGATCATATCTATTGTTGTCATGTTGCGATTAAGAAAGATGAAGAAGCAAAATAGATCTGGCATAAGTGATCAGTGATTGGGGATGAAAATCAAGGTGATTGGTCTCCGAACAAGAAGATCAGAGTTTTGAAATTACGCTACAACTGCAGATTCCTCAAATCAACAAATATTGAAGCTAAATCAAAATAAAATGGATCTATGATTACCTATGATTATAGATGATGGAATGGTGGTGGTGATTGCCTTGATTCGGATGCGGAGGGGTCGAAGAGGCTACTCGCAATGGAGGTAGCACCAGCAATGCAGATAACAGGTCTCCTTCTCTGATTCCTCACTCCATATCTAGAGATCGAGCTCTTGTCACGAGCAATATTACCCAGGTGATGGTTTCAAGTATGATTCAAGGATAGAAGATAGATCAAAAAATAGAGGTAGCACCTGGAGCACTAATTATAAATGGAGGAGGGTCAAAATTTGAATCATGACTGGTCTGTGAATTGAAGCCTAGTCGGGTGAAAATCTCATAGGATGTGGGTCATTGATGAAAGGATGTTAATCGAGCGAAGGTTTTGGATCAATGGGATGGTGGATTCAATCGGGGGAAATTCAAGAAGACGAGTCCACGCAACTGGATGCAGATCTGAAGGGAAGAAGAGGAGTTGACCCAGGTCCAGCCAATCAGGTGAGAGTTTGAATAGGAGAAGCACTAATGGACAAAACCAATTGAATAAAAAATAGAAATAATTAGAAATAAATTAGAAACCTGATTTAAATTAAAAATTATCGACATAAAATTATTTATAATTTAATAAATTAATTTTTATGGATTTTTAGTAAATTAAATAAATTAATTTATTAGGTTAAATATTTGAAATACGGGTTTTTACAAGTATAACTTACATATATACAAAGTATACATATTTTTAATTATGTATTTTTACAAAAATACATGTTATTTTATATTTTATTTATTTACAAAATATTTAGATAGTTTAAAATATATTTTTATTTTATTTTTATGAATTTTATTTAATATGCTAAATAAATTTACTTATGTATAATATAGGTACATTATACCTACGTAATAGATACAATTATTTTATTTTTTTGATTGGGTTTATTTTTGTTATTTTTATTTGTATTTTATATACATAATATAAAATATGTACAAAATAAATAATAAAAATACAATATGTGCAAAAATATAAAGAATTAAATAAATGAATATGTACATAAGTACAATCACAAAAAACTGACTTTCACATCTTAAATCCAAATTTTATAAAACCGCTTAATTTTAAAGATTATTTTAGTTTAAACATAATGAAAGTGATTTTGATTCATTTTGAGTTCATATGGAGTATATATTTATCTTTCAGTTCTGGCTTTACGGCTATTTCAGAGTGTTGTCTTTTTTATTATGTACAAAGTTTACTTTTACAACTATTTTTGTTATTTAGAATACATTTTTCTGTACAAGTTTTTAGAAGAAAATATTTGTATTTGAGATTGAATTATTGACAAATAAAATAGTACAAGAGATGCACATATTGAATAATGTGAATACGAACAATGTAAATTTTGTTTTCTGAGATTTTTCCAAGTTATTGACCTTGTCTCCCCTACTTTATTCCTTGTCGACCATGTCGATGCTTGACCCGATCACGGAGTTTCGAGTTAGCATGTATCTATTACATATATACAACCTTCTTAATTTCTTTTTCTTTTCTTCTTTATTCTTTTATTTTTGTATAAATAAGTGCTAAATATACAATATTAACAAATGAAGTTAGGTTGTTAAATGATGAGAATTAGTATTATTTAGATGTGTTTTACTAAGGATTATAAGTCAAAATGAAAGAATAAAGATGATGAATTGGTGATTCATCAGTAGTGCAGTGTGCCTACCACCCAAAAGATTAGGGTTCAAATCCCCCCTTGTGGGGGTTGTGTTAGGTAGTTGACAGCCATCATATAAAATAGTGGCATCTTTCAACAAGAATTTGAGCAAGAATCCATGTAGCCGACCCTACTTATCGTGGTAGAAGGCTTTGCCATTTTTCATCTTACTTAGTAACATTGAAATCTTACTTCAAATCCTCTCATAGGGAAAGGAACCAGATATAACATCCTTCCTCATGTCGGGAACATGCAGAACCACGATAGTATCTAGACAAGTACAGAAATGAACCTCAACTCGTTAAGTTGGAAAATATTAATATCATGGTTTTAGACTTATTTCCTAAATCGTCATTGTACCACAAATCCTAACATACTAAAACATAAAGAATGCCCGATCAATGTAAATATTTACATTTGCTTTGAATATAGGGTGGTCTTATACTGGTATAAGAGGGTTATCATAGATATTTATGCATTGCATAAGTTCCTAACAAGTGTGATTAATTCAGTATTATGCATGATTTTTAGGAGACATTTTATAACATTATGAATTAAGAAAAAAGAATATTATGAATGTTCAAAGAATCTAGCTTCTCAAATAAACGAAAAATCTAACATGGCTTGGACTTGATCATCATATCATCTTCAACTTCATTTCAGCCAACGCAAATTTCTACTTAAACCATCTTGTTGTGTCACATAGTTTTCGAGACTTCTTATAAAAAGGTTAGTCTCGCAAATATAAATAATTATCAACCTAACTTCATCATCAAAAACATGGTACCTACAAAAGGTAGAGTGCAAAATTTGAGAGTAAAAAATCCTATTTTGTTGAAAATGATCGGGTCATGAAAACATCGAGTGATTTGGCGAGAGGTTTCCAAAGGACATGTATGGACCAATACAGACTCAAGGCAACATGAATATCGTTATGGAATTCGAGTAAGGGGGAATTGTTAATATTAAGACTTTCAAGGAATTAGAATCCTAATTCTAATAGGGTTTAGTTGTATTACAATATAAAATGTCAATAGAGGAAGCATTATTGGTAATGTCTTTGGGCCGATAAATAAAAGAATGGTGTTTTGAGTCCCCACTTGCATAAGGAAAGGGATGAGAGGTTATGGAATTCGAGTAAGGGGGAATTGTTAATATTAAGACTTTCAAGGAATTAGAATCCTAATTCTAATAGGGTTTAGTTGTATTACAATATAAAATGTCAATAGAGGAAGCATTATTGGTAATGTCTTTGGGCCGATAAATAAAAGAATGGTGTTTTGAGTCCCCACTTGCATAAGGAAAGGGATGAGAGGAAGAGAGCAAGGAAACAGAGTTGTACTTGTTATTTTTAATTTTTCTCTTCTCCGGTAGATAACTAACTATCGTCACTCTTATACATACTTTTGTCATGGTTGACTGATCACCCATTTCTTCAATCATAGATGTCAACACCTACTACGAGAGTGGCACGTATGACGTTCTCGTATTTACATGCTATGAGAGTTGGAAGCGACGTAGATGCCAATATATTTAAACTAAAAATGGCATGTATAAACTTAAGATGGTATAATAGGTGTTGGAAGTGTTGCAATAACTAAATGTATTTAGGACCTTCTGAGTGATGTAAGTTGAAGTAGATATTATGAGTGTTTGAGATGTGCAAGCACTATACATAGTGAGTGCAGGTTCTTCCAAAGGATGTAGATGTTGTGGTGACATCGCCAAAATTGAGAATAGTGTGTAGGCACGAGCACCTGCAAGTCAGGTAAGCATGCCTCAAATACTTCTTTCAACAACCAAACACCCACCTCACCTTCCTCTATCAGATGTAAATTACCATCATTCGAAGGGCGACGGCAACAATTTGAAATATAATAGGAGATACTTGAAGATCAAACAAAGAAAATATTTGTAAAATCATAGAAAGACATGGATCCAATTAGGCATCTAGTAAGTATTTTCCAAATCATAAAGCCACCTTGTATCAACATAGCAACCTGCAAGATACCCCAGATTTAAAATCAACTTCTTTTATAAAATTGCAACCCTTGAACCCTGCTGCATGCTCATCCCCAGAAATTTTGTGATGGGTTCTAAAAAATATATAATGATTCAGTTACAACATGTATCTATGTATCAGCTGCAAACCAAAAAGTAAGCAGCCCTGTGATCATCCTGCAGAAAATGTTACATTAACGTGAAAGAAATAAAAACAAATGTGTGGATGATTCTAGACAGTAAGGTACTTTAATAACAGTGTTAAATCAGTGTGATGGCATAAAATGCAACCAAATGGGAGGCCTGATATTCGGGCAAAGCTTTCTTGAGGTAGTGGGGGCAAGTGGAAATGGAAGGGAATGATTGGATGTGAAAGATATGTCCGGCATGTGTCATACATAGGTTCTCTGAGATTCCCATGCAAAAGTGCTGCATCAAAGTCATGGCAAAGCCTAGTAGGGGAAAAAGAAGAAAGAAGGATAAAAGAATGGTAAAGGACATGGGGTGGGGAAGGGAGACCTTTGTCCCTCTCTACAAAGGGAGAGGGTGTGAGACCATGAATGCCCCCACCCCATAGGTCAGGATGTGGATGCTGCTTTGATCCAGCAAAAGATGCCCGTCGCCACCACAAGGTTGTCTCTCGAGCCAAGACAATAAAGTACCAGATGCATACAAGATAAGGTTGAGAAGCTCACACAATCTACTAGTTCCTCAAGCATTCCCTACCATAGTGATTATATTCACAAGTAAAGCATGCTCCGTTATAAACATGTCTTTCTTTTTAACAAGGCAATTCCATATTTTGGGTTTTAAATAATTTATTTAATAATATCTATAGCAATGAGCATTAAAGTTGAAAAGTTAAACAAATAAGCAAATATTTGACTCTTGAAGTGTGAAAGTGTGAGACATGAAACAGTAATCACTGCGTGCTAGGCGACAGAAAACACAAGTTGCACCTAAAAGGTCCTCTCTTTGAGTGCATGCTCCCCCCACACCATCAATGCAATTGTCGACTAAGGCGGTCACCCCAGCACTAACCCATCTTCTGCTCTTTGTTGCAACTAGCTCCTCTCCCCCATCCTGTAGAGCCTCCTAGAAGCAACAAGATCTCCATCGCTTACTCTTTTACTACTATGGCCTCCTCCAACATCAAGGGCATACACAATGTCCTCAAAAAGGACCCCAAGTTTTGTGCATGTGATTGAGTGCAACCAATGCCAACAGATGCACATAGCTGTTCATGAACAATGACCACCACTTCGTGCATGTGATTGAGTACTTGTGGGACCCTAGGAAGTTGCTATTAAAATAGCACTCAATCCTTCTTCCTCCGGACTCCTTACCCATGATGATAATTCAGATGCTAAAGTTATCCTGTTTTGGTGACTTCCAAATAGAAAATCTATTCCGAGAATATGATATTTGGTTAATTATTTTCGAAGAAAGCCGCAGACCCAGCATGCCTACCATGTGGCATGAGCAAAATGGCATCAATCAGTACAAGGTAAATACTTGCTATTCCAGTACGAGAACTGTCAAAATGAAAATAGTTTCATCAAAGCGCATGAGTTAATTCATGTTTGAAACAAGTTGTTTGAATTCCTTCAAGTGTACAATACTTGCTACGAAATTTTGATTATGAATGCAAACTCTATGTTGAGGAAACCAGTGAAAAATCAGATAAGGAATTCAGTAGTCTAAGGATCATGACTGAAGTCACTCAAGTTTCTAGAATAGCTTGATACTTTCGTAGTTAACTGTCTGGTTAAATGTCAACTGCAAGAAATTACGAAAATGAGCACAAATAACCATACCAAGTGATACAAGATTTAGAACCTTCTTTAACAATTTTTCAAGCTTCCTTGCTCGTCAAGGCTCCAAATTGCCAGTCCGGAAGGGAACCATAGCAATGCAAAGCAATACATCCTGCTGGCAGAGCTCAAGCAGTCCGGTTGTTTCTCTGATACTGAAACAGATCAATGGTTATCATCAAAAATGCCTGAATATCAAAACAGTGTATTGGATGGGTGTCTCCTCGGCACATAACCTTTTCCTTTCCAAAAAAGAAAAAATAGTGTCTACCATAAGCATTGAATCATGCCTAACTCTTTGCAGCGATGTGAGAAAGCTTTGCATTCCAACACATCAATAACCTCAACGTTCATATAGATCAAGAAATCAGCCATGCTTCCAATAATCATGCATCAATAAATACATGGAAATAACAAGTACATGTTTGCCCCATTTCTATAAAAATGGGGGGGCTTACCTTTTGCTTAATTTCGATGTAAAAAGATCCCAAAATTTGCTACCGAAATTGGTGAGAAATTAATTTTACAATGATTTTCCCATCAGTAAAGTTGAATTGTAAATAAACTAAATATTTAGGTACCCAAAAAGCAGCAAACTTCATTTTACCATGATCCTGACATTAGACCCAATACATTGTAATTCCTCTTCCCCTACACTTCTCCAAACTCCATTGATCAACAGCATGCCTTTCATAGGAGATGTAACAAGAGAATCATCAACATCCATTGACATGTGGTCTGACCTCAACTCTCTCTGCTTCTTCTGAGCACTAGGATTTTCCAGCAAAGCAGGTCTCTGGTTTCCTTCTCTTTTTCCCAAGTGAGAGCTCTCTGGTTCTCTTTTATCAACTATGACCCCCTTCTTTTTATGCAATTCACAATTGTTGTCAAGCATAGGAAGAAAAGCAGCAGAACTGAAGGAGCATGGCAACATGCCAAAAGGGCAAGGGCTCCATATCTTAGACAATGTCCACATCTTCCTTCCCTCTTGCTTCCCATCCTCGGTAGATTCATACTTTGCACTACGTTCTTTTAAACGTGACCTTAGAGCCGCAAACTCAAGCTTAGCCTTATTAAGTGAATGCTCATCTGGTAAAGCATTGTACTCCTGATATGGATTACCATTCTCGGTTGTAGAATGTGTGTCTTTCTTGCCAAATACCGGCAACCTTTTCAGTCTCCCAGACAAAGATTTGTTAGCAGTCATCTGAGCAACAAACAGTGCAGCATCTGAAAGACGTTTGTTGCCATAAGCTGATAGATGTGCACACGTACGAAGAAGCTCCTCCAATGATACTGTCGGGATAGTATTTAGACCTACTGGAGGAACTTGAGTAGTATCAATGAACTTTATCAAACTGGATCCCTTTAGGTCACGCAGGCCAATGAGCAACCACTGAACAAGAAAAGACAAATGTTCCATCTCCTGAGTATTGGCTATATCCGGAGATTTAGGGCAGAATTCACCTACAACAGTCCAAAGATCTGAATAAGAACATAGGATGAGTAGAAGGTGCTGGAAATTTACACAAACCAAAAGGAAATATACTTGGTATTTGTTGTGAGAATTGAAAAGCAAATCACAATAGAGAAGCATACCGGATTCCATGGCCTCCTTGGCCTGAATCTGTTGAAGAACTGTCTTCAGAAGCATAAGCAGCAACCCTGGTATTTTCTTGGATAACTCTATAATCATTTCTTTGAGATAATTTACAGGCGTCCCAAAAGATTCCATACTTACAGGGTCAGAAACAGTAGATTCCTTAACCTCGCTACTAAAGGAGGGATTAGGAATCTGTGACATGTAAAACTCCAGCAACGACGATGTAACCTCTGTGGGACATAACGAGTACCAACGAGCAATGACTTTGGAAATCTTAGATATCTGCCGCTGAGGATCTGAAAGAGAACAACCCAGATGTAAGTAGTGAAAAAATCAATACTCTCTTTTTTGCTATCCACCTAAGGCGTTGCACTTATATATGGAACTTTACTCTTCTGAAACATTTGGAACATTTAGAACTGTTGAGATATTAGTTGTTTTTTTACGTATTAGTTATTTCCTTTGTATTTTTTATGTAATTTATCGAACAGGTTACTCACTTATATAAGACAACACTAGGGCTTTATGAATAAACTCACTCTTCCATTTTCACATGGTATCAGAGCGACGGTCCTAGATCGGGATTATCGTGCCCACCTTGCCCTAACCTCACCCATGCACCTCTCCTCTCTCTCTCTCTCTCTCTCTCTCTCTCTCTCTCTCTCTGATCGGTCACCGTTGCCGTTCCCACCTTGCAGAGCCAACGCCTCTCTCTCCTCGCGGATGTCGCCGCCGTCTCTCTCCATTCTTCGCGTGTGGTTGGGTGGTGTTCCAGCCGTCTGTAGGGGCTCTCCCAGCCCCATACACTTGTCGTTGACTCCTGTGGAACCATCCACGGGTTGCGGCTGGACCTTTTCCGATCCATGTGGGTGGTTATCTCTCCGTGACAAAACTGTGGTCTGAAACGGTCTGATTTTAACCGAAAAGTGAGATTTCGGACTTATAAATCTCATTTTTCAGCCCTAGCGCAGCTTGAGGAGTAACAAGGATGGTTGTATAAGTCTACACGTACAACCAATCCTTCATATGATCATGTAGACTTGCTCGAATCGGTCTACTTCCCCAATCGAGTTCCATTTATGGGTCTTCTTTCATTATGTCAGAAAATAAGGGTGATGTCTTCTCTTCGTCCGGTGCCCTCAAGGGCCCAACTCTCATCGTGAAGATGAATGGGACCAACCGAGTTGTGGCCAGTTTTTGACCCTTATGCGGTGCAACATCAAGGAGCATATTTTGACAAAGCCAGAGCCAATGGACAAGACTAAGGGCAATGCTTCGTGGAAGTAAGATGACGTGTATGTGTGCATTTGTCTCACTAGAACCCTCACCACAGAGATAGCCAATGATATTGTGAACCAGTCCACTGTGAAGGCGATGTGGGATATTCTGGCATCCAATTATGCCCAAACCAAGAATGAAGCCAAGATTCTTCAGCTTTAGTGTAACATATACAAGGCAAAGCAAAATGGTTGTCCACTACACACGTTCTACTCCTCGCTTCATGGCATGTTCGAGAAGCTTCACAGCTTCATGTCGACTACGACCTCCACAGATCAACAGAAGGCATAAAGGAACTCCACGATGATTGGAGTTTTCTTGGTTGCGCTTGACCCAAATTATGAGACAACATGAGCACAGCTCCTTACTGGGGGACCATACCTCCCATGGAGGAGGCTTACAGTCATCTCAGCATGCTTCTTACCACACAGCCTTCCTCAGCGATGGCTACTTCGTGCAGCAGAGGAGGTTCTACTCAGTTCAGAGAACGTAGTCCCCGTGACAGAGGTGGTGGACGTCAATGTGGTCCATGCACCTACTGTCGTCGTCTAGGACACTCTGAGGATACATGATATCAGGAGCATGGATACCCCGCATATGCTCGTGTGGCAGAGCAGATTGATCCTTCAGACACTACAGCTCGTCAGGCAGATTCACGCTTTGATGACATTGTCTCTCGTATACGGGAGATCATGACTCCAGTGGGAGGCACTACCACTACAGAATGCACAGATACTGCAGCTACAGCTAGAGCCTCTTCGAACTCCCCAAGTATCGCATACGCTTTTACTGGTTGTAGCAGTGCTGATATGACAAAGTAGATCATGGACTCTAGCCTTCTCACCATCTGTATGGAGACAGAGCTCAGTTCAGGTCTTACAGCTACAGGTCTATACACCCATGTTAGATGGGTCATCATTGCATTCACTTACCCATCACAAGACATGAGGAGGTGCATTTGACGCAATCGATACACATGCAGAATGTTTTATATGCTCTTGATTTTCAGATGAACTTGCTTTCTATTAGTCAGATTACAAAGGATGTGCATTGTTGTGCCATTTTTTACGCATCTTCTCTTGTGTTTTAGGTGCAGGATGATTGGATGTGGTCGTGAGCAGCGGGGGCTCTACAAACTGGTCTAACCTCCTCATACTGGTGCCTCTATTATTCCTACAGTCCTACTGGATCAGTCTTACCGTACCTGTGGCGCCTTCATTTTAGCCACCTTCCTCTGCAAAAGTTGTGGCATGTCCTCCCAAAGATCTCCACGTGATCTTCCTTCTAGTGCGAGGCTTGTCAGCTTAAGAAGCATTACTGTTCTTCATTTCCATCTCGTCGGAGTTGGAGCAGTTTTCAATTGTTTGAGCTCCTTTACTTAAATATCGGGGATCCGAGTCGTGTCCCTGATCATCAGGGACACCGTTTTTATCTAGTTGATGTTGATGGCTATTCTAGACTTTCTTGGATTTTCTTGTTAAAGAAAAAGTCTGACACTGGGTCTGTCATTAAATCATTTATTAATGAAATAAAGGATATTTTTCTGCTACTGTCAAGTATTTGCATTCTGACAATGCCTTATAGTTTTGCACTTTACAGTTATCCGAGTTTCTCATATCACTTGGCAATGTACATCAGACCTCGTGTGCCTATACATCTCAATAGAACGGTGTTGCCAAGCGCAAACATCATCATTTACTCGATGTGACCAGAACCCTTCTGTTTCAAAGTCATGCTCCTCAATCTTATTGAGGTGATGTGGTTCTCACTACCAGCTACTTAGTGAACCGTATGTCATCCTTTGTTTTGGGGAAAAGGTTCCTTTCTCGATTGTATTTCCCGAGAAGGATTTGTTCTCCCTTACACCTCGTGTGCTTTGATCTGTGGCTTTTGTTCACAATCTTTCGCATGGTCGTGACAAGCTCTCCCTTATAGTTGTCAAGTGTGTCTTTATTGGCTATTCTCATACCCAGAAAGGGTATCGTTGCTTTGATCCGCTTTGGTGGAAATACTTTGCCAGTCTTGATGATACATTCTTTGAGTCTGTTATGTATTTCTCTCCTACAGGTGACAGATTGGCCGCTTCTGACTATGATGAGGAGGTCTACATACCTTCACCCACAGACTGAAATTTCGCAAAATTCCAGTGAAACTTCGTCGAAATTTCGGTTTCGAGAGGTCATGGTTATCGAAACTCCTACATGTCGATCTCCTGGATTTCGACAAAGATTTCAGTGATATTTCGACATATCGATCCATTTTGGTTGAAATGCATGGGTTTTAGTACAAAATTTCCTGGATTTCCATCGAAATTTCAGTGATATTTCGACATATCGACCCATTTCGGTTGAAATTCATGGGTTTCAGCGAGACCCTCGTCTGGTGGGGTTTAGGGGTATGGTGCGATAGGAGGGTATGGTACGACAGGAGGGTACATACGACGATTATTCAACTAAAGGAGCTTCTTCCCCGTTGGGTTTAAGCAATGGAGATGAAACAACTCTATAGCTTCCATTTATATGATATAGCTTGTTCGTTTCATTCGTTTATCATTTATCTTCGTAAATAGATGCATCTTTATTGTAAGTCTGTAACTAATTCTGTAATTCATTGGAACTTTGTTCGCGACAATTATTTCTATGAACAAAACATTGTTTAATTAATCATTATCTACATTTTAGAATAAAAATGCTCGTCTATTTTTATGAATAAATGACATCTTCTAAGTGTTGTTAATTTAGTTATTTTGATTTCCATTTCCAGTATCTATCAGTCAGCTCAACAATATGTCTGATATGATCGATACAGTGTGATATACGGCATACGGAAGAGAGATGTGTGTGATACAAGTGTACATTTGTAAGCTATTGTTGTTTTAAGATCCTGGATTGGATGATATCAATTTTCAATATGTATCAGTCAAGAATCAACATTAACATCGATTGCGCCGATATGACTGATATGTGTGATATAAGTGTGTATTTATATGTTATTTATTGTTGTAATAACTTGGAAGATTTAATTTGCGGAAAAAATGATCGAAAAATGGCTTTTTGAGCCATTTTCGACATTTCCACCGAAACAATCGAAATTCCTCGAAATTTCACCAAAATTTCAATTTTGGAAGAGACCGATACGAAATCGAAATCGAGATTTCGAACCTTGCATTCACCTCCTACAGCTCTACCACCTCATGCACCTGCTCTACCACCTCTATCACATCCCTCACCACCACCTTCAATACCTACACATGCTCCTATGGTTGCCCTTGGACCACTCACCTTGACTCAATTTTTGCCACGTGTATTTACTCGCATGTCTTGCTCTGTTCCCCATGCTCACAGGTCTTCCCCATCATCCAGCACGCCCCAGGTATGTGATGAGCACATTGTTTCTATTGATGGCACTATTGAGTTGTCTATGCAGCAGGATTCCTTACAGGATAAGTAGGTACCCTCTCAAGAGGAACACTTACAGATTCGGGAGGTGGCAGATGATCTCGATGTGCCTATTGCTCTGCGAAAGCATAGACGTACTTGTGCTTCATATCCTCTTGCAGCCCAGTTTATTTGAGCAGACTTTCAGAGGATTTCAGGAGATTTATCGTGTACTATCAACCGTGGAGATACCGCGGACGTATCAGGAGGACATTCAGGACAGTTAATGACATCTTGTCATGGAGGAGGAGATGATCGCATTACAGTCGCGTGGTACTTGGAGCCTTGTTTCATCTCCAATTAGCGCATCCGTTGTTAGGAGTAAGTGTGTGTTCATCGAGCAGATAGCATTGTAGATCGCTACAAGGCAATACTTGTGGCGCGTGGGTTCACTCAGACATATGAGGTGGACTATCAAGATACATTCTCTACCAGCTTGATGTAAAGAATGCTTTTCTCTATGGTGACCTATAAGAGATTTACATGCAGCAACCACATGGGTTCACTGCTGAGGGGGGTGTCAGGAGGTTTGCAGGCTTCGCAAGGCGATCTATGACCTTAAGCAAAGTCCACGAGCATGGTTCAAGAAGCTCTCGAGCTTGATAGAGCAACAAGGGTTTGTGAAATCGATTGATGATCATTCACTTTTTGTTCAGAGGACTCAAAGAGGTATAGTTGTCATACTTGTGTATGTTGATGATATCATCGTTGTGGAAAGACGTGAAGGAAAAAGTTGTATTCCTCGTAGCCCTAGAGCTCTCTTATATAGGAGAAAAGCTCTAGGGAGAAATTACATAAAGAAGACTGTAGAAATAGAAAAATATAAATAAAGATAAAAAGATATAATTATCTCAACAATCCCCCTCAAGCTGGAGCATATATATCTATCATGTTCAGCTTGGAACAGCAACAGTGAAAAGGACCCCTCGCAAGAGCCTTGGTAAACATGTCTACAATCTGATCGCCTGAAGCAACATGAAAGGTAGAAATAAACCTCTTTTGGATCAAATCACGGGTATAATAATAATCTACTTCGATGTGCTTTGTTCTCCCATGGAAAGCTGGATTATTAGCTATGAACAGAGGTGCTTGATTATCACATTTGAAGTGCATTGAAAGAAGCACCTCAATAGCTAGGTCAATCAGGACGGACTTGACCCACATCATTTTCATGCTCCCTTGGGTCATAGCCCTGTATTCTGATTCAGTGTTGGATCAATCAACAACTGTATGTTTCTTACTCTTCTATGAAACCAGCGAGTTACCAACGAACACAGTGAAGCCTGGAGTGGAATTCATGTCCTTGGAACACCCAGCATAATCCGCATCTCCACATCCAGTAACTGAGAGAGACGTATATCTCAAGATTATGCAAACTGCATCCATATGAACATGTCTGGGTTGCTCCATAAATCGGTTGACTTAGCTCATAGTAAATGATATGCCAAGCCTGGTAATTGTAACATATAGCAACCTCCCTACAAGCTTTGTGTGCCGTCTCTTATCCACCTCCTCAGAGTCATCATCATAGAGTCTAGCATTGGGATCCATTGATGTAGTGGCAGGTCTGCATCCTGTCATACATGTCTCAGCCAGAAGGTCAGTAACATACTTCCTTTGCATCATAACCATTCCTTGATGATTACGTGCAAACTCCAAGCTAAGGAAGTAGCATAGCTTGTCAAGGTCCTTGGTCACAAACTGTCGTCCAAAGAAATCCTTAGCAGCCTGGATACTCTGTTCATCGTTGCCAGTGACAACGATATGATCAACATAAACCAGAACAACAACAGTACCTCTCTGAGTTCTCTTAACCAAAAGAGAATGATGCAGTAGATTTGACAAAGCCATTATGTTCAATCAACTCTGAGAGCTTCTGAAACCAAGCCCCCGGACTATGCTTAAGGTCATATATGGCCTTATGAAGTCGGCACACCATACTGGACTCCCCCTCAGCAGCAAACCCTGGTGGATGCTGCATGTAAACTTCCTCCTACATATCTCCATACAAGAATGCATTCTTGGTATCTAACTGGAAAAGCAGCCAGTCATGTACCACAGCAACTGCAATAAGAATCCGCAACGTAGAGTAATGCACGACTGGAGAAAAAGTATCATGATAGTCCACCCCATAAGCAAGGCCCTAAATGTCTGTTTCAGTCAACCATTTCGGTGACCAACCAAAACGGAATTTCGGTGGAATTTCGGTCAAAATTCGACCGAAATTTCGGTCATTTCAGTCATTTTATGTATTAGGGCCCTCATATTTCGATCAATTCGGCCATTTCGGTCGGATTTCGATTTCGACAGGATATCGATATTCCACAGAAATTCGATCGAATTTCGCTGAAATTTGAGGCCATGCCCATAAGTTTGGGTGAACCCACGAGCAACCAATCTGGCCTTATATCTGTCCACGGTACCATTAGCTCGATGTTTTACATTAAACACCCACTTGCTTCCTACAACAGACGCACCTGGAGGATTCTGTACAACACTCCACGTACCTTGAAACTGTAAAGCTGCCATCTCATCCTCCATCGCCAGACGCCACTGACTACTCTTCAGCGCTCCTAATAGGAACATGGTATCTCCACGGCTGACAATCCCACAACAAACCTTTGAAAATCCTCGGAAAGACGGTCCAATGATACATGGGAAGCAAGAGGATGCATAGTGCATGCATGCCTCTGCTTCCGTAGAGCAATAGGCACATCCAGGTCTTCAGTTTTCGCAAAAGATATAGCATCATGGACATCATGCACCTCAAGTTGTACATGCAAACCACCACTGCCATTAGAAGAACTCAAATGCTCAGAACATACCTTGGGTATGTTGGATGATGGAGGAGGCACATGAGCACGAGGTCGATGCTGGTAAACATGGGGAAAGAGAGTAGGTATGGAAGGTGGTGGTGGAGGAGGTGGTGGTGGTGGAGGAGGAGGTGGTGCTGGTGGAGGAGGAGGTGGTGGTGGTGGTGGTGGCGATGATATTTTAGTGGAGATCGAAAGTAAAGGCATATAGAGCTCCTCCCCATCCTCTGAAGAAATGAGCTTGTCACTTGTAGGAGAGTACATAATAGACTCAAAAAAGGTGACACATACACTAACGTAGTACCTTCGTCGAACAAGGTCGAAGCAACAATATCCCTTTTGGGTCTTGAAGACCCAACAAACATACATTTGACAGCTCTAGGAGAGAGCTTATCAAGAGCAAGAGACATCTGGTGAACAAAAGCCACTGAACCAAAGACACAAGGCGTGAGTGAGAAAAGATCCATCTCGGGAAACGCAATCAAGAACGAGATCTTTTCCTTTCCCCCAGAACCGAAGAGGGCATACGATTTACCAGGTAACAAGCAGTTAGAACCGCATCCCCCAGTACGAATGAGGAGCACGACTATGAATCAAAAGAGTCCTAGTAACATCCAGAAGATAGCGGTGTTTTCGTTCGGCCACCACATTCTGTTGGGAAGTATACGCACAAGATGTTAGATGCACAATACCATGAGATGCAAGAAATTGGGCATGTTGAGTACTAGAAAATTCCAAGACATTGTCAGAACGTATAAACTTGATTTTTACTGAAAAAATGTTCCTTATTTCATTAATAAAGGACTGAATAACAGGACCAGCATCAGACTTATTTTTAAGAAGAAAGACCCACAACAATCTTAAAAACTCATCAACAACAAGATAAAATCTATGCCCCTGGTGATCTGGGACACGACTGGGACCCTAAATATCAAAATGAATTAACTCAAACAGACTATGACTACTCTGACCCTGACGACTATGGAAAGTGGACTGATGATGCTTCCCAAGCCGGCAGGCCCCGCACTGAAAGGTAGAGCGAGGAGAAATCTGTGGAAGAACATGACACAGCTTTTTCAGAGGAAGATGACCAAAATGAAGATGCGACATATAGGGAGACGTAGATCCAATGCAAAGAGAAGAGGCACCAGCATAAGGAGACTACACCAATCTGCAGAGACCTCCTTACTCATGGCCAGAACCAATCGCCATGCACGCGAGAATGTCCCGAAACACAAGCGCAGACGGAAAAAAATAGCACGACAGTGTAAATCCTTGGTGATTTGACTAATAGATAGTAAATTCATGGAAAACTCAGGAGAATAAAGAACATTCTGAAGTCTCATTACAGGAGTTAACTGCACCTCCCCTTGACCAGTAATGGGAGAGTATGTCTCATCTGCTATCACAACAGATCGTCCGGACTGGGTTGGACTGAAAGCACTAAACTTTTTTTTTAGGCCCTGAAAGTACTAAACTGACCTCTGTTACCACAGAGATGATGGAATGCACCTGAATCCATGATTCGTTCTGAAAAGTCTGCCCTTTAACAACTAGTAAAGGCATATGTTATACCTAATGTAGATGTTGATGTAGAGGCAGCTATCTCTGAGGATCCCGAAGGAGAGCTGGTTGACCCAGGAGTAGGCATAATCTCCCCCAATCTTGCCACTAGTTCATCAAATCTCTGATCAGATGCAGGTGAGAAACTGCTATCCTGCTGAATATATTCTGCGACCCGTGCTGAAGCCAGGAACCCATGCTTGGAATAGCATGTTACCTCAAAATGACAGGGCATGTGACAATAAGTACAAGGCTGACGAGGGGTCGACTACCCCCTCATCTACCACGGATGCCTCAACCACGAAACTGTATAGGGCCTCCTCTACCGCGAGATGCTGCCATGACTGAGGACGTCTGAGATAGCTAAGTACCACCAGAAGATATGGAGAGCCTACTCAATGTGTGATATGCCTCCTCCATTGGAGATATTGTGGCGTCATTAAGAATCTATGCTCTAGCTGCATCCAAGGTTTGAAAAAACGAAAGGCGGAACGAGGCGTTTCCATCGGAATCGAGGCGAGGCGTAGCCTCGAGGCGGTCGAGGCGTAAGCCTCAGTTTATAGAGAAAAATATGCAAAAAATATAATTATATATATGTCAATGTAATTATATGTCATCTGCCCAACATATAATACTTAACACTATAAGATATGATGAAATAATATACATAAGAACCCTAAAATAGAAGATATAACAACATCATATCCCTTTCTACACATTTCCATCTAATCAAAAAGGAATTCATTGTATTTGAATGTTGTGAAAGCATTAAACAATGCATATCTATCTTTGAAATATTGTTGTAATTAAAAGTACGATTAAATATACGTTGAAGAAATTTATGTTATGTGTCTACCATATAATATATAACCGCACGAGAAACTATTAATCGTATCTATATCTAGTAAATATTTGAAATGTTGTTCTAATTAAAAGTACGATTAAATATAGTCGAAGAAATTTATGTTATGTGTCTAATGTATAATTTATGGCATTATGAAAAATCATGAATCATATCCATTTCGTTTTGCTTGATATATTGCAAAGCTCGTTAATTTTACGAGCATTGTTGGATTTGATATTTATGGATTCATTCATTAAGAGTGAAATAGTAAGAGTTTGCAGAAATAGTTAGACACAACTAATAGTAAATATGAAGTTATGGACACGAAAGAAACATCAGATTTAGGCATTTATCCTGTATAAGCATTATCCTAAACAAATAGATATTTATAAGCTTCTCAAACTAACAATTAAACCATTAAAATCATAAAAAATTGCTTCAAAAAGTCAAAACGCCTCGGCAAACGCCTCGACCGCCTCGAGGCGGAACGCCTCGAGGCTACGCCTCGGCTACCTGAGGCGCGCGCCTCACTGGGCTGGACCGAGGCGCACGCCTCGAGGCTAAATTGGACCGCCTCGCCTCGAGGCGTACGCCTCGACCGCCTCGAGGCTAGTTTTTTCGAACCATGGCTGCATCATACTTTGGGTCGAGAGCCGCTAGGAAAACTCATGTCATCAATGAATCCCTATATGCCTTGAGCTGCTCTGGTGTAGCAGTCAAGGAAATGTAACCATGTAACCTCTCAAACATACCCCTTAGAGAAGTGTAAAGGGTATGGAGAGGATGACCATTCTACTTTGACGTGAAGATGTTGTGCTGAAGTTGCAGAATCTTAGACTCGTTCTTCAGCGGAGAGTACGTAGCGACGAGAATGTCCCACATAGCCTTTGTCTTGGGCTGACTCAATATGTCATTGGCTATCTCCATGGAAACTGTTCCAGAAAGCCATACACGTGCATAAGCATCATCTGCCTCCCATGAGGCGTTAACCCCAGTCTTGTCACAGGCTCCTCTTGTGTGAGGATATGCTTCTTGCCATTACATTGCATAAGTCTCATGAACTGCATGGCCCACAGTTCATAATTCATTCCATCCATCTTCACAATGGGTGTTGGACCTTTGAAGGCACCCAGAGATGGAATCTCTACTTTGTTGTCTGACATGATGACAAAAATCTTTAAGATTGTGGTTGCACACTGTAAGAATAATGTCTACACGGATATATAGGAAGATGATTATGGGTGTAGACTCATACCACAACCACTTCCATTCTTTGGTGACTCCTTTGGGTGACTAGGGTGTTTTAGATAGTCGTGTTATACCTTAGAAACGCAAGAGTGTGGAGTCCGAGGCAACTGAGAGCAGCCTTAGGTGGTTGCTATTAGATGGTGGGCCTCAGGGTTTGCAGCAACGGTGCGCAAGCAGGAATAGGGTCGCAGCAGCGAGCAGGCAGGCATGCAGTGGCGCAGGCAAGCCCGAGAGGGCGCGTGAGGCGTGCAGGGTGATGGCGCGAGCGACGCAGCACGTGAAGCGCGCAGGGCGGCGCAGCGGCGCGGAGGACTTTTGGTGGGGTGGGACTTTATGGCACATGCTTCGGTCTAGGATCGTCGCTCTGATACCATGTGGAAAGACGTGAAGGAAAAAGTTGTATTCCTCGTAGCCCTAGAGCTCTCTTATATAGGAGAAAAGCTCTAGGGAGAAATTACATAAAGAAGAATGGAGAAATAGAAAAACATAAATAAAGATAAAGAGTTATAATTATCTCAACAATTGTTACAAGGGATGACGAGGAGGGCATCCGGACTGCTAAAGATTTTCTAGGTCAGCAGTTTGTGACCAAGGACCTTGGTAGTTTACACTACTTCCTTGGACTGGAGTTCGCCAGGAACCAACGAGGTCTTGTGATGACTCAAAGGAAGTATGTTACAGATCTCTCTGAAACAAGCATGACAGATTGTAGGCCTACCACTACTCCTCTGGACCCAAGCATGAAACTCTACGATGATAACACTGAGGAGGTCGACAAGAGGAGGTACATGGAGCTTGTTGGGAAGCTTCTTTATGTGACTATCACCAGGCCAGATATATCCTTTGCAGTAAGAAAAGTGAGTCAGTTTATGGAGCAACCTAGATAGCCACATATAGATGCAGTCCATATGATTGTGTGGTATCTGAAGGCCTCATCTGATACTGGTCTTCTATTTAGCAGAGGTACATTCCTTGCAGTTACATCATGTGTATATGCAGATTATGGAATTGTTCCAAGGATAGGAAGTCTACTTCTAGCTTCGCAGTGTTCATAGAAAGTTCATTAGTGTCATGGAAGAGCAAGAAGCATATTGTGGTTGTCAGATCTACTGCAGAATCAGAATACAGAGCCATGACGCAAGCTACTACAGAGGTGATGTGGGTTAAATATGTTCTTACCGACCTGATTGTTGAGGTGTCTTTTCCCATCCACCTCCAATGTGACAAACAGGTTGCTCTCTTCATTACAAACAACCCAGACTTCCATGAGAGGACCAAGCATATCGAGGTGGACTGTCACTACACTCGTGACAAGATCTCATCTCCACTACTCATATCAGCTTTGGAGACCAAACAGCAGATGTACTTACCATGGCCCTAGCCAGAGGACCTTACCAAAGATACTACTCCAAGCTAAGCCTGATAGATATCTACGCTCTAACTTGATGGGAAGTGTTGAGATATTGGTTATCTTTCATGTATTTTATGTATTATTTATTTTCTTTATTTTCTTTATGTAAATTACCCAACTAGTTACTCTCTTATATAAGAGAACCTTAGGGCTTTATGAATAAACAATTCATTCTTCTATTTCCAGAAGAACTAAAAGATTTACTTGCTTCACAGTTCCAATTTGGCTTTGCATATGACAATAAAAGATAAAAACTAGATTGCCAGGTATATGAAGATTCAATTAGAAGGGGAATGCAACCAAGTATATCTGCATATTTGAAATGTTACCATCATGTTTAGAAGAGAGAAGCTTGTGAGTTAGCTGAGATGACAGTCTACTGGAAATAGTAAATGGCCCGAGCTTCTTTGCACCTACTCAAGAAAAAGTCAGGGGTACTGCATGCAGCTACGTAGTACGAAAAGATGAAAACACGGAAATTTTTCTACAGTAGAGGTATAGAGCAAATTTTTGTAGTTTACATGCAAAAAAAAATCCCAGCATACTAATCTTAAACAAACTCTGAACGAACAACTCAAATCGAAAGGAGCTTAAACTCATGCGGAAGACAAAGTTGAACTACCTATCCCAGGTAAGTAACGAAAATCAAACATTTTATTCAAAATTCCACAAGATAATTCTCGGATCCTAGTGATCTGTATCCGCATTCAATTAAATTTCAAGCTAAAATAACATGAATACAACTAAATAACATGTCAAGTCCTGGTCTAATTGGACATGAGGATGCTTGGACAGACATTCGATCAGTGTGCAGATTTGGACATGAGAACGCTTGGACAGACATTCGATCAGTGTGCAGATTTGGACATGAGGACGCTTAGTTCCCGTTCGCAGTGGTGTGGTTGATTTCGTGTGTTGGGAACAAGGCTATTTGAAGAGGGGGAAGAATGGGGGGTGTTGGTTCATACCGATAATGTAATATGAGAAAAATAATGCAGCACTATTGTTAAAATGGCTTTGCAGGCAGTATTGGAATGAGGTGAGGCATGAGTCTCATGGAGATGAGGCGAGCATTACGCCTCCAAACTCAAGCCTTGGTTATGAACCCAATAAACCAACCTGCACAAAGGATTCACCAATGGAAGGCAAAATACATCAGCAGCAGCTGAACCAGATCAGAGTCCACTACCATCCCACTGGCCACAGCCTACTCTCATCCAAGACAAACCCAACAAAAGCTGGTGTTCGATGGTTTATCTTCATGCCAAAGGCCTCCCTGAAGATTCCCACTAAGACCTTAACCAACTGTCCTCCGTCTCTGCCCCCTGCATAAAACAGGATGTGTCATCAGCCTACTGCGGCCGATGTATCTGCACCAGGCCAAAAGCAGCACCGAGTAGTCGAGGAATAAACCCCACCTCCGGTTTATATCATGTACCGACTTTCCAATGCCTCCAATTGAAGGAAAACTAAAACCTCTTTTTGGAATGTGATCTCCACAGACTCCATCATCAACAACCTCTCAATCATGCTCTTCCTTTCCGATGCCTCCAAGTGAAGGAAGTGGGTGCTCGCATTCCCTTCCATTAGCTACTACTGTTGGGACAGTTGCTTCTGCTGAATCTATATATTTTCAGGTCCTCTTCAATGACCTCAAGATGCCACCTCAACGTCTCCACCTGAGATGACAGCATTCCCCTTCCCCCATCTTATGCCATGTCCAGCTGCGCAACTACCCTTGTACCTCACGCCTTCTCGACTCCCTAGTCACCCTAAGCCTCTTCTTAAATTCTACTAGGAAAAATATCAAGAACATAAGTCTTTTCGCCAAGGTCTTGGTGGTCTTGTACAACCCATTTTATGTGCATCTAAAAAGTGTGGATGTTTGGACAGATTCTCCATCAAAGTCCAGGTTTTCTTGCATTATTGGCATAGCCAAAGATTGTACGCTACAGCTGAAGCTGGTTTCCTGACGGTACCGAAGAAGTGGACTTAATTATGGATTTATTCTTTAGTTTTTTTTTCTTTGGGAGGTGAACACATCAATGCGATGTGTGCACAGAAGGCAAGTCCATCATTCTTTTATTTATGATACTCATACTTATATTTTTTGGGAGTGATGCGTCAATTAATGAAGATTTCCAGCTGTCAATTCTAAACTGTTAACAAGACTGGAGAAGTGGAACTTTTTTAAAGGAGCAGGAGCCACAACTGTAAGAATAATATCGGTTGAAAAACATTAAAACGGTTGTGTGAATCTATTGTATTGTTTGGGACTTCTACAAGCTGAAAGCCGGTCAACTTGGAGGTGATGCTGTTTATCACAAGGAATCACTCAACGTTTCAAACTTTCAAATGCATGGATCTTAAGCATTCAATTGAAGACTGTAGAGATAGATATTATTATATGTTATGTACCCGTTCGTCATTTATATTTCTTCTCTGGACTACTTTGTATTTTATCCTTTAGGTCTCTCCCGATATAAGAGAGCCTAGGGTTCCCTTGAATAACAGATCACTCTTTTCTCACAACATGGTATCAGAGCCCTAGGGCTTCCCCACCCGCCGCTCCCGGGCCTTCCTCCCTGCCGCCGCCGGAACTCCCCCCCCCCCCCCCGGATCCCTCCCATCGCCGTCCGACCCCCACCCCCGGGTCCCTCCCGTCGCCGCCCGACCCCCCGGGTCCCCTCCAAGTGCCGCCGTAACGCCCTACCCAGCCGCCTCGTCTTCATCTTCCGGCGTGCCCTAGCCGGATTCTTGCTATCTTAATCGTAGCCGTCTCTTCCTTCAAATATATGGATTTGGGTGCGTAAAGTCTACATACGCACTCGAATCCTATGAAGTTTATGTAGACATCTATCACTTCGTCTACATACCCTATTTCTTCTCTGGCGGCAATATATCATAATCAAAGATTGATATGCCCTCCATAGGCGCGTTCAAAGGTCCCGCGCCAATAGTCAAGATGGACGGGTCGAACTATGAGCTCTGGGATGCAGTTCATGAGTCTCATGAAGTCGAACGGTAAGAAGCACATTCTTACCAAGGATGAGCCAGCAGAGAAGACAGGGATATATGCCTCGTGGGAGGCTGATGATTCGTATGCAAAGGTCTGGTTGTCAGGAATACTGTCGATGGAGATTGCCAATGATGTCCTCCATCAACCCACTGCCAAGGCGATGTGGGATATTCTGGCTGCTACATATTCTCATGTGCGAAATGAGACCAAGATGTTACAACTTCAGCATGATATATTCACGATGAAGCAGAATGGCAGATCTCTTCACTCCTTTTACACATCCTTAAGGGGAATGTTTGAGAAGTTGTACAGCATCATTCCCCTCACAGTGACTCCTGAACAGCAGAAGACATTTAGGAATGCCACCATGGTGGGCAATCTACTTGCGGCCCTAGATCCTGAGTATGAGGCCGCCCGCTCTCAGATTTTGGTTGATGCAGTTATTCCTCCGATGGAGGATGTTTACAGATGACTCGGTCGCATATCAGTTTCTTCCAGCTCATCTACTCCACCCCCATCAGCGATGGCAGTGTCGCGTGGGAGAGGTGGTCACGCTTCTGGCCGTGGTCGTGGATGTGGACCCCAGGGTAGGGGTGGTCGCTTTTGGCCGTGTTCATATTGTCACCGCACAGGCCACTCGGAGGAGACATGCTACTCTAAGCATGGGTTCCCGACATCGGCACGTGTAGCAGAGCATTCTCAGCCCCAATTGGCATCTACTGCAGACAATCGCTTCGAGGAACTTGTGGCATGTCTACGTGATATTATACCACAATCATCTGGTGATTCTTCTGGTGGACCTTCAGATGTTGCTGCTACAGCATCTGCCAATTCCTCTGCTGTTGCTAGTACCTCAGGTAGTGCTACTGCATTTACATCTTCACATGATGTCTCTGATTGGATCATAGATTCCGGTGCCACACATCATCTCTGTCGTGATCGAAAGAGACTTGAGTCCTACAGGGACATTCCTCATGGTCGCTCAGTACAAATTGCAGACGGTACTCATTCTCCCCTCGTTGGACAGGGGGAGGTCTTCCTATCTTCTACTATGCATCTACAGAATGTCCTACATGCTCCTGAGTTCTCGATGAATCTGTTGTCTATTAGTCAGATTGCGAAGGATTTGCATTGTCGTGCTATATTTGACCCGTCTTCACTTATTTTTCAGGACATACTAACGGGCAGGGTGATTGGTTGTGGCTCTGAGCAGAATGGTCTATATCGGCTGGTCTGGAATACTTAAGCTGGCGTCTCTTCTCATTATGCCGGATCGATTTCTCCGTACATCTGGCATCTCCGTTTTGGTCATCTCCCGCTCCAGAAAATGCGACATCTTCTGCCTCAGATCTCTACAAGTTCTTCCTTTCGTTGTGAAGCGTGTCAATTGGGAAAGCATCATCGGTCGAGCTTTCCTAGAAGTCAGAGTCGGAGCAGCAGCTCCCCTTTTGAGTTGATTCACATAGATATATGGGGTCCAAGTCGTGTACCCGATCATCAGGGACAGATTTTATCTAGTGGTAGTGGATGATTTTTGTCGTGTTTCGTAGGTCTTCCTTTTAAAGAATAAATCTGAAGCAGGCGATGTGATTAAGAATTTGATTAATGAAGTGCAAAATGTGTTTTCTTCTACTGTCAAATATGTTCGTACTGATAATGCTCTTGAATTCTGTACACGGTCCCTCTCTCAGTTTCTTTCGTCAAAAGGCATTATTCATCAAACCACTTGTGCGTACACATCTCAGCAGAATGGTGTGGCAGAAAGAAAGCATCGCCACCTTCTTGACAATACCCGAACCCTACTGATTCAGAGTTGTTCTCCTATTTCTTTCTGGAGGGGATGTTGTTCTTACTGCTTGCTACCTGGTCAATCGTATGCCATCGTCTGTTCTTGGTGAGAAAATTCCTCTCTATCATTTTTCCTGACAAGGAATTATTCTCACTTACTCCTCGTGTCTTTGGTATTGTGGCATTTGTTCATCTTCTGACTCCTGGACTTGATAAACTCTCTCCTAGAGTTGTCAAGTGTGTCTTTGTCGGTTATTCGCGGACTCAGAAGGGCTATCGGTGTTATGATCCCATAAACAAGAAATACTTTGTCAGTGCTGATGTCACATTCTTTGAGTCTGTTATGTATTTTTCCCCTGCAGGTGACAGACTGGTACCATCCACTACCAACGATGATGTCTATGTCCCTCCACCACCTACTTGGAGTCCACATGAGTCCACTCCTGTCCCTGACACTACGTCATCTTCACCACCAGCTCCACCTCCACCACCTCCTATTCCACCTTTGCCAAAATTCTATACGCGTCGGTCAGGTCCTGCTCAAGCTACACGTCAGACATCCATCATGCCTCAGGTATGTTCAGAAGGCGTTACTACTGACGGGTCAGATATGGTACATGTGCAGGATTCTTCATTGCAGGAGGAGACTACACCATCCAGTACAGCGGAAGATAATCTTGATCTTCCTATTGCTATCCGGAAGCAGAAGCGGACGTGTACATCTTATCCCTTTGCTTCACAGGTGTCTTTTCATCGCCTCACAGGCGACTTTCAGAGATTTGTTGCAGCTTTATCTTCCGTGGACATACCACGGACCTAACAGGATGCTATGGAAATTGATTGCTGGAGAAAGGCTATGGAAGATGAGATGCGTGCACTACAGTCTCGTGGCACATGGACCTTGGTTGTTCCTCCTTCTGATGCATCTATTGCGAGCTGTAAGTGGGTATTCACAGTTAAATACCACGCTGATGGCAGTCTAGATTGGTACAAAGCACGGCTGGTCGCACGAGGTTTTACACAAACCTATGGCGTGGACTATATGGATACATTTTCTCCAGTGGCTCGTCATTCCACTCTTCGCATTCTCTTATCAGTTACTGTGATACGTGACTGGAGTATATCTCAATTGGATGTCAAGAATGCCTTCTTGTATGGTGATCTGCAGGAGGAAGTCTACATGCAGCAGCCACCAGGGTTTACTGTTGAGGGGGAGAAGCATATGGTGTGTAGACTTCACAAGGCAATTTATGATCTCAAACAGAGTCCAAGAGCGTGGTTCCAGAAGCTTTCCAATCTGATAGAATGACAGGGATTCAAGAGGTCGAATGCAGACCACTCGTTGTTTGTTCAGAAGTCATCGACAGGTACGGTTGTTATCATGATCTATGTTGATGATATTCTGGTTACAGGAGATGATATTCAGGTCATAGAAAGGGCGAAGGCATTCCTAGGCCGTCAGTTCGTCACGAAGGATCTTGGAACCCTAAGATACTTTCTGGGGTTGGAATTTGCCAGGAATGCCCAGAGTCTAGTAATGACCCAAAGGAAGTACATCACAGATTTCTTGACTGAAACAGGCATGGCTGGATGCAAACCATCAAGTATTCCCATGGATCCAAGCATGAAGCTGTATGATGATGACACTGCTGAAGTGGACAAGAGGAGATATAGAGAAATGGTGGGCAAGCTCCTTTATATTACCATAACTCGTCCCGATATTGCCTTTGCAGTGAGCAGGGTGAGTCAATTTATGGAGCAGCCAAGACCGTCATTCAACTCTACGTGTTCTTCTGCCAGACGCAGTGGTATGTGATTGGCCCTTGTTCCAGCTTGATGTTAAAAATGCATTTTTATATGGAGATCTGCAGGAAGAAGTCTACATGCAGCAGCCTCCGGGATTTGCTGATGAGGCGGAGTGTCATATGGTGTGTAGACTTCACAAGACCATATATGGTCTTAAACAAAGTCCGCGGACATGGTTTCAGAAGCTTTCAGATCTCATCCAGAAGCAAGGGTTCATAAGATCAAATGCTGACCACTCTTTGTATGTCTGGAAGACTCTTAGAGGTATTGTTGTTATTATGATATATGTTGATGATATACTTGTTACGAGAGATGACATGCAGGGGATAAAGATGGCAAAAGCATTTTTAGGCCATCAGTTTGTGACTAAGGATCTTGGTACTCCACGATACTTTCTGGGATTGGAGTTTGCGAGGAATGTGCAGGGTCTTGTGATGACCCAAAGGAAATACATTACAGATATGCTTGTTGAGACAGGTATGATCGGGTGTCGACCCTCCACTACTCCCATGGATCCTAGTATGAAGCTATATGGAGATGATACAGAGGAAGTTGACAAAAGAAGATATAGAGAAATGGTGGAAAAACTTCTCTATATTACTATCACCAGACCTGACATTGCTTTTGCAATTAGTCGGGTGAGTCAGTTCATGGAACAGCCCAGACAGATACACATGGATGCTGTATATATGATACTAAGAAATCTAAAGTCGTCTCCGGGTGCAAGATTGTTGTTCAGGAAAGAAACAAATCTTTCTATCTCTGCATGTGCTGATGCGGATTATGCAGGATGTCCTAGAGATCGGAAATTACCTCAGGCTTTGCAGTATTTGTTGGTAGTTCCTTAGTTTCTTGGAAAAGCAAGAAACAGGCAGTGGTGGCTAGATCTAGTGTTGAATCTGAGTACAGAGCCATGGAACAGGCAAGTACGGAAATGATGTGGGTTCGAGCGGTATTAGCAGATATGCATATAGATGTACCATTACCCATGGAGTTACAATGTGACAATCAAGCAGCATTATTTATGTCTAATAATCATGCATTTCATGAAAGGACGAAGCATATTGAGGTCGACTACCACTATACCAGGGATATGATTCAGAAGGGGTTGATTTCTACTTCACATGTTAGTTCAGGAGTGCAGACTACAGATATTTTTACTAAGCCGTTGCTCAGAGGGTCGTTTCAGAAATGTTCTTCCAAGCTGAGCATGATTAACATCTATGCTCCATCTTGAGGGGGAGTGTAGAGATATTTCTAGTAGTTATGTACTTATGTGTCATGTTTATTTTCATTGTTCCATCTTATGTAATTTACCCATAGGCTTCCTCTATATAAGAGAACCTAGGGTACCCTGGAATAAACATGTTCTCTCTTTCATTTCTTCCAACACCTTCGAAGGAACCCTAAATAGGAAGGCTTCCTTGTTTTCTCTATCTCCAAATAACATTTCATGTTTCTATTTGGCTCAACAAGTCTTGTATTCAACAAAAAACAAAGAAAAAGAGGGAGGTATGCTGCTTTGGATTCTGAAAATTAAACAGACCCAATTCGATGTTGTCGTGGGCCCAGGTGGTTCGTGAGTAAAAATTTAAAAAAAAAGGTCCGCTTCAAAAAAAGAGGTCGTGAGTTCTTAAAGAGAGAGAGAGAGAGGGAGGCCCAGTTTGAGGGCTCAAGAGGGACGAATTTATGTAAAAGAACATGAAGAGGGAAAGAGAAGCAGCGTCATATTTGGGCAAATTTGGACCATGAGTTTTGTAAAACAGAGAAAAAGGGGTTACGGCTTTAAAAACAAAGCTATCGTATAAAAAGAAGTCATACGAAACAAAGAAAAAGAAAGGTCGAGAAAAAGGGGGTCTTGCTACAAAAAAGAATGAATGGTTTGTGCAAAAAAAGGACACAAAAAATATGCATGCTTTGATTTATCCCAACTTGATGATACATGCTCTTATTCTATCAAGTATGAGAGAAAGGGGGAGTGAAAAAGGGCACATTCTTCTTCTTGAGATGTATTTACAGGACTTCTACTACCCGTCCACGACTGACAGACCGACACTACATACTATTACTGTTATCAACCATCCTCATCGAGCATCGACTATTTCATCGGGGTATCTCTATCATCGACCATTACTCCATGCTGGACCTTTTACAGCAACTCTAGGCTCTTTCCCGGTGACCTGAAAAGTCATAGGCCCATCCTTGAGTGAGGTCTTCTACCAGCAGTGATTCTTCAAACAGTGTATCTCTATGCTTGTCAGACCAGGGTGTCTCTATCCTTGTCTCTCTCAGATGTATCGTTTGAAGATGTGTTATATATTTTCTTTTGTTGCAAGCTACAACTTGATCAGCTCCAACTTGAGAGGGAACTGTTGGAGTACGTAATAAAGGGGTACCCCCACTCATGTTTAGTCTCGCATCTACTACTAGTGAGACTTCGGTCGGTCTGTGGAACTATATAAGAAGCCCCACACCCCCTGTACTTATTGAGAGATTGCAATAAAGGATCCAGACCTTTGAGGCCTTCTCTTGTGGTTTCATCCTGCTCCTCATGGAGAGGGGTTCCACGTAAAACATGAGTGTTGCATACTTTTCATTTTTCTTTATTTTGTTTTTATGATTATTGATCCGCTTCCGTGTTCTTTATATTTCAGCAGTAGCATCAATGTTCAGCAACTGCTAAACATAAGGAGATGGCCAAAAAACTAATGCCGCTCAAGTTGAAGCTGCATTGATTGTACACCAAAATCATTACAGTTGCTCTTTATTTTCAGTACAACTTCCCTAAGAATTTGTATTACTTACTTCCATTTTTTAAGTGTTTATACTTCCCTTTTACACTAACATGTTCCCTTACACTAACATGTATACCCCGAGAAGAGCACTTTTTGTAAGGTTTCAACTTTTGATGAAATAAAGGAGCCACCCGAACCCCAAAGATTGGGCTTCTAAGAAAAAACTCTTGGTCAAGCAACCAAACTCGACAACCATCAAATCTCTTCCTTCCCAACATCGATCTATCCTCAAGAATGAACATCATATTAAAATCTCCATCATACAGACAAGGTTCTCCTCCCACCTCTACCACCACCCATCTTTTTTAGTCAAATCTTCCACCACCCTTCTAAATACTCTTACAACTCTCTTTGCCTCCATCCATAAACCGGGCCATATACCCCCAACATCGAAGAATTCAAGTTGTATGCCTCCCTTCACAATCGAGCTACCAACACCCAACGTCCTCCAAAGATCTAGTTAGGTCAAGTCAAACTGTTTATCCATCCACCCCATCATCTTACCCTTAACCAGGGTTGTAAAAGTCGCCCGACTGGCCTGACTAGTAGGTCCGACTAGTCTAGTCAGCGGGGTGGCCGACCGAGTACCGACTAATTCCGACTAGGTACACTAGTCGACCAATTTTTTGCTAGGAGATACCATATTTTTATATGTTTTGCTTTGTTTATAAGCAAACTTATTATAATATGCTCAGTGTTTTATTTAAATTCAATTAATTTTTTATTTTATTATGATAGTATAGAAATGTACAAAATATATGTAAATATATGTATAAAAATGAGTTATATATTTAAAATAATCATAAAATTCAAAAGTGATTAAAGTCCGACTAAATCCGTTTAGTCGCCCGACTGCCGATTAATCCTTAGTCAGTGACCCAACCGACCGAGTACCGACTACTGACTTTTGCAACCTTGCCCTTAACTGCCTTAAGTTGCCTTCATCACCATCCACCTCACAGCATCCAAGCCCCTATGTCATATGCCTCGAGATACATGTAATATAATAAACCACAACTACCTCCCACTCCGAAGTGTACCTCCCCAACATCCTTTGCCACCCATCCTCCTTTAGATCCCAAATATTTCATGTGAGAAAACACATTAGAAATTAGATTGTCTCATTCACTCAATATGCTGCCTGCAGCAACCCCTTCTCAATGAGCTTCTAAGTGCACTGTCCTTGAACTTAACTCCCTGCCTCTACCCCTTCTCAACACGCACCTAAGTACAGTATTCAGACGAAACTTTCTTTTCTTGGTCATCCTTCGGACCATCCTTTTCCAAGGGCCTCTCTTCATTGTTATCTTCCTATAAGTCATGGAACGGATGCAACGGCAGTACTCCCTTGAAGGTGGCGAATTTACGCTCCAAGTTGTACTTCATGCAACTCTAGGGAGTTTTAAAGCCTCCCCTTTCTCGATAAGTTGCTTGCCCCAAGCTCTATTGTCCTCGTCCAGATTAGTTTGGTAATTATTGCTCTGAACTTCATCCCATCATTTTCCCAAGGAGGCAGTAAGTTATCGACAAAACAATATATGGGAAGACACCGCTACTTGGATGACAGGATCTTCATCCTTTGTGGTTGAAAGAGCCATTCTTCCCACAGATGGTACCAAATAATACAAACAAAAAAAGTGATTATATCAATCATCAGTAGAGAGATTCGATAAATCTAAATAAGTAAACACAAGAATGGGGAGATAGATCTCCAACACATTAGATACTGCCTATATTCAATCTCTCAAAATCTCTCCTCAAATAGTCAAGCACTTGGAGCATTCCATAGAGAATAGGGTGAAAGAACTTGGCAACGACGATGTCCCATATTTTGTGACTAGGGGGATTAGGTTGAGCAATCCCACTGTTGATCAGGTATCAATCAGATATCAAACTTCCATGATCTACAGAATGTGTTTCCTCTTTCTGTTCAACCACTGTCAAGGCTGGACACTCCAAGGATTTGTTGATCTGTGATTTCAACCTCACAAATTTGGATATCTCATGTTCTGACACTTGCTCGAGGGTTATTTAGACGACATGGTGGACTATATTAAATATCAAATTTCTAATTAATGCACTAATGGTTATAAGATTATTTATATATAGGGAAATTTTTAAAAGAGCAATGAGCTCTAAGATCCTTAGGATTGTAACGAGCACCATCATTTTTACAAGTGTTTACTACCATTTTGAGCAAAATATTTATTGTTCTAAAATGTTCAATTGGATTCTTCCTATTAATTATCATTTTAGAGAAAGCAAACCTTAACATACTACAAAATAATCTGTAAAAATAGAAAAGACGTATTTAGTACAAATAAAGTTACAACCTTTCGTACTAATTTAAAGTTTGTTTTTGTGAAAGAGATCATTAATAATAAGAATACAATATACCATTTGTAAATCAACAAGTATTATACTTAAAATAATTATAAACACTTGTAAAAATTATGTTCATTACAATCCTAATAAACTTGGAGCTCATTGGAAAAGCCTCTTATGTAGGAGTACGTTATCGAATGATCCCATGGCTTTTGAAGACTTTTTGGAGTCACCGTACTTTAAGCACTTTACATGTTATTTAATCGTTATTAAAAATATAAGTATCGAATTTACATATAACCTTTCCTCGTTGAAAATATACTTAATATTAACTAATAATTAGTTGCAAAATTAGATGGAAATCACTTGCAAGAAATGTGAAAACTACAATAATACTTTCTAAAAATATTCTAATCACAATAATGTTGCAATTCGGATTCATGCCAGTTCGCACTATGAAAATTTTAATCAGAATAATATTTTTGTTCAAATTACAGAGGTATCAAGCTGATGAGTCACGCTATGAAAATTTGAAAATGTGTGATCGAAAGAAGGTTGAGGCAAGTTTTCAACGTAAAAAACAACCAATTCAGATTCATGCCAGGTCGCTCAACTATTGAAGTCATCCATTTGCTGAGGAGAACAATGGAGATTTATAGAACTAAAAGGAAGAATCTCCATATGATCTTTACTGATTTGGAGAAGGCTTATGATTATGTCCCACAAGAGATATTGTGGAGAGTTTTGGAGAAGAGACAAGTACATGTCCTATACATTAACCTCATAAAGGACATGTATGATATGGCTTTATCTTGTGTAAGGACCCCGTCTAGGAAGACTATCAAGGTTCAGCTTTGAGTCCATTTCTTTTTACTTTGATTATGGACGAGTTGACAAGTCACATTCAGGATGAGTTACCTTGGTGTATGTTATTTGTTGATGATATTGTGTTGATTGACGAGACTGGAGATGGAGTAAATGAGAAGTTTGAGGTCGGGAGACATGCATTGGAGACTAAAGGATTTCGTATAAGTAGGGCAAAGACGGAATATATGGAATGCATCTTTGATGGAAGAATGGTGACGGAATCGAGGTAAAGATTGGTGACGATAACATTCGGAAGAGAGATTCTTTTAGATATCTGGGATCTATTTTGCAACATGATGAGGAAGTTGATGGAGATGTTACTAATAGAATAAATGCAGGCTGGCTAAAGTGGAAAGGAGCCTCTGTTGTTCTCTGTGATAAGAAAATTCCTTTAAAAATTAAAGGAAAGTTTTACAAAGCAGCTGTGAGACCTGCTACGCTCTATGGATCTGAATGCTGGCATGTGAACCATAGACATGTGCAGAGAATGACTGTACCAGAAATGAAAATGCTAAGGTGGATGTGTGGACACACACGTAGAGATCGGATTCGGAATGATGCAATCAGAAAGAAAGTTTGTGTAGCTTCGATCGAGGATAAGATGCGAGAAAACCGCTTAAGATGGTTTGGTCATTTGCAAAGAAGATCAGGTGATGCACCAGTTAGGAGATGCGAGTGTTGGGATGTTGAGCCAGTTAAGAGAGGGCAAGGACGGCCCAAGAAGTGTTGTAAAGAGACTATACGAAGGGAGCTTAGTTTTTTTGGATATAAGCCCGAGATTGACCCAAAATAGATCTGAATGGAGGTGAAGAATTCATGTAGTCGACCCTACTTAATTGTGGGAAAAGGCTTTGTTGTTGTTGTTGAATGTTGCAATAATTGCCAGATTAGACCAATTAATCGATCCGATTATGCCATTCAATGGAGCGACCGTATAGAAGAGTGTTGGTCCATTAGTGATTGAAAGACAATTTTTTATTTTTCATAACTTTCTTATTGTTAAAGTAAAAGTTAGGCATATGCAGTTTGATCGTAATTCAACTAGTACTTTTATCTTGTTAAGTAGTGATCATACATGCATAAATATATATAATATTTTATGTAGATATAAATTTTATAGGATTTTTATCAGTTGTGTCCACCTTAGATATTGCAGTATCAGTTATGCTCCTCTTTTTTTGGAAAACTAATTCTGCCCATGACTTATTCCATAATGATCATGTGTGCCCCTCGAATTAGTTGCCATCCATCCCCATCCCAAATGGGCGTTAACTTTGAGGACACAAGGGTAATTAGAGAAAAATCGATGGTAGACACGTCTTTTTTTTCTCCTTTTCTTTTTTTCCTTCCACTCTTCATCCCTCCGCCCCCTCCAGCCCTTCCTCATCCTCCAACCACCTCCTCCATCCCTCCTCATCCATCCCCTCCTCCTCTGACCACCTCCTCCTCCGCCCCTCCAGTCCCTCCCCCCTCCTTTGCCCCGCCCCCTCTAGCTCCTCCTCCTCTGTTGCCCCTCCCCTCCAGTCCCTCCTCCACCCCTACACATTGTTGCCCACAATTTTTTCCACCTTCGCATCGTCGAGACCTCCCACCACCTCAGTTGACGCATCCGCTCCACCACAATCATCAACACCCAAGTCGAGTTTGGCACTGCGTGGATCCACAGCATCACCAGGCGCCCAATCTACGACATCGCCAGGAAGGGTGGTGCCCTCGATCCCCTCACCTACAAGCAGTGTTTTTGAAACCGGACCGGACCGGCCGGTTCGACCGGTCCAACCGGTGAACCGGGCCTGGACCGGTCCGGTTAACCGGTTTAGGCCGGTTCGGTTCGATAATTCCAATTTTAGTTAACTCGTCCAGTTCAACCTATTTTTTTGACCCGGTTTAACCAGGTTCAACCGAAGTTGAACCGCATTTAATTTTTAAATTATTTAAAAATTCCGTTGGTAGTGGGAATTGAACCCATGACCTTTGGTTACCTATTTAACACTTCTAACCAACTACACTAACACAACTTTTTGCATGTATTGGGTTTTAAATATAAGTAAACTATTATCATGTTATATAGCATTTAGTCCAAATAATATATATATGATATGTATGACATTTGATGGTGTATAAGAAAAAACTTTATGTATAGTGTGAAATATATGCATTATCTATGTATTTAATATATATTTCAAGTATATTTAAGTGTATATTATATTATATATATTATTTCATTTCGGTTTGATTAGCCGGTTCAACCACTTTTTTTTCAATGGTCCGGTTTAATTCGGTTTTAAATAATAATGATGTCATCATCCGGTTGAACCGGCCGATCCAACCATTTCAGCAAGGTTTCCGGTTCGGTGTCTGGTTCGGTTTCAAAAACCTTGCCTACAAGTACATGGATGGCATCCCTCACAGCCTTGTCACAGCCCTCTCGGGCGGCAATCTCGTCGACCCCGACCTCACCAGCACTGTCTACGCCCTCCTCGACCTCTCGTGCCTCCCCAACTGTCGCCAGCATCGGAGTCGCTTCCATCAATACCTTCCCCCACCGCAGCTGCCCCCTGGATGTGATTGAGGCCACGCTCTTTGTGATGTACAAGACTTCAGAATGGATCCACACCTATGTCATCGATATCTGCTCCATCACCTAGAGGCAGATATTAAGTACCTTCACCCACGAGCCGTAGACACAAGCAGTAGCCTCCGTGCAGTAGTAGTGGCACTTGTACCTCCCTGACAACATCACCATTTGTTAAGATGAATTTTTTCAGGTTCTTTTATTTATTTAATGGAAATTATTCACAAGTGAATTGTCATCGCAACCCAAGAAGCCTCAAACAAAAATTTTATTAACATAGCCCATCGGTGAAGCACCTTCACCAACAGGTGTTGACACGAACGAGCTCAGGAGAGAGGCATTGGGATTGGGGTCGGGGAGGATGAAAGGGGAGTTGACCATTATGTCACTCTTAACCACATCATGGTTTATTTCAACTCGTTAGCGGTCAAACTAATGGAAGGGCACAAGTGATAACAGTGCAAGAAGTCAGGGGCACAACTGATATTCATAAAAAAAGGAGCATAACTGATATTGCAATATCTATAGGGGCACAAGTGATAAATCCCATTTTTATATTTAGCATAATTAAAATACCTAATCGAATACTTCTGATTAACCACATGAATACCATTTATTCTTTAATCGGTGACCATGCTGGATCAATATCGAAAATCAACTTTTATTACATCAATCGAAATAAAGGTTGGCAAATCTTGGTTTACTCAAGTAAATTTTTAAGGTTGGTTCTTCACCATTATCTGCACCCATCCTTTTTACCCATCCTTTTTACCCTGTACCAAATCGAAAAAGATTGAATTAATATCCTTACACATCTTCGAAAAAAAATCAATAGCTTCCTACTACTGGAGTTCAAATAAAATTTTGTATGTTCTATGATCTCCGATAATCATACATGTGACTTATACCTCAGCTTCTTTACATGGTGTGTAAATGATTTATAATTGGCTTCTGATACAAGCCTTGTACAAAATGTTCATTATACTTTTTGATGTATAGTGCTTGGAACTTGCACATGTATATATAGGGAAAAAGGAGTATACTCTCTGGGTGTAGCTAACTTACATGCTCCCACCCCTTTTCCCTTGTATTTTTTTATTTTTATGAAATGAAATCTATTGGAATTTAGATCACAATATGTCACTATGGTGTCATTAAAAATTCGATTTAATACGAGACTTCTATCCCATCCATCAAGACTGTCAAAATTTAACGGTCTCAGAATTGCTGAAATTGACCCCCTTCAGATGAAGGGCATAGGAGTCTCTGTTCCTGACGAAATTGGAATGACATGTTAGGGGGATATAGTGATGAATATACATATTTTCATTTTCCAAAAAAAAAATAGGGGGAAATAGGGGTGGGAGTAGCCAATTGGCTACACCCAGGGTGTAGCCTCATTTAACCCATATATAAGGATGTTTCTTATATATATCATTTATTTTATTTTATTTTTTTATTTTTTTAACAAGAAGGGGGCATGTACAGTAGTTCACCTCAAGATTTGAACCTTGGACTTTGGGGTGGTAGGAGCATTGCACTACCAACAGACCATTGAAGCGGGATCTCTCTCTCTCTCTCTCTATATATATATATATATATCATTTACATACATGTTGGAACCATGATTAAAGTTTATTGTTGGGATAAAAATGATTCATATCATAGAAGAGATCCCGGGCTCTCTTATATAGGAGAAAAGCCATGGGTTAATTACACGAGTGGTGCATAAAGAAAACATAAAATATAAAATCGATACTGAGAGATACAATTATCTCAACACTCCCCCTCAAGCTGGAGCATAAATGTCAATCATGTTCAGCTTGGAACAACACCACTGAAATGGACCTCTAGCTAGGGCCTTGGTGAAGATGCATGTCGTCTGATCTTCTGTGGAAACATGAGAGGTAGATATAAGACCTTTCTGGATCATGACACTAGTGTAATGACAGTCCACTTCAATATGCTTTGTCCGCTCATGAAAAGCAGGGTTATTGCCAATAAATAAAGCTGTTTGATTATCACATAAAAGCTTCATGGGAAGAGAAACCTCAACAGTAAGGTCGGTCAATACCGATCTTACCCACATCATCTCTGCACATCCTTGTGCCATGGCCCTGTATTCAGATTCTGCACTAGATCTAGCCACCATTGTCTGCTTCTTGCTTTTCCATGAAACCAGTAAGCTGCCGACAAAAATAGCTAAACCAGAAGTGGATTTTCTGTCTTTGGGATAACCTGCATAATCTGCATATGCACATGTTGTCACCTCAAGAGATGTATCCCTAGTGAATACAAGGCCCGAACCAAGTGAAGTCTTCAAATACCTCAAGATCATATAGACGGCATCCATATGCACCTTCCTGGGCTGCTCCATGAACTGACTGACTTTGCTTACTGCAAAAGCAATGTCCGGCCTGGTGATGGTAACGTAGAAGAGCTTCCCAACAAGCTCTCTGTATCTTCTCATGTCAACTTCCTCAGTGTCCTCATCATATAGTCTCACTTGCATCCATAGGAGTGGTAGCTGGTTTATACCTGTCTCAGAGAGAAGATCCATAACAAACTTCATCTGAGTCAATACAAGGCCACGCTGGTTCCTGGTGAATTCCAACCCGAGGAAGTAACGAAGATTGCCAAGGTCCTTAGTCACAAATTGTTGACCTAGGAACTCCTTGGCAGTATGAATGCCCAGTTCATCATCTCCTCCAATGACAATTTCATCCACATAAACAAGAATAGCCACAGTACCTCTCTGTGTCCTCTGAACAAACAATGAGTGGTCCGTAGTGGACCGAACAAAACCACGTTGCTCTATCAACTCTGATAGCTTTTGGTACCAAGCTCTCGGACTCTGCTTCGGGCAATAAATTGCCTTATGAAGTCTGCACACCTTCTAGGACTCCCCCTCAATAGCAAATCCCGGGTGGTTGTTGCATGTATACTTCCTCCTGTAGATCCCTATAGAGAAATGCATTCTTCACATCAAGCTGGTATAGAGGCCAGTCTCGCGAAACAGCAACAGATAGAATAATGCGTAATGTCGATTGTCTTGCTACTGGAGAGAAGTTGTCCTGATAGTCCACCCCATAGGTTTGGGTGAAACCCCGAGCCACAAGCCTTGCCTTGTAGCGGTCCACACTGCCATCTGCCCTCTGCTTAACCGTAAATATCCATTTGCATCTTACAACGGAGGCACCTGACGGAGCAGAGACAATGCTCCATGTGCCACGTGACTGTAGAGCTGTCATCTCTTCTTCCATTGCAAGTCGCCACCTACTGTCCTAAAGCGACTCCTGATACGTCCGTGGGATATTAACCGCAGATAGTCCCAACACAAACTTCCTATAATCTGTTGAAACGTGATCCAAGGAGACATGGGCAGCAAGAGGGTATGTGGCACATTGGCGACGAGGCTTCCTTAGGGCAATAGGTATATCCAGATCATTAGCATCATCATCCTCTGGAATCACCTCTTCTTGTGTATCATTTAAATCTCCAGTGCCATCAGTAGAAATAATATGTCCATAACATACCTGAGGCATGGTGGATGATGTAGATGGCGCATGAGAAGAGGGGCGAGTAGAAGGCTTGCGAGTATAAACATGGGGTAAGAACATAGACTTGGTGGTAGGAGGTGGAGGTGGAGGTGGAGGTGGTGATGGTGGTGGAGGTGGTGAAGACTGAGGAGCATCACAAGGGACATGGGGAGGAGAAGATGGAGGTGGAGGAACCACAACATCCTCTCTAGAACCGGCATTAGACAACATGTTACCTGTAGGAGAGAAATACATAATAGACTCAAAAAATGTAACGTCAGCACTCACATAGTATTTCTTCCAACAGGATCAAAATATCTATACCCCTTTTGGTACCAGAATAACCAACAAAGACACATTTGACAGCTCTAGGGGAGAGCTTGTCACGGCCATGAGCGAAATCATGGACAAAGGCTACCGATCCAAAGACTCTGGGAGTAAGAGAGAATAGTTCCTTCTTGGGAAACCCAATCAAGAAGGGAATCTTCTCTCCAAGAATAGTGGAAGGCATGCGATTCACCAAGTGGCAAGCGGTGAGAACCGCATCTCCCCAAAAGAATGAGGGGTACGACTGCGAATCAACAAGGTTCTTGTGACATCAAGAAGATGCCGATGTTTACGTTCTGCCACACCATTTTGCTGTGATGTATAATTGCAAGAAGTCTGATGTACTATACCCAGAGACCTGAGAAATTCTGCTGAGTGTAGTGTAGAAAATTCCAAAGCATTATCAGTACGAATGAATTTGACATGAGTAGAGAAGATATTGTTAACTTCAATAAGAAAAGTCTTAATCATAGCACCTGCTTCAGACTTATGTTTTAGCAAAAATACCCAAGAAAGTCTAGAGTAATCATCCACAGCAACCATATAAAAACGATGCCCCTGATGATCAGGAACACGACTCGGACCCCAAATGTCAAAATGAAACAACTCGAAAGACCAACTACTATTACGACTCGAACGACTCGGAAACGAGGAGTGATGATGTTTCCCAAGGTTGACAAGCTTCACAGTCCAAAGCAGTACGAGTAGATATTTGCGGGAGAACATGTATCA